>RCWM02000038.1:1200000-1800000 GCA_003667255.2 Euschistus heros
TCCCTTACTGCTATACCTACAGAAGACTATAATGAAGAAATAATTTTAGCCGAATTTAACAATTTTTTAAATAGACTAAATTTTTACGATGGAATTTGAGAATGATAATAAAATGCCGTTTCTAGGCTTACTTTTAATTTGAAACCCTAATGGAACAATAGAAACTGGTGGAAAATAACAATACATTCTGGAAGATATTTACATTATACTAGTAATCGCCCCAAATGTTATAAAATATACACCGCGAAAAATGAATAAAGTTATCCACAGAAAAATATAAACAAACCGCTTAAAATAAAGTAGTAGACCTTATTTTAACAAATAGACCCATTTGTAACCTACTAAAACAAACAAATACTCAACAGAAACAACATGAAAGTAACAATAAGAGATATTACACCATCCCATATATACAAACACTATCAGAAAGACTCAGAAAAACACTCACAAATAACCATGAAACTGACTACACTGTCACATTCAAAAATACTTCCACCATTGATAAATTATCCACCAAAACCAAAGATATAGATGGATTAGAATTACAGTCTAATATTGTTTACGAAATACCGTGTGAGGATAGTTGTGGCAAGTCTTATTTTAGTACATCGGAACAATATTTTAAACAACGTGTTTATTAACATAAATATAGTTGCACCTCTATAAATAAAAACCGAAACAAACCTTACCAAACAGCTCTCACCACACATTAAAAGAAAAAAAAAACATTCTTTTAAATTTGATTTCCCCAAAATTATTCACCATAAACAAAATAATTTTAAAAGAAATGATAACCATAGAAAAATTTAAAAACCGCACAATAAACAAAAAATCAGACGTTCTAAATCTCAACACCTGTTATTCCAAATTAATACATCCAGTCAAATAATATACATTTGCATTAACATACATCATACAAATCATATATCCATTTATAAGTATATTACACCTAAATACGGAAATCGCTGTATCCTCACCTCGTTCCCCTCCCAAAGTTCGAAAGAAAAATCCTTTACCCCAAGATCTACTGGACGTTGTCCAATCTAAACGCCATGCCAGAGCTATTTGGCAAAGAACCAGGCATCCATACGATCGGAAATCCTATAATTACCTTACCAAACTCCTTAAAAAAATATGGCTACCTTTAGATCCAGATCCTATAATTCCTATCTTTCTTCACTCTCTTTTTCAGATAACTCCTTCTAGACCACCACTAGAAAAATCCTAAAATATCAACCCACCACCCATCCCCTCCGGCGTGAAGATGGTTCATGGGCGGCTTCTGACGAGAGTAGATCCGAAGAATTTGCCCAACACCTCTCTAGCATAATTGTTCCTCCTCCTGATTCTAATCCCACCCACACAACAATGGTCTATGAATCCCTTGATTCACCGATTCTTCTATCCTTACCTCCAAAGGCAATTAACCCCTCTGAGGTCAAATTCCTTTTAAGATAATTAAAATCCCGTAAATCCCCCAGATATAATCTCCTTACCTCACTGATCCTCAGGCAACTTCCCCACAAAGCAGTCATATTTCTTACCTACCTATATAATTGCATCCTCCGATCAACCTCCCTTTACAATGGACAAGCTTTTGACCGGGTATGGTATGCCGGTTTGCTTTTCAAACTCAAAACATTTTTACCTCAATCGCTATTCCTAGTCTTTCAATACTACCTACCTCACTAACCGTTCCTTTCGAGTTCGCTGCGGAATGGAATACTCTCACTACTACTCAATTGAGCCAGGTGTTCCAAAAGGTAGCGTTCTTGGTCCAGCCCATATATCCTCTACGCTGCATATATCCCTACTACTCCTGATACTTTCCTAGCAACTTTTGCCTATGACACTGCTATCCTTTCATCCCATCCAGATCCCTGAATAGCTTCCTATAATCTCCAAACACCCTTATCACTGATTGAGTTGGAGAATCAAAGGTAATGAATCGAAATGTATCCACGTAACTTTTACCCTCCACCACACATCCTGCCCTCCTGTTTATATCAACAATATCCCGCTACCTATAGCTGACACAGTACGTAATCTTGGCTTCTACTTAAACAAAAGACTTACTTGGAACCCTCACACTAGGCTTAAAATGCAAGAACATAACAGACGCTTCAGCCAATTGTACAGACTACTAAATAGAACATCCCAGCTCTCCATTGAAAACAAACTCCTCATATACAAAACCATCTCTAAACCAATTTAGACTTATGGACTTGAACTGTGGGGGACAGCAAAACAATCGAATATCAAACGCTATCAATCCTTCCAATCCAAAGTCCTTCGTACTATCTTAAATGTCTGCGACAAAATCCTTCAGAATGATCTGAATATACCTTTTGTCCTCGATCTGATACCTGTTAAATTCTCCACATTCCATCAAAACCTTTCCAACGACCTTGACCCTCTGGCTCATTCATTATACAGTTCCTCACATCCTGATAACCCTCCTCGCAGATTAAAACGTCAATGGCCTCGAAACTTATTGTAAATATTTAATATTGGAGTTCGGGCATTAGCCAGCTTCTCCACTCAAGTCCTGTGCGACTGTGCCATAGAGCTCTCTCTCAGCCTGCACTGGATTTTACTAGTGACGCAGTTGATATAACAGCGCTGGGAACCCTCTGTGCCCGGCTTGCCCTCCTTGAGGGGGGGGGGTCAGCTTGGATCGGGGTATTCCCTCGAATGTTTGTAAATTTTTTATATAGAGTGTGAATGTAGTTATGATTCTTTCTTAATTTTCTTATATTTTTTAAAATTTATTTTATTTTTTAAATTTTATTTATTAGTTTAAAAAATGATTACCTTTTTTATATTATCATTTATTCTATTCTACTTTCATCTCTTGTATATTTTATTTTATTTCTTGTACATATATATATACACATATATATATATATATATATATATATATATATATATATATATATATATATATATTTTCTTGTATTTTTAAAGCTTATCATTGTACATATTGTGTGAACGAGTCTGTGTCATCAATATCACTCATTGTCCTTGAGTGAGGCAACTTGTAATTATTCAAATTAAAAAAATAAAAAAAAAATGATAAAAGTATAGTTGACTGCATGATGAATGGAGAAGAAGACAATCAGGGATGAAGTCAAAGGAACACCACATTAAAAAAAAATCATTTATCCACTTATAAGTATATTACACCTAAATACTGAAATCCTTTTTGTACCTGCATCTTTGGGAATACGACCAGTTGGGAAATTCCCCAAACCTTGGAACTGCTTTTCGAAAACTCCAGAGGTCCGTTGTGAACTAGAATTGTTAGAAATTAGTTAGTCGATACCATATCCACCAGTAACATTGTTAGTAGTTTCATACATCTCTATATTTTGTAATTATATATATTTTTATTATTCTAACGCATATTGATTAACACTATACTTCTAACACATACTTATATTTGAGCTAACTTTATGTTTTGAAATAATTTGTATCACTTATATAATTATATTTTAACCTGTTTTTTTCAATGTAAGGCATGATTATGAGAACAATATAGTCTCAAAATGTCACCAAAATATTTGTTTTTATTTATTGACTGAACCTTAAGAACCTTACTAAACACACACACACACACACACACACACACACACACACACACACAGACATATATATATATATATTTTTTTTTTTTTTTGAAGAGAAAAGATTTGACCCCGGTTGGGATTCGAACCCAAGTCTCCACCTCTCTAGCGTGGTGCCTTATCCACTAGGCCACCGAGCTCGTATCCGAACCAGGGAAATCTTTTCTCTTCACTGATCCATACCCACGGGCACTCGCAATTGCGATGTACAATTCGGGGATGAAAATTCAATTTGAACATTACTTTAAATGGATCTATTGACGAGCTGTCCTATATATTAAATTATGAAATAATTCTTGATTATTAAATATTTTTTAAATATATTTTTTATTCTTTATTATTATTATTAATAAAAAATATATTTAAAAAATATTTAATAATCAAGAATTATTTCATAATTTATATATAGGACAGCTCGTCAATAGATCCATTTAAAGTAATGTTCAAATTGAACATTCATCCCCGAATTGTACATCGCAATTGCGAGTGCCCGGGGGTATGGATCAGTGAAGAGAAAAGATTTCCCTGGTTCGGATACGAGCTCGGTGGCCTAGTGGATAAGGCACCACGCTAGAGAGGTGGAGACTTAGGTTCGAATCCCAACCGGGGTCAAATCTTTTCTCTTCAAAAATAAAAAATATATTTAAAAAATATTTAATAAACAAGAATTATTTCATAATTTAATATAAATATATATATTGGCTTGTTTCACATGAAATGTCCGTTTTCAAGGTAAAGGGATTTTAGTAAAAATACAATATGAAAACAATATAATTTTATTCGAAGTATTTACCTTCTTTTTCTACACATTTTTCCCAACATGACAACAACTTTTTTATCCCGGATTTGAAAAACTCTGAGCTTTGACAAAATCTGAAAACGCACTTTTGATTTCAGCATCATTTGCAAAAAATTTTCCTCTGCAGAAGTTGTCTAAATTCCTGAAAAAGTGATAATCTGTTGGAGACAAGTCGGGAGAATATGGTGGGTGCGGAAGAACTTCTTACCCCAGCTCTTTCAATTTATGCATGGTAAGTTTTGAAACGTGGGGTCTAGCGTTGTCGTATAGTAGAGGGCCCTTTCGATTTACCAATCCAGGTTGTTTTTTCAATAATTTTTCGTGCATTTGGCCAATTTCATTGCAGTAGGTTGTAGAGGTAATGGTCTCACCTCTAGGCAAAAAGGAATAATGTATGATTCCAGCCATGGACCACCATACTGTAACCATCAATTTTTTCGGGTGCAAATTTGGTTTTGGCATTTGTCCTGGGCTTTCGTCGATGTCTAACCACTGCCCTGACCGACGCTGATTGTCATAAGCAATCCAGCTGCCGAACGACCTAGTTTAAACTCATAAAAAAATATTACACGAAAATCGCGTGTTTCCATGTTCATATTTGAAGGTATACTAAACAGTGTGTAATTGATTGGGAAGCTAATGTTTATAAAAGAAAAGTAGAGGATTAGTAACTGCTTGATTATGATATGTTAACTTTGGAAGTAAACAACAGAGACTTGCAAAATCCTCTATGTATTTCAAATATTATAAAATCGGACATTTCATGTGTAACAACCCAATATATATATATATATATATATATATATATATATATATATATATATATATATATATATATATATATATATATATACTATTATTCAGATGAATTGTGGTATTGTGGTTACTATGCGTTCTACAAAGCGATGTTTAGCTTTACTATTAACTGGGAATAATGTAGGGTGACTATGAATAATAAACAACTTATGCAAATTGAACTTTTAGAATATTATAATACTATAACGTTATGTTTACTAATGACATAATCAAGTTTATCATAACATCGATTTTAAGATGTTTATGTTGATCAGAATATCTTAACCGTAAATTATAAATAAAGGATTTTAAATCATAAATTTTAATTCCTTCCCTTCCTTAGTCTTATAAACATTGAATTTACCAGGCCCATGGCAGATGTACAAGAATGGGTGTTTTGAAATAGAAAATTAGTATCATGTTAAAAGAAACATTATTTATTTAATGATTATTTCTGAAAATGTGAGCGTTGCTTTATATTATTTGTTGTTTCATAAATTCGAAGATTGTCTTATGTTAGTGTAAGTTTTTTAATAGAACCTTTATTGAGTAATTATTACACAAATGTGGCAAATAGGTAATACAGATGGCATATGATTGATTACATTCACACATTATGTACAAAGAACAAAAAAAAATTTAATAAAATATATATAAATAGTATAGTAATAAATAAATATTAATAATAAAAAATAAATCAAAATTATATTGTTAGTTAAAAACACTATTGTACTTTATTTACAATACACTCTCATCGTAGGGAACCCAGCCAGACCCCACTCTTCAATCATGGAGGGACAAGCCAGGCATTGAGAGGTCCCAGCTCTTCTCTTTCAGCTGCGTCATTGGTTTAAAAAACCCAGTGGAGGCTGAGTGAGAGCGCTTGTGTAATAACAGCAGCTAGATAACCAATATATTCATTTTAGTTGTTTGGCGACTACACGGTCATTAGACCGTAAAAAGCTCCGACTCATCTACTATTTTGTCCGTTCAGATTTCTATTATTAAAAATAGTTTTAAATATTCTGTGTAGACAAAAAATATAATTTTTAATTTATTTAAATATACCACAGTTAACAAAAACGAAGAGTTCTAAACCCTTTTCATTGCATTACTACAAACAGATTAAAACAATTTAATTACAACAATTATTTAAATTATCTAAGATCGTTTAAACGTGATTTATTCAATGAAAGTAAAGAATTAAATGACACGTAAATACAATAGTAAGTTACAGCAAACAACAATTAAAATAGGTTAATGAAGGTGAAGATAAAGTAATAAACACAGATGGTAAATAATAAACAGACGATAAATAATTAACAGATGATTGAAGGTTGCTCAACCTTACACCCCCCCCCCCCCCTTGAGGTCGCTTCTTGAGGCGGCGGAAAGTAGGGAAGGAGCTTGCTGGAGTGGAACAAATTGGAGATCTTCTTCCTCTTACCGCTGGCTATTTCGTAGAAAGACGAGGAAATCTGTCTGACGACTGGGACTGGTCCGATTCGAACTGTATCAAGCTTGTTTCGATTCAACTTATTTCCATTTTCGACGTATACCAAGTCACCAACGTTGAAATTATGCTCTTGTATATTCTTATCAACCCGTTTCTTATTGATGTTGAAGCTCTTTGTTGAATTTTGGAAGGCTATCTTGCGGTCTTCTTCTAAAGAAGATGGAGTATTCCCATCAAGTGGAGATATGGAAGATTTTCGGCCGAGCAATAGATAAGATGGTGCAAAATGGGTAGAACTGTGGATAGTATTATTATATTCCTTTACACATTCTTCTGCCAAGTTTGACCATGCTCTTCTAGTATTATCGTTTATTTTACATCGCAGTCGATTAACTAATGTTTGATTTAATCGTTCGTTTAATCCGTTGGATGCGGGATTATCAATGCACGTGAAAACGATCTGAGTTCCAACTCTTTTCAAATACTTGAGAAATTGGGTTGAGTTTATAGCTGTATATTGGTCTGTCAGTAGAATTGAGATATTATTTTGTTTAACTATGGGATTAAGTTTGACCCTTTGTTGTTGAGATCCATGCATATCTTGTGAAGTGGTCAACGAGGATGTGCATGTACTGTTTGGAAGAGCGGTTCCCTCCAAAACCACCGACACTGTCAAGCGACATGATCTGGAAAGGTTCTGTGGCTGGACCGAGACGGGATAGGAAGCCGATCGCACGACTCCGACAAACTTTGTTCTCAATACAAATCTTGCAGCTCTTACAGAAATCATGAATTGCTTTATCAAGATCCTTGAAGTAGTAATACGGTCTGATGGTTGCTATCATGTGGGCTGGACCGATATGGCCATAATGCTGATGAATAATTTTAATAATTTATTTTTCAAATGCTTGGGAAACCAAAATTCTTGATTTATTTTTAAATTTTCTTAAAATTATTCCTTGCTTGGATTCAATCTGTTCAGCTGCTTTCAGTTCCCAAAGATTCTCGGCTTGATCTTTTTTAATGGCTGACAAGTCTATTAAATTGATGATCTGGATAGCATCTTCATTCTCGAAGTATTCGAGGACTGGATTTCTGGAGAGTACATCAGCCAGAATGTTTTCTTTTCCTTTTTTGTAGATAATATTGAAATTAAACTGGGATAAATAAAGAATCAAATTTCCCAAAATCTCATCAGATCAGGCTTTCGTCTTTAGGTTTTCTAAGGGTTTGTGATCACTGCAAACCGTGAAGTGACGTCCAATTAAGTAGTATTGCCAAAACTTAATCGCTTCTTTAATAGGTTTACATTCTAAGTGGATGACATCTAAACGTTTCTCTCGTTCTGAAAGTTTACGTGAGTAATAAGCGACAGGATGAAGTAAGCCCTCTTCTTGTGGCTGCTTGAGGGTCGCTCCGATACTTTTTAAACTTGCATCGGTCTCGATGAAGACAGGCTTGTCAATGTCGTATATAGCCAGAATCGGGGAACTACACAAACAGTTCTTGATCATATTGAAAGTTTGTTTCACATTCATCTGACCACTCGAATTTAACATCTTTCTTCAATAAACGAAACAGTGGTTCCAGTTTTACAGCACTGTTTTCTATGTACTTCAAATAAAAATTTATGGAGCCTAAAATACACCGAACATCTGATTTATCTGAGGGCCTCTGGAGTTTCTGAATCGAAATCAAATTATCGTGGGTGGGTGATACTTTATTTTTCGAAAACTTGTGTCCTAGATACTTTACTGACTTAGCACCAAACAAACAATTTACTAGTTTCAGTTTGAATCCTTCGGCGTTCAGAACTTTTAAAAGTCGGCTAACATGCTGAAGATGATCTTCCCAGTCCCTAGAAAAAATTAAAATATCATCAATGTAATTGATGCAGAAATCATCCAGGTTATTTCTTCGAATAATGTTCAGCAATATTCTCCGGAATATGGCAGAAGCATTTTTAAGACCAAACGGAAGAATTTTAAACATAAATTTGCCATGTTTTGTTACAAAAGAGGTCTTCTCTCGATCTTGCTCACGAAGCGTTATGTCCCAAAATGCAGTATCGATGTCCAAAACGGTGACAAACTCACAATTAACTACTTTATTAATTACATCTTGAATTGTAGGAAATGGAAAACATTCAGGGACTATTAATTTGTTGAGCTTCCTGAAATCTATATAGAGTCGAGATTTCTTCTTCTCTCCCGTTACACTGGCCTACAGCAAACGGTGAGTCTGTCCCTTCGATGATCCCAGCCTGCAAGAGTCCTTTTATTTGGCTTCTTATTTCTTCTTCATCTGGGATAGAACATTTGTAGGGACGAAAAGTGACAAATTCATCTCTGATTAGTTTTATTTCCGCTTCACGTGAGTGAACTTTACCAATGTCGAACTTGTCTTTAGCAAACATGTGCTTGTACTTTTTAAATAGAAGAAAAATCTCTTGTTTGTGTTCCTCTTGTTTAATATGTTGCAAATTAACATCAAATTTATTAAAGTTAAAATTTTCTTTGTAATCACTTCCATACTACTTACAAGTAGTTGCAGTCTGCTTCTGATGAGGACTGGATGTCTCAATCTGATCGAGTTTCGATCGTGTTAAGTTTATATTTTGATTACTACTAGGTAGATCTTCTGATGCTATGATTTTTGTGTTGCTGGTACGTTGAAAAATCTTGTATTAATTTAAATTTCTTGATGGCATCTATACCTAGTAACAAATCATAAGAGAAATTATTATTCTTGACTACATAGGTTGTAATGTAATCAGTAATGCTTCCAATACGGAGTCTAATTTTAGCCCGGGCTGATGTGAAATTAAGTCCGCTGATAGTTTTTAGCACCGCTCTTTGTTTAATTAATTTCAACTTCAGCGAGTCAGCAATTCGTTGATTTATTAATGTTAGATTGAAGCCACTATCATAAATAGCCTTTATTTTAATATTGTCATTTATAACAACATTTAGTTTATACAGCGGATCTAACTTCGCATAAATCGAGATCAGTTGCATTTATTTTTGTTCGATTAGAAGTTTTATTTTTGTTACAACATTCACATACTAAATGGTAACGATTGTGAAAACCGAGGGTTTCCTCAGTGAGAACATGGTTTTACACAAGCGGACTTTTTACTGAATTTTGGACTTGACAGTTTTTCTTTCTTCTTTTTCATAAAGGCATTTTCTAATTTTTGAAGTTCAGAGTACAATTTATCGATAGTAAAAATCTCTTCTCTTTCGAGTTTCTCCTGAGCTTCATTTGGTAAACCGAAAAAAATTTGGGTTATACGGGAGATCTCGGTACCTTTAGGTTCTACGTCAAGACATAGTTTTTCTTTCGTCAGGGCGTAGTCCACAAGGGATCCCCCTAAATATTTGTAGCCAATCGCTTTTTTAACAAGAGACCAGCCTTTATCAACAAAAATATTTATAAAAGAGTCCTTCCATATGTCCCATGAATCGTTCAAACCGATCTTCTTTAAATTAATCTCGTACCAATCTTTAGCCGGACCATCGATAAGATAAAAACTTAACGCTTTAATTCTTAAATTATCGGATTTTATCTTAAATCGAACAAATTCTTCTTCGAACCTACGTAGCCATTCTATAGGTTCTGGTTGTTTTTTATCAAATCGTTCTAAAATAAAAAAAATTTCAATATGATTTAGTTTAATTTCATTTTGTTCTTAATTAAGATTTAATTGTGTCTCTAATTGTTTGATACGATCTTCTAATCCTGTCTGATTCTCTACAGGTCTAGAAGGAACTGTTTTTGAAATCCATTCTTCTAATGGTAACTCCCGAAAGCAAATATTAGAAGATTCATCAAAATATTCTCTCTTACACTGAATTTAACAAGCTCATAGGAGATGTATAAGAATGTTTGTTTGAAATTTATAATTAGTATCCGGTTAAAAGAAATATTATTTATCTAATGATTGTTTCTAAAAATGCCATCGTTACTTTACATCATTGTTTTTCATACTTTAATTTTAAATTTAAAAATTGCATTATGTTTCTATAATTACAGTAACTAGATTATCAAAATATTGTTCTTAGTAAAATTCATCAATAGAAATGACCTCCAAATAAAGTTTATCGGATCGGAAAATTTATACTCATTCATTCGTTAATTGTAATTTTTACAGTTATGAATGTGATTGTATTATGGTAATAAAAAAATGTAAATAAATGACTATGAAGTAACATTCAAGTTATTCATTTATCAAATTTATTTATTTTTCATATATATTTATTATATATATATATAATGATTATTGGTCATGAGTCAGCCGGCTATTAGGAAGTCTTCTATATTTGTTTCAAACTTAATGTTTTTAATAACCTCAGATTTATACTTTTATTTATTATTATATGTTTTACATAGAGCTGATAACTATTTTACTTTTATAATGTTAATTAAATTAAATTTTGTGTTATAAATTTAAAGGGAATACTCCGCTCATGAAACTATTCCATTATCAGGCTGTACCGAGTTTTTGTATACGTCCTTGTTGACAATGAGTGCACGAACCGTAAGAGATTAATTCGTGAAAAGAAGAAGCAGAACATTTTTAACCGAATATTATAAATTCTGTTCAGCGAAGAAAGAAAAAAAAAAAAGAATAGAAACGTAACAATAGAAAAAGAATAAAGGATTAAAGGAGGAATTAA
The DNA here is from genome assembly GCA_003667255.2 of Euschistus heros. Classification (NCBI taxonomy): domain Eukaryota; kingdom Metazoa; phylum Arthropoda; class Insecta; order Hemiptera; family Pentatomidae; genus Euschistus; species Euschistus heros. The sequence continues at coordinate 1,211,356 of RCWM02000038.1, forward strand.
GTGGGATTTCACCCTTCTATAGGTGAATCGTTTTCGAGACAAATACGGTGATGAATACAGATTTAGTCTTTTTTTTTTTTCATCGCAGCATTATCCTTCATTTTATTTTTTGTTGACTGTGTAGAGCGTACTAGGAATGTGATTTGATATTTTTGCTTTAGTTGAAATCTAATAGAACGTTTCTATTATTTTAGCTCTTTGATGACAAAAAAAGTTTCGTTGCAATTTTCGTAACAGGTTTTCTTTAGTTCTGTTATCCAGCTTTAACCATCCCTATAACCTTCCCAGAAGATTAAAACGGCAATGGCCCCGAGACCTGTTGTAATATAAAGTTATGTTGGAGTCCTAGTAATGAGCAGCTTCTCTACTCAGGTCCTGAGCAAATCTGGCCATAGCGTTCCCACTATGCCTCCACTGGATGTTATCAGTGACGCAGCTGAGAGAGAAGCCCAATGATCCCTTCGGGTCTAGCCTCGACTCCCAATAAGTGGGGGAATAGGCTCGATTCGGGGTTCCTCAGCCTGAGTGTATCTGTACTGTACATATAATATGAATGTATTTCTTTTATTTTAATTTTTTTCACTTGATTTTATTATTATTTCATTTTATTTTTTTTGATTATTAGTAATTATTAGTTTTATTTTTATGACGATTATTTGTTTTATTTTTATTTCTTATTATTACCAGTTCTTTGTGTATGAGAACTTGTATATATGGTACGTATCAATTCATCATTAGTACTGTTACTTATTGCTCTTAACTGAGGCAGATCGTACATCTATTTCAATAAAATGTTTAAATATAAAAAAGGTGATTAAATGGTCAGGGGTGCAGTTAGGATAAATAAACACGTCAAGTTTTTAAATGAAAAACTTGAAGTTTTGATTTATCCTGGCTGCACCCCTGACCATTCCATTACCTTAATTACAACTCACAGTCAACAATACAATCATCATCATAAATATAAAAAAGATTCTTAAAAATTAAGTTCACTTCTTTAGATTGTTTTATTGTTACTACATTTTTTCTTTTTTTAATCTTTATTGCAAATGAATTATTATAAAGCCGAACCAGACAACTAATAATATAAGCACATGTCTGGATTTACGTCCATCTCACTCAAGAATTACATAAATAATAACATAGTGACATAATTTATTATTATGATTATAGTCCTTGGAAGTTACATAAATATTATTGGTAGAAGAAGAAAAAAATAAACTTTATTCTGAGACAGGTTGTTCCCTAAAATAGGGATAAAATTGGGTAATCGCCTGGCTATGAAAATTGATTAATAATTACATTATGAATTACAAAATAAACTTGAAAAATCTTTTAAAAGCATACAATTTACGTATACTATTATAATGTATGTTAAATAAATTTTAATATTTTACATTTGCTTGGAAAATTGAAAATTTAGGAGTTAAAGAAATAGATAATATTTAAAGGAAGTTAGAGACTAGAGTCTGAAGATAGGATATCCCCAGAGCCGAGGATGGCCGATTCCACACGAACTTCCCCCACTACATTCTCTCCCAGCTCTTCTTACCTTGCGGATAGGGTATTCCTGTCCCCCTTACTATTTCTACTGTAAGACTAGAGTCTGGGGATAGGATATTAATTAGAGATAACATTAATATTAATTAATGTTATTATTAATATAACACATTAATATTAATTAAATTATATGTTAATATTAATTAATTATTTAGTCCAAAATTTTTTAATTGAGTATTTAAATGTAGAAAAAACTTTTTTTGAATCCAAATAGGAACATGAAACCGAAGAAAGCCATTTTTAGGGTATGACCACCATATATTTTATGAAATTTATATGAAATTTACCACCATATAAACTTATGAATTTGATACTCTTAACCGCCTAGTCGCAATTAAAGTTTTTGTGAATTGAAAAAAAAAAAAACTGCTTACCTAAAGCTTACTTAAAAAAATTCTTTATTAAATCAATTGGTTTGGCATAGTTTGAGAGTTATGATTTTTCATTTTTCTATTTGGATGAAATTTCGTATTATAGAGATGTTTTGACTTCTGAATTCAGATAATACGTTATGAGACATTCCTTAACTTTTCATTAAATAATACAAATATTAGTGCAAGAATCATGTTGATATAATTTTTTAAACTCTAAATATAAAATTATTTACTTTAATGCTATCATATAATTTTTCTCGGCTTATAAAGTAACGGCATGTTAAGATAAAAGAAATATTGGACTAAATAATTAATTAATATTAATATATAATATTAATTAATATTATTATTAATTAATACCCTATCCCCAGGCTCAAGTCTTACATTAGAAATAGTGAGGGTGACGTGAATATCATATCCGCACTGTAAGAAGGTAATTTTATAATACGTTATATTTTTTTTTCTCAGCTCTCAGTCAAGATAAAGAAATTATTTTTTCAGGTAAAGTTGTATTTTTGTTTGCTATTTGAAATAAAAATACTTTTTTTTATCCTCAAAACACGACCTGGCTTGAAGATGCTTAAAAACTCGAAAAATATGACCAAACTCTAATGAAATCTGCTGTAAATTAGTAGGAAATTTAATGTTTAAACTAAACTGAAATCTGGATTCAACGCACAATGAACCCCTAACACGTAAAATTTTATCAAAATCAGAACAAAAAAAATGTTTAACCCCTTACAACATTTTTTTTCAAGATATGATTTTAGCAACCGCTTCTGAAAACTGTAACATTTGCTGTGTTCAACCGATTAAAATAGTAAATCGAATCAGCGTGCATTCCGCTTTCTATTTGTGTATATAACATTGGGTTTACTCCCAATTGAAGTGGACAAAAAGTAACTTTTTTAAAAATATCCGAGGTAAAATATAACTTGTAATGAGTACTTGTTGTACTTATTGTTAACTCAGTAAGGAGAGATTCTACCACCTCCGCATTTGGGCTAAACTATGCAGTTTAAAGGCTTCTATATGCCCTTAAAATTTGGTTTTAATCGGTGGCGAAATCTGTGAGATAGTGCTAATTATTTACGTTTTGAAACAAGTTGACAGCAACAATTTCAAAAATCCAACACATTCTTGGAGGTAATCAAATTTTTTTTTTTTTTTTTTTAATATTTGATTTTGACCTAATTTAGCTTCTACATGTTTTTGGAGATGAGGAATCTGAAAATTAAATCAGTTTTTAGTTTAAAATTTTTCCTGAACAATATTTAAAAAAAAAAAAAAAAAAAAAAAAAAAAAAAAAAAAAAAAAAAAAAAAAAAAAAAAAAATAATTGTTAATTTCGACATAATTTAATTTCTACATGTTTTTTTTGAGATGAGGAATCTTAAGATGAAATGAGTTTCTAGTATAAAACTTTTCCTCACCAATATTTTGAAAAAAAAATGCCTAATTGTTTATTTTGGCCGAATACGCTATTTTCATATTTCTTCTTATGAATTATGAATAACAGTAATTTTACAGTAATACCAGGTACTGGTAGACTTTTGTAATTTGTCTACATTTAAATGTCCAATTAAAAATAATTGGACTAATTATTGAATTGATATTGATATATAATATTAATAATAACATTAATTAATATTAATATTGTCACTAATTAATATCCTATCCCCAGACTCTAGTCTTAGAGTAGAAATAGTGAGGGCGACAGGAATACCCTATCCGCAAGGTTAGAAGAGCTGGGAGAGAATGTAGTGGGGAAAGTTCGGGCAGAATCGGCCATCCTCGGCTTTGGGAATATCTTATCCTCAGACTCTAGTGGCTCTTATCTCACTAATCCGCTCCCCTCTTCCTTCCCATAGAGAACATGTTAATTTACGCATTCACTTATCAGAATAATTATAGGCTGTACTCACTGTTTTATTTTGTCAATGTTCACCACAGCTATTAATAACTATTATTGTAAACTTTTCTTGATGGAAAACTGGGAAAAACCTTACAAAAAGGATAATTATCAGAAAGTGGTATGAAATATTGCTTTCACAGTTGGCGCATTCGCAAATAGATCTTTTATCTATTAAATCAAAAATTCTTATTTATATATTTTTTTAATAACTAAAGGACAAGCTTAATTCAGAATATCCCCGGGATATTGTACGTATATATTGTAGATTTGTTTAGAGTTATAGCATTTATTTAATAACATTTTTTGTTTATTTCGCTTTTATAGTTTACTGTTTTCTACTATCATTAATCAAATTATTTTTATATTATAATTTGATGTTTTGTATAGTTAGACTTTTTTTTTTTACATGTATCAGTTTTAATTGTTTATGTTAAACAAATTGATTTAGAGTAATCGATGTGACTTATTATCCTAGTAGCTTGTATTATTTGTATATAATGTGTTGGTGGATCCTTCTAAAAAGACTTGTCAGGACTTCTTCCCAGCGACTTCCGCGGGAACAGTTGTTCCAGAGTTTCGCATATTTCTTTAGCTCGGAGGGCTGTCATCCCACATTTTTTCCCATACTTTGGCAATTTTTTACTTTATTGTGTTCAGAACAAATAATTTTCATTTCGGATAACTTTTCCTCTAATTTCAACCATAATCTAATATACTTTTTCAAATAATGGAAAATCGCTAAATGCTGTAGATCATATTTTGGATTTTATCTCAACATGAGACACACATATAAGCCTCATAAAAAAAAAGAAGAACCTATTCATCCATTTTCAGTACTCAGACACATGATAAACAAAGCTAATCTTTCAGTAGACCACAAAAAACGGTACCTTAGTGTCAGAAATAATAATTACTATGTTAGTTTAATATAGGCAGGCAGTGCACAGTGTGGTAGCACTGCCCTCGCCATCTTGTTGAGAGAGTGACGCTATGTTGAAATAGACGCTATGTAGAGAGATGTTTGTTATGAATTTACCCCAGTTATAATAAAGTAATTTTAACACTTAGTTTGACAATAAATTGCTATTACAAAAAATAAATAAATAAAAATAATAATAAAAACTTATGAACGCTGAAAAATCAAATTAAATTTATATTTTTACAAAAAGTATTTAAGAAATGAATCATTAAACAGCAAATATAATTTATAATATTCAACATAGGAATAACATATAATAGAATAAAAATTAAGGCAATCACAAAAAAAAATATAAATTTTTCAAATTCTTATTTAATTAAAAAAAAAAAAATTATTCTTAGGTAGGAAAATTCTTAAAGAATAAAATTATAATGACATGATACTATTGTCAGGCTACATTCAGTTCATTAGTGATTAAGCTTCGGCAGTTTATACTTGTGATCCAATTTCTTCATTTCCTGTTAGCAAATTGTCAACGCTCACATTTAACATTAATTAGTAAACCTCTATTTATTATACAAAAGTAAAAATAGAGAAACCATATCCTAAACGAGATATGGCCATAATGCCAGAACTGCCAAGCCTACGGTCACGCTAAAGCCTATTGCCACCATATTCCAAGATGCGTCAGGTGTGTACAAGCTCAAAAATCCGAAGCATGTACAAAGCCACGAGGAGTTAAATACAAAGGATGCCAAACATGCAAAAACCTCAGCAACAGATTCAGATTCAGAAGGACGCAGCCACAGAATGAAGAAGCTCTTCAGACTAGAGGAAGACAGCCTTCGAAAATTGCCACTTCATCTGTATCAGTTTCAGAAATGCTTGGAGAAAGAAGATGAAACAGGGGCCATGCCGCAACCTCTTCAACTGCTTCATTCCTTTGACCTTCTACATCATCAACAACTCCATTCTCAATCCCAGCAAAATATTCAATATACTCCAACTCCATTAATCCAATCCAATCCACAAAACCTTTATATGATCCCCCATATTCCTCCTCCCCCAACTACCTTAGATCTCACATCCTTATTTAACTCCTTTCTATCAGCGTTGAAAACTCGTATCACCACTCTCATATCACACCGTACAACTGTTATCCCTCTTCTAATTCCTCTTCAAAAAATGCCTATTCCTTAAATGCCTCATTTATAAGGAGGTCAATAGACTGGAACCCCTTCCGTCAAATAATATCCTACACTATAGACCTCAGAGTATTCCTAAAAACCTCCCAAGACCTTGACAATGCTACTAATTCCTTTACAAACATAACCCAACAAGCTGCATCCTGACCTCGTTCCCCTCCCAAAGTTCAAACAAAAACTCCTTTATCTCAATATCTACTGTATCTTATCGAATCTAATCGCCATGCCAGAGCTATTTGGGAAAGAACCAGGCATCCATACGATCGGAAATCCTATAATTACCTTACCAAACTCCTTAAAAAAATATGGCTACCTTCAGATCCAGATCCTATAATTCCTATCTTTCTTCACTCTCTTTTTCAGATAACTCCTTCTAGGCCACCACTAAAAAGAGGAAGGGGGAGGTTTTGGGATTGGAGTGGCGGAAAGGGTTAGAATTAAAAGGACTGTGATCTGAGGAAAGTTCATCCAGGCGTTCTATGGAGTATTGGAAAAGCCTAAGCCTGAATGAATAAACAAGTCGGGTTTCGGTTTGGATCCGTCGGCCAATATGTAGTGCCTGGAGAAATAAAGGATCTTCGGAAACTAAGTTCAGACTGCAATGCTCGCCCACGGGAGTTGGTGGTTCTTGAAACCCATTGTTAGTGCTCAGCATTGAAGTTAGCACCTAGGAGAAAGCGTTGGCCTAAGGAATTAAAAATGAGTGAAACTTGGATGTGGAAATTTGTTTATTTTGGGGACAGTAGGCCGCTGCAATCGTAAAGGGAAAGTAGAAGGTTTTGATAACAACTGTTGTGGGTTGTAGGAATTCTTTTGCTGGTAAAGGGAATACGAGAGGGAATGATGAATGATGACAGCAGTTCCGGCATGGGCTCTGACATCAGGGTGGTCTGTTGAAACATTGTTTCCTGGTCAGTCTAGTTTCTTTAATTAAAGCTTCATTGATCACTTTGGCAAACACCAAAGATATTATGTTGGGATTGAGAATGAAGCTGTTGCTGAGGTTGAGTGTCATAGGAATGAGTCAATGGTCGAATGGTCGAAGTGGTTGCGGCATGGCCTCTGTTTCATTCTGACATCTCCTTCCTTCAAGCATTTCAGGAAACGACACTGATGAGGTGGCTATTTGTGAGCTATTGACTATGCTCTTGTTGACAAAAGGAACATACTGCAGGAACTTCTCGTGCCTTTGTACATTCTTCGAATTTGTGCGCTTGTCCATACCTGACGCATCTTGGAATATGGTGGTAATAACTTTTTGTGTGGTCATATGCTTAGCATTTATGGCACTGCACAATATCTCGTTTAGGGTATGTTTCTTTTTCACTTTGGTATTATAAAGAGAGATGACATCGTAGATTGTTTTAACCCCAGGTGTCGGTTCTAATGAGGTTTTACCGTTTGCTCCTGCTACCGTGTCCCCTGATACTTTTTGTACATTCAGAACTCATCGTACTTTGAATCCCATAGACATAAATTCTTCTTTAATTCTATCAGCTGACGTTGTAGGGTGAAAATTTCTTACCACCACCCTAAGTGATTTTTCTTCCTTGAGCTGATAAGTATGGAAACCAGCTTTGGTAACTGTTAGATATTTGGCAATGTGACTGTACGTATGGGAAGAATTTGACGTGATTTTTGTGTTGTTGTGTGGGTATTTTCCAAAGCCAACAATCTTGTTTAATTGGCTACACATTAGGCCGATTTTTTTGTGTTGCGAATGAAAATAGGTGGAGGTTTCGGAGGCTGTGAAACAGAAGTCGATTCCTTATTTTCAGTGGGTGTGTTACTGTTGTGTATCGATTTGTTTTTTAATTTAAAACACATGTTATTTTATAATGTATATTTTCTTCTAATCAATAAACAAGGTTAATAAGTTTGTTCCTTTTCCTAATTGATTTGTAATTCACACAATATAATCCGTGTAACATTCGTTACATGACGTTCCAACGTCATTACAATAAGCAGTTCTTAATGAGCTTCATCACACCCATGCAGGAGTTGTAAAAATGAAACAGTTATTCCCCCAATACGTTTACTGAAAAAAATCTAGATAAAGACATTGAACATCCTGTCAGAACTTGTCAGGATTGCGGACGAATTAGAAAAAATCCACCCAAAGCACCCATCCATCACTGAGATGAACCATCAGGGAATTTTGAGAGGGTTCATATTGACTATGCGGGACCATTCCAAGAACACTACTACTCCGTTTTAGTAGACGCAAAGTCACGATGGCTAGAAGTCCGTTTCTCAAAGTATGCTCCAACAACAGATTCAACCATTCAATACCTCCAAGATATATTCTCGACGCATGGCCTATCAAGAGTCCTAGTCTCAGATAACGCAGCAATATTTAAAAGCGAAGCATTTTTCCAATTCCGTACACACCATGGCATCCAACAAAAGTTCATAGCACCTGGCCATCCCGCCACCAACGGAATCGTAGAACGTAATATTCAAACCTTTAAACAGAAGTTACAGGCTATGACTAGTTCTACGTTACCCCTCCAAAGAAAGTTCAAGAAATCTTAATGCGATACAGGTCAACCCCGCTAGCATGTGGGAAGTCACCATCGGAATTGTATCTACAACGTAGAATACGGATTAAATTAGATCTGCTGAAACCACCGCCTCAATCACCAGCTCATTCCAGCACCATTAGGGTACTCGTCATCTAAGTGTGGGAGATCGCATACAAGCAAGGTGGTATCCCCAGACTGGCAAACCAACATGGAGACTCGGAACTGTAATCCAAAAAATTGGGAAACTTTACAACATAGTTAAACTCGATATTAATGGCTATAGCCTGAAAAGGGCACATCAATCAATTGCTTTACATTGCGAGAGACACCAAACCCAATAAGAGAGTGATGTTTACTCTACCACCCAAGAGTCCAAGCCATGACGAACCAACATGTAATCTCCCAGAAGACATTCAGCCAGAACCAAGTTCAAGACCACTGACCCCTCCGCAGCAGCAACAAGAGGAACCTAGGATCCACCCAGAACCCATTCTTAGGCGATCAAATAGAGAACGGAGGCCACCAACGAAGCTGCAACATAAGGTAACTCAATTTCCCCTTGATTGATACAGTTTATAAAGTTTCATAATTATTCTAATAAGCGTGGGAGAGTGTTGTGTATCGATTTGTTATTTAATTTAAAACACATGTTATTTAATAATGTATATTTTCTTCTCATCAATAAACAAGGTTAGTAAGTTCGTCCCTTTTCCTAATTGATTTGTAATTCAATATATAACAGTTACTAAGTACCAGGAAAGGATTTGCAGAAAAGAAGTGCGATTATTCGTTTAACCTTTGGGTTGAAGTCCCAGGCATTGCTTCGTTGATTGGTGATATGTTTGGTGGAGTTTTAGCCTTTGATCTGCGGGGACGCTGTTTAGTAGGGCTGAAACGTACAGTTTAAAGAGAACGGCTTCTTTTAGACCTATTAATTTTAGACGACATCACCACAAGGAAACATTTCATCAGATATTATTGAAATATAGGGGGAAAAAGAAGAATATGCTGTTAAAGGGCCAGTATGGAACCTCTCCGCATTGAAGGCAGTTAGCCACTGGCTAATGTCAAGCTGGCTCTTATTTCGTAATCCTCGCCCCCACTTCTCTACCTGTTCATAGACCACATGTTAATTTACGTATCCACTATTAGAATATTCACTGGTTGTACTCACTGTCTTATTTAGTCAATGTTCACCACAACTATTAATAACTATTCTTGTAAACATTTCTTAATGGAAAATTAACAAAAACCTTACAAAAAGGATAATTATCAGAGAGCGATTGGAAATATTACTTTTACAGTTAGCGCATGCGCAAACTGTAAATTGCCTACTTTTAAGCAATAAAATTAAAAAAATAAAATCCTAGAACTGGAAAACTTGGGTTTAAAACGAAGCTATTTAAATTTTTTAAAAATAATACATTTCAGATCGTATATTAAATACGGTGACACTACTTAAATAATTACCGTATAAATAATGTATATTAAAATAACTTTTTGAGATAAATATAATGAAACTATCTTTTTTCCCCAATTTATTACAGTTACTCTGGGCTACCTCAACTTACCATGTCAATTTCTAAGTTACTACATTCTTTTATAATTTAAAGATTAAATGTTTTGCTTATTATTACCTTTTTTTACTTTTTTATTGTTACAAATTCTACTTATTCGATACTTTGAGAAACTTGTGCTATGATAGAATAACTATTAATTGTACTGTGTTAACCAATGTTACGAATTCACTGAAGAAATTGCCAGATAATAGAATATTTTAGTGGCGAGCCCTTTATTCGAAACGGAATAATAAATTGCGTATCAATATTTAAGTGTTATACCTCGAAAGGAGTATAAATTTTGGATAAAGATTTAATTATTTATAAGCGACTGCCTTTGACGTTTATAGTGTCAAATTTCTTATGTTTCTTTTTTTAAAAAACTGTATTTTATTCAGTGAGTTATCTGATTTAATATCTAAATTCAACTAAAAGCAAAATATTGACCTCTTGGATTACTGCCACATGTATGGGTTTAATTATCAACTTTCGTTTCCTCTTTAACATTTTTTTTTTGACCTTAAATATACTTGAACTTATTTCTGGTAAAACTTTTCCACCATGAACTTATACATAGATTTAAAATACCCTACCACCACATTAAACCAGTCTAGGCCAGTTAGTTCAATATTAATTTAAAAAAAGGATTATTAACAAAAAGGCCTAATTAATATTTTAAAAAGTAGCTAATTTATTATTGCAACTCATTTTATTGTATTTACTCAAATTTAAAGAGCCCGAAACAAATAAGCATTACGAACTTTTAAAATTTACAAAGAAAATACTCGAACATCTTTGTCCATAAAAAAAGACAGTTGTTTTTTTTTATTTTTTAAAAGTATTTGAATAGTTCTTCAATTTCGGTTTTATATCATAGCCAAACCCGTTCAATCTTGTTTCTGCTCAAAACAGTGCAATACAATTTCTGTAGCATTCTATAATTTACATAAGCCCTCCACACCTCCATTTTCATTCAATGTAATTAATATTATTACTGATATTCGCTGAAAATGGCAATATCGATTACCTCCTTATCTATTAAATTCGTTTAAGAGTTCAACACTTTTTATCATTGATTCTTTTACATCCTCTAAATTAGTTTCCCTTTAGGTAACAATTGAATATCGTGTAAAACGTCTTGCTATCCAATTTATATATTGATTTGGTTCAGATTTCTATTTCAGGCTCAATTCAAGGCTTCATCAATCATATTAAAAAAAATTCTCTGGCTAGTATAAAAATTACTTTTTTGACGTTAACTATTGTCCTTGGAGAGCCAATTTTTCATCCTCGCACCTAACTTGGTAATGATTACTTATCTCGTAGTAAATCAATATATTAATTTAAAGTAGTTTAGCCCACTTGTTATCAATACAACAAGAGGGACGTAATAATGTATATATATACATTTTCTGGAAGTCTTTTCCTATATGCACTTCCTTGGTCTACACCCTTTGCTAATGAAACCAGTGTACTTGTTATTTTTTTTTTTGTTTTTCTATTATTTACCCTTACCAGATTAGTTCTCAGTTTTTCTTTTATTGGTGTTACTATGATATTACTTTTAATCAGTTAACGCTCCTTTTTCTTTACTATTTTCACTTGTTTATGTATCTTTATCTTTTATTTTATTTCTTTATTTTTCCATCTCTTCTTTACCAACTCGTCGCCCTTTCGTTCTATACTATCCTTATATATTCACCTGTCACTACTTATATTTTCCATTATTGTAAATATTTCTACTTCTATATATACTTTGTACATATCATTTTACTTTGTTCTTATCATCGATATGTATTTTTTCTTCTTAGCGTCTACTACTGTTCCTCATTTTCAGCGTCATCCTTTTACTTACTGTCCTATGTTTCCCTATCTCCTTCCCATTATGACAAACATCCTAACCGCCTGTCACATAAACTCACAATCCCTACCAGCCCATTACGATGAGTTCCTAGAATTTTTCACCCAAACTTTTTACCACATCATTGCCGTCTCTGAAACCTGGCTTAAACCCTATATTCCTTCTTCCTCGGTTTCTCTCCCTAACTACTCCGTCATTCATCATGACCGGGTTAACCGGACCGGTAGTGGAGTAGCGCTATATGTCCATGATTGCCTGAAGTTTCGTGGCCTTTTTCATTCACCTCCTTCAAACATTGAGTCCTTATTTGTTGAAATATCCATTAATGCCCATTCTCTCCTATACGTAGTGGTTTACCGTCCTCCACATTTTCCTTTTGACCAATCATTCGAATCTAACCTTTATCATTATGTTCCTCTCTACTCCAATATAATCATCTCCGGTGACCTGAATACCAATCTCCTATTTGACTCCTATGACAAAATCTACCTTGAAAACCTTATTTTCCCTCCACCTTTTTATTGTACCATACAATACCACCCACCACTCCCGCGGGTCTGACACTTGGTTGGACCTGCATGTCATAGATTCTCCAAAAAACCTTCTTTCCTCAAGTCAAAGACCTGTTTCATTCCTATCCTCTCGTGACCTGATACAAATATCATATGATATCCCAACACCTCGTTTCCTTCCTAAAACAATCTCCTTCCGTAACATAGACTACCTCACCCGAGATAAGATTCTATCCGATCTCGAAACCGTAAATTGGAATCCAATTTACTCCTGCTCCTCAATTGATACCATGGTTGAATTACTCACCACCAATCTCCTATCCATCCTTGATACCCATGCTCCTCTTAAAACCTCAATATTTCGCCACCTTCGCCCGGCTCCTTGGTTGATCCAAGATATTAAAGGTTTACAAAGAAGGCGCGAGGCTGCCCGAAGACGCTACAGACACACCAGGATTGAAGAGGACTATCAAGCGTATAAGTTTCTCAGAAATTTAACACAATCCACGATCCGGTGAACTAAATCCAATTTCTTCCACGAAGCCCTTTCATCTGCACCCGATCCTAAATCCAAATGGCTGCTCCTCCGCAAACTTTCCTTGTGTGATCCTCCTAGTTCCTCTCCCTCGGGAGTCTTTCCTGTCACTCCGGATGAGTTAAACTCCTATTTCGTTTATTCACTTCATCTGCTCCTTCCCAACCTTCCCTGTCCTTACCTCCGCCAGCATTTAACGACAATAATTTTTACTTTTCTTATATCACTCCCTCCGATCTAATTACCTCCATTATGAAGTCTCAATCCAACTCATCTGGTATAGACGGCATCCCTGTTAAATTATTGAAATTATGATGATGATGATCCTCGGCTCTACAGCCCTGTGCGGGCCTTGGCCTCCCATAGAAAATTCGCCTATTCCTCTCTGTTCAGCGCCATGGTCCACCACCTAGTTGCGCCTAATCGTCGGGCCACAGTACCTATCTGGTCCATCCAGCGGGCCTTCGGTCTTCCAACCTTCCTCTTCTCCATAGGCATGTGGTTAGCGACCCTTATCGGTATCCGATCTTGCCTCATTCTTTTTAGGTGTCCTGCCCAGCGAAGTCTGTTGAGATTGGCAAAATCCACCACAGGTGTGTCACGGAATTCTGCGTAAACCTCTCTGTTGTAACGCCTTCTCCAGACACCATTCTCCCATACTGGTCCATAGATCTTTCTTAATATCTTCCTCTCAAATACGGCCAGTCTTTACTCATCAATCCTGTTGATCACCCAGGATTCTGATCCGTATGTGAGGACGGGTCTGATCAGTGTCTTATAGAGAGTGACTTTTGTGGTTTTGGTTATTAGCCTGGATTGGAAGTGCTTGAGAAGGCCATAGTAGCTCCTATTTGCAGCTTGTATTCTTCTTTCAATCTCTTTAGAACAGTAGTTATTGACATCTATACGGGCACCTAAATACACAAAATCCTGCACCGCTTCAAAGACATAGTCTCCTACTTGTAAGTGCGGATCTCTCCGGTCGTTTCCGACAGCCATATACTTAGTTTTATGCGTGTTAATGACTAATCCCATGTTTCTCGCGGAAGTTTCCAGGGCCGCAAATGCCTCCTTCAGGCCAGTTTCTGTTCTTGCAATCAGATCAATATCGTCCGCGTAGGCCAGGACCTGGATCTGCCTGTTATATATGTGTCCCCCTACCTGTAGGCGAGAATCGCGAATCGCTTTTTCCAGAGCCAGGTTGAAAAGTAGGCAAGCCAATGCGTCACCCTGCTTCAGGCCATTCTCTGTTTCTACTGGGTTTGACAGGTGTGACTGTACTCTGATTCTGCATCTCGATCCAGACATTGTGGCCTTAACCATTTTTATCAGCTTTGCGGGAATGTTGAATTCCTTCATAGCCTTGTAGAGCATCTTCCTGTTAACCGTATCATACGCCGCACGGAAGTCTATAAAGAGATGGTGGGTGCTGATTCTATATTCCAATGACTTTTCCAATATCTGTCTCAGCGTAAAGATTTGATCTGATGTTGACCTATCCTTCCGAAAGCCGCATTGGTAATCTCCAATAATATTCTCAGCAAATGGAAGTAATCTTGTGAATATTATAATAGAGAGGAGTTTATAGGCGGAGTTCAATAGGGATATTCCTAGGTAGTTTTCACATTTTAGCGTATCCCCTTTTTTATGAACCAGGCATATCAAGCCCGTCTCCCATTCCTCGGGCATCTTCTCTTTCTCCCATATTCTACCCAGTAAATGCGTCATCTCCTTTATGTAGGTTCCGCCAGCGTTTTTTAGGAGCTCATGAGGAATTCCGTCTACTCCTACTGCTTTATTATTTTTCAGCTTTTCCAGAGCCTCATAGACCTCGTCGTAAGAAGGTACTATGTTTTCATTACTATCATCTTGTTCCTCCACTTTATCAAAATCAAAATTCGTTCCTCCTCCCTGCGAGCCCAGCAGTTCACCAAAATGCTCATACCATCTATTCAAAATGCCTGGAGTGTCACTTATAATTTCCCCAGTTTTACTTCTGCAAGCAGTTGTTCGTGGTTTAAAACCTCGCCTGGTGTCATTCACCTTCCCGAACATTTCTCTGCTCAAATTCCTGCTTTTATATTCCTGTATCAGTCTCATCTGCTCCATCATATGCTGCCTCTTCTTTGTCCGGTGCATCTTATCTTCCTCTTTTCTTGCCCTCCTGTAGTTCTCTGTAGCCATTCTGGTTCGTTTCTTCTGGATCATTACCTTATATGCTTCATTCTTGATTCTAGTGAGCCGTTCACAGTCTTCATCGAACCATTCCTTCCTTTTGCTGTTCATTCTCATTCCAATCGTTTCTTCCGCTGCCACAATCAGGGCTCTTTTTAGCCTGTTCCATTCCCCGTTTATGTCATCACAGACCGGCCCATTTATAATCTCATCTGTTTTGCGCTCAAAATTACTCTTTATTTCTTCATCCTTTAACATGTGGATATTATATGCGGCAGTTTTAGCCCCTTTTCCATTTCTAGAGTGTGAGATTCTAGCTCTCAGTCTAGCGACGAGAAGGTAATGGTCCCTATCAATATTCGCTCTGCGGTGCACCCTGACATCTAAAAGATCAGAACTGTGCCGTTTGTCAATGAGGACATGATCTATTTGATTGACCGTACGCCCATCAGGTGATGCCCATGTGCCCTTGTGTATGTTCTTGTGGCTGAAAATAGTTCCCCCGACCAAGAGGTTGCGGCTTATTGCAAAATTAACCAGTCGAAATCCATTATCAGAGTGCTCCTCATGCAAGCTATGTCTACCAATATTACTGCATGTTGGGTCCTTACCAATCTTCGCGTTCATATCACCTAATATAATTTTTATATCATATTTTGGGAATTTCTCATAAGCTTTCTCCAGAAGGTCATAGAATTCATCTTTTTCGTCATCAGTTTTATCCTCAGTAGGTGCATGAGCGTTTATGAGGCTATAGTTGAAAAATTTTCCTCTTATTCTGAGCCTACAGAGCCTAGGCGTGTAAGGTTGGTAGTCCATTACACGAGATTTTATTTTCCTTCCAACCATGAATCCTGTCCCAAACAGATGGTTCTTTTCGTGGCAGCTATAATAGAGAGAGTAGTCCTTTCTGTCCATGATACCAGTTCCATTCCATCTCGTCTCCTGAATTCCCACCACATCAATACCATGCCTAGATATCTCATCTGATAGGACCTTCATAGCTCCGGGCCTATACAAAGAACGCACATTCCACGTCGCCATAAGAATATCGTTTTGCCGTTTCCAAGTTCCAGTCCGCTTTCCAGAGTTCCATCCGGGTTTATTTTCTTTATTGGGTTTCTAGGGTGGGCTGTTAACCCTACGCCAAACCCCCAACCTGGAGGGCCAGGGTTTTTCTGTCAGGGATTTCCTTCCCTTAGCCTCTGAACTTTCATTCTAACCCAAAAGGCAGTGAGGGGATTGGGAAGTTAGGGAGTATAGGGGTAGGATATGAAAAAACATTGGAAGTGATGGGCGGGATGGAGGTAAGAGGTCAACGGGCAGTTGTCCCTTCAGTCGCCTTTTACGACAAGCGGTAAATACTGTGGGTCTATTCTTTCCCCGAACCCACAGGGGAGTATTGAAATTATGCCTTCCTGGAATCCTTCCGGCTCTCCTCTTCATATATAATTTTTCCCTCCAAAACTCTGTATTTCCCACTTCCTGGAAAAAGGCCTTAATTCATCCCATCAACAAGAACCCAAACCCTATATCCCCAAAGGACTACCGCCCTATATCCATACTTTCCAATCTTTCTAAGCCCCTAGAAAGATTGGTGCAATCCCAAATTTCCAATTTCCAAGAAGATTCCAAGGTACTTGATCCCTTCCAATCTGGTTTCCGTCCCGGCTTCTCAACACAATCCGCACTCATTATAATTATCACTGACATCCAAGCAGCGATGGACAAAAAAGAACTGACCATCCTGATCCTCCTTGATTTCTCTAAAGCATTCGATTCCTTAGACCATAATATCCTTTTTTCCAAATTGAAATCATTGAACTTTTTCCACAGCTCCCTCCTTTGGTTTCAATCGTTCCTATCCCACCGCACCCAATCAGTTGCCACTCCTAACCAAGGCCTGTCCTCTTTCCTCACTCTACAGTCAGGAGTAGCTCAAGGTTCGATCATTTCCCCTCTACTGTTTAATTCCTACATCAATGATCTTCCCCATTGTTCCCACCATATTTATGCCGATGACTTCCAAATTTACTTCTCCTTTCCTCCATTTGAAATGCCAGCTGCGTTTGCCAAAATTCAGGAAGACCTTGACGAAACCTGTGCCTGGGCAAATCTGAACAAATTAACATTAAACGCAGCTAAACCTCAAGCAATTGCCATAGGATCACATTCCCCTCTCCATTCAAATGCCAACTTTATCATATTATTCCTTAATGGTCATCCAATAACTTTCCATTCCTCTGTTAAAAATTTAGGCTTAACCATTGATCAAACCCTCTCCTGGAAATCCCATATTGCACAAATCTCCCGAAGGTCAATTGGTATTCTAAAACTATTTCACCGCTCCCGTCACCTCCTTCCCCTACCCACGCGCAAACTTCTAGTATCCTCCCTTATCTTCCCCCAATTTGACTATGGTAGTGTGATATATGGCGGGCTCTCGACGGTTCTTGAAGACAGATTAAAACGCATCATAATTTGCTTCATCAGGTTTGTCTTCGGAACGTCTAGACGTTCCCATGCTTCGCATTTCTACACTGATTTAAATTGGCTTTTCCCCTCCTTCCGTAGAAAGTACTTCCTAGGCTCCTACCTATTCCAAGTAATCAACACCCGTCACCCTCTCTTTATTTACAGTAACCTGAAATTCAAGTCTGCTATCAAATCACTGCATACAAGATCTCGTCTTTCCGATCTCTATACTCCCTCCCACAGAAGTACTGCATTCCAACGTTCCTTCCTTGTCCGATCCTCTACTCTTTGGAATTCCCTTCCCCCCCTGTAACCGCAATGCTTCTTCCCTTGGAACGTTCAAAACACTACTCTTTCAACATCTTCTTTCCCTCCAACCCGACGCTCTCTAATTATAAGGATGTATGTACTGCTATGTCCTCTGTGTGTGTCCAGTCCGGATCATGCATTTATCTAAATACAGGGATGCCAGCCAGGACTTATTTTCCTGACGATTTATAATTGATATTTTTAACTAATTAATTAAGATTTGTTAATTGTAAATAAGAGTAATCAAAGTAGATCAATTATATGAGTGACATGCAACTTGGTAAATGAATTTTACTATTGTTAAATAAAAATCCAGAGATATATTTAAACCAGGTGTTGACACATACAATTACAGATAGGAAATAAGAATCATTAGTTAATCAAAAAACTTATATGGTAACAAAGAACTTAATCTAGACTTATCTTAAGGACAATGCTATGTTGTGGGGGGAAGCGGGCGGCTACATGGCGAGAATCCCCAGGCTGGCTGGAAGGCCAGGCCCCCGATCTCCAGGAACCAGACATCTCCAACAAACTCCTCTCTCTCCAAGCTCTTCTCCTAGACTCCTCGAATCCAACTCCAACTCCCTTTGATAATATTATGCCGGTAAGGGATAGGCAGGTAGAGACATATGGCACACCAACAAAGGGTGTGAACTGCTGGACCACCCGCAAGAGGCTGTGAAGGGGCCAGCCACCCTAACACGCGAATATTAAGCTTATTGAATTAAACCCTAAAGGTTTGATACATAGCAGTACTATGTATGTAATCGTCTAATTTATTTACTAAGACCATCAGACATAAAACATTAGCCAAAATTATAGTTTGATTATGATAATGTTTTGATTTCTTGTAATGCTAATTTTTAATTTTCTATCTTTTATTTTTCTTTAAGTTTCTGTTTGTTTTTTTTGTTTTTCTTCTGCAATTTTGTTTACAATATTAACCCCTTTATTTGTACATTTATTTTTTCACTCTCTTTTTATTAATAGTTTTTTTTTCTTTTTCTAGTTTTTCTCTGTATTTTTTTTTTCACACATATTTGTATTTAATTTTACCTATGTTGTTTTATTTTTAACAGCCTCTCGGCCAGTTATGATCTTACTTTGTATTATTTAATGTTATTCTTAAGGGACTTTGTCCCAGAATAAAGTTTTCTTTCTATTCTATTCTATTCTATTCTATATATATACAGGGTGTCCCAGACATAGTGTAAAAAAAAAAATTGGGTAATACTGCATGCTAAACGGGGTAGAATGGCGCAGAAACGAGTTTCCTATCTCAATCTGTTCTTATTTTAAAATCTTACTTTTTTTAATGAAAAATGACAGTTTTCTCTAATATGGTTTAGCGTAGAAACAAAAACGATGATATTTTCTTTAATCATCATTAAATTTTCTAAAAGATGAAATAGGTCTGGTTATTTTAAATTTTAAATCTTTTAATGGCCTTTTAACGCGCAAAACACAAAACATTTATTAAAACTTAAATTTTTAATAGTTTTGGAAAATCCCTCACTCCCCACTGGAGCACCCAAGAAGCCGTCAAATTTCCCAAAAACTGCGGAATTAGCTTTTTAGTGGTGTAACCCATGATACAATTGCACTTCACCTTTTGAGTCTAAAAGAGGTTTTTCTGATGAAAAACACGCTTGAGAATAAATACTTTATTGCTTCACGTACCTACTAGAAAAAATACTTGCTCGAATAAAAGTATTAGTTATTTTATCTCTTGACGATATGCATGAGGGGTAAAGAGTTGTGAAGGTGGCAGCCCTCTTTTCCCCTCCCCCCCCCCCCCAAAAAAAAACAAACTTATTTATAGGGAGTTAAGGGGGTGGGACCCAAATTCTTGCTGATTACCTAATATTACATAAACGTAATTTTGTTTCATTTTTTTTTTTTTTAATCAAAAATAACAACTTAAAAATAAAAAAACAAAAAAAATTCTATCTTCTAAACAGATTGAGATAGAAAACTCGTTTCTGCGCCATTCTACCCCGTTTAGCATGCAGTATTACCCAATTATTTTTTTATAGACTATGCCTGGGACACCAAGTGTATATATATATATATATATATATATATAAAACTTATGTTCACTGAGAGTAAAAATATAAAAAAAAAAATGAAAAAGGAATGAAATAATACACGTACAGCAGCTAGAAAACAAGTGATTTATTCCTCATTTAAATCCTCTATATATACATTTCTATTGTTTACAGAGTTAGCATTAGGGATTAACATATATATTGGTACCTTCTATCCTTAACTCCCCCCTTCCAGTTAACGAACAGTCCTCGTAAACTCCTTAAGAACTTAAAGAAAACAAAACATATTTACAATTTAAAACAACCAACAAAACAAAAAACAAAATTCTTCTCAAGAACAGAAAGCACTCAAATTAAAAGTAACACTTAACAGCCAAAATTTACCACTTTCATACAGAATCAAAAGATTATTTTATGACATTTTATACAATGTCACTTCTTACCACTCCTGAGCCTTTCCCAAGGCAGTGGGAGAGAGGAAACCTTGTCCATGTCTCGTCTATGTTGTTGTATCCATGGGAATTTTTAACTGTTCAAAGTGTACTGTCCGTCGTCTCCTCGGGTCGCGTACGCCCTGTATGGTAACCACATTATGTTCCCGAATAGTGACCACCTTGGAAGCCTCTCGTAACATTGTATTTCTTTTCCCCTATTCGAAACGATTTTCCGGTACACTATTGTTCCAATCTGCCACCTCCAGATTTTCTCCATCCGCCCTCTTACTCTTATCCACCGCGATTTTTGTTCCCACCTTCTTACGAATTTTTCCCACAGCGATCCGATTCGCCTGTATGCTGTTCCCTATGTCCGGGTCCACTTCCGTGATACGTTCGTCCCGCCGTCTCTCCCGCGGACCAAAGAGTATCTCGAATGGTGTGAACCCCGACGCCGCGTGCACCGAATGGTTGTATGCCACTATTGCTCTCGGCATTGCTTCATTGGGTTCCAGTCCTTTTTCCAGCTGAAAAATACGCAGGTGGTCGCTAAGCGTGCCGTGCAGCCTCTCCACATCTCCTCGGCTTTTGGGGTGTCCCGCCGTATTTTTATGCCATTCCACGTCCATCCGTTTTAGCTCTTCCCGGAAATTCCCGTTATCCAGTACCCCATCGCCAGCTTACTAAAAATGTCGATCATCGTCACCCACTTTTCTCCTCTCCAGGTGAGCGTGTCTATTTGCAGCTCGCTTAGTGGTCCCGATGGCGTCCTAGTCACTTCCCGCAATCCCGTAGGTGGATGTCTATCATATTTCGTGGTCTGGCACACCTCGCATTCGGCTAAACCCCCTCGATCGTCTTCTTCATGTTTTTCCAGCAATATCGTCGTCGGAGTGCCTGGAACGTTTCATTTATGCCCCTATGATTGGTCTTTCCTTGGTGGTACGCCAGTGTGACCTCTTTTTGCTTCTCTGGTTCCCTGACAGTTTCTCCGATTCTGGTGCATCTAGTAAAAGTCCGATCGACCCCAATCTTTTCTACCTGTCCCATACCGTATTATTTCCCACGTACAAGTGGAAGCTCCTCCCTGGTTTCGAGGAATCATTAAGCGCCTTTATGATTTGTTCCTCCCTAACCCCTGGCTGAGACCAAATGGTTGAAATGGAACACCCGGCGTAAGACGCATACTCGATCTTCATTAATTCTTGAGTCCTCGTTTTCCAAATTATTTGTAGTCTTTTGTCGTTGATAATAGTATCGTCCTTTTCCATGTCTGTAGGTCTGTTCTCTGACGCACTCGACTCCGCATCATCCTGTCTCTCAGTCTCGTCCTGTGTTGCCTGTTGGCTCTCTTCCTCTGGTGTCCATTCCCTGATGAATCCCCGAATACTGCCTGAATATTCCCCTTCCTCCCTCTCGATCGCGTTCACCTGAATCGCTCGGGATAGCCAATCGGCTACAACGTTCTCCCGTCAGGGTTTATAGGTGATCTCCATGTTGTACTGTCTCAGGTACTCCTTCCACCGGGTGACCCGTTCCGAGAACTCCTTTATTTTCCCCACCCACAGTAAAGGTCTGTGGTCCGTCTGTGCTGTAAATTTACGTCCAAACACGTAAAAAAATTCCGGGTTGACCCAGGTCCTGAACGCTATTTCTGTTCACTGACAGATATATATATATATATATATATATATAAATAATATTTTATTTATTTATTTAATTTAATCCAAGTTACGAACATATTGTAAATCCATTAGTTCTGAAAGTTTTAGTGTAAAGGGTCACATAGTTTCTAATAATAAAATAAATGATGGGATATATCTCCATTAGTAATCGTATCCATCAATGTACAGCGTTAATTTATACAGATATCATACTATGTACATTAATCTATACATAGTGCATTCGTTTATTGCTTCACTCAATCCTCTCTAATTCAAATATCACCTATTTTATTAGTTAAAAAGCTATCTCTATCATGACAAAGAGTCATAATATTTGTGTGTTAATCAAAGCAAAAACGGCATTGGGGAATAGAAGTCTTTTTGTATTTGAAAACCAATCTCGAAAGTTACAGAGCACTGAGCTGGGAGTGCTGGGGAATAATAGGAATTAGAGAGGAAGAACAAGGAAAAGAAATTTTCTAAGGGAAATATGAATTCCAGTAAATGAAGATGGACTGTGGCGAATACTAAAATAACTTAAGCTGGTATCGTTTTATTGGACCATGATTTGGTTGAAACTATAAAGAAGAATATGATTCATATTAAATTTTCCCAGGCCTATTTCTTTAAGGGGGTCAATATGTTTATCTTTTGTTTCGTTTCACCTTCCAAGGGACTTAATCAGAGACTCAAAACCAATGTTCTCTGAAAAAGTCTTTTAAAAGTTTAGATAAAATATAAGATAGAAATATTGACACTCCGTGGAAAGCTAAGACAACGCATGTTAAATATGCATAGGATGAAATATGGAGCGTATTTCGATATTTCAATTTTCATAAAAGTGTCGAAGGGGAGATTACATACGAATCATCAGTAGGAGAACGAACAAGATGTATACAAATGGGGAATAGAGATGAATGGGAGGCTCAGGTTTTGTAGAAGTGTACATCCAATTACTGAGTAAATAAATATTAACAAACTTTGTGGTAGCCATTTTGTTGAGAAGGGGGATTTTGTTTGTGCAGGGGCGGAGAAAATGCTAAGGATGAGAAATTGGTGAGGAGTGGTGGCTGAGGCTACACAGGCTTTGACCCTTCACGAGATGTAAAGCCATCAAACAATAATTTTTGTTGAATTCATGCAAACGTTAACTACATTAAACATAACAAATCACATCAATGAAGCTTTACCTCATCTGGTAAGCCTATGACTTCCTGTACTAATATTCCACTGATCCCAGAACAGATCCGCTACCTAGGACTTCATCTGGACTACTTGCTACTGCTATTGAACTACTTGTTTGGATTCCAAAAAAGAAATAAGAAACTGCTCTTTGTGTCTGACTAATCAAACATTTAATGCTCAAATCTCCTAATTTTTTTAGATAACTTATTCTGATGACATTAATTTGGACATACGGAATTGAACTTTGTGGCTCCACTAAACCTTCTAATTCTTCTCGTATCCAATCCTTACAATCAAAATCCTCAGTACTCCTTATTTTGTCATAAACAAACTTATCTTTAACGATCTAAATATCCCATATTTAGTAGAATATGCCCAAACAAGAAAATTTGGCATTATTAAGAATGCTAAATCCTTCCATGATGAATTACATACCCACTCCAATCTACTAGCCTGACTTGTTTCAAACTTGATTTCCGACAACAATCCGAAGCCTCTAAAAGACTATGGGCCTAGGGACCTTCTTTCTAATGTAGGATATTTATTAGAAGTGCTATTAAGCTCAACACACATCATTCAAAATACACTTCAAACATGCTACAACAATATATAAACATCAAAAACATAGATATTTTGTTGCTTCAAGAACCTTACACAAGGTTAAACAAAATAGTAGGTTATAGTGAATCGTATGTTTTTCAAATTATAGATAAAAAACCCAGGGCTGGTATTGTAATAACTAATAAACATATCGATGCTTGCATGATAATGCAATATTCTGATTCCGATTTTATTTGCTTAGAATTAACATATGGAAAATTGAAATGGATTTTGATTAGCGCATATTTCGACATAACCGATTGTATAAATTCAGACTTACAAAAATTAGAAAAAGTATTAAACTATTACAGCAATTATAATATTATTATAGGTATTGATTCAAATGCCAGGTCTAAATATCGGTTTGATAAACGCACAAATGCAAGGGGTAAACTAATGGAAACCTTTATTGTGGAAAACGATCTGTTTTTATTAAATACTGACTCAGAACTAACAGCTTTTCAAGGTGCGAGAGGTAACAGTAATATCGATCTTACTTTAATAAATACAAACGCAACTCGACATAACCTTGTACAAAACTGGACGATTTCAAGAGAAACTAATTTTTCGGACCACAATATGTTAACATACCAACTACACGTATACGGGAATGACTGGACAGCAGAGAAAATCAAAAACTTTGTATATTTGACAGAAAATGGTGACTGGGAAAAATTCATGACTAACTTAAGACATCAATTTATGAAACAATTTTTACCGCAACACATTCATACCAACTGGGAATGGACAGAAAATGAGACAGAAGACCTGATAATTAATGAAATACTCCACCTTTCGACTGACAGCATAGTTAATAAAATTACAAAATCAATTACGAAATCTTGCAATGTTGCATTCAAAAGATCCGGAAACTTCAAACGTCGAACTGAACACCGTTCCGTACCTTGGTGGAACCCTAAACTGACTAACTTACGAAGACATACTAATCATCTTAGGAAAATATATCAACGGACAAAACATGACGGAATACTAAGGGAAATCAAAAAAATTGAATATCTAAAAAGTAAGCATGAATATCAAAAACATCTTAAGAATTCTAAATTAAATTCTTGGAAAACATATGCTACTGCTTCTACTGCGTGGCAATGGCCTAATAAATTTGCAACAAACAAAATTAAATCTCACAGTTTACTCTCAACAATAATGACCCGACCAGGAACGTTCACAACAGACACTCAGCAAACATTATATCACGTACTGGATAAAATAATTAAAGAAGACACAACAAATAATGACAATAATGAACATAGACAAATGAGACTAGACGTACTTACCCCACCCAATAACGAAGATGACGAAGGAATCCGAGATTACGAAATATTAGATACAATTAAACAATTAAATGATAAAAAAAGCCTGTGGAATAGACAAAATAGACTCTCGAATAATTAAGAAAATTGCTGAAACTTTTCCAAAATTGATTACAGCTATTTATAAAATTCTATTTAAAAGAAAGGAATTTCCAAAGAACTGGAAAGTGGGTAAACTAGTTCTAATTCCTAAATCAAATTCATATTCACTTAGACCTTTGAGTATGCTTCCTGTGATGGGTAGGGTTTTTGAAAAAATATTAAAAAATAGACTAATGTACCACCTAACGACTAACGAAATACTTGACAGACATCAATTTGGATTTAGACCACAATCTGGAACTGACCAAGCCCTCAACGAACTGACTGAACAAATCAATAACACGCTCCACCAAAAAAGTAACTTATTAGTAGTTTCTTTAGACATTGCTGGAGCTTTTGACAATGCTCGGTGGCCTGCGGTTCTACATAATCTTAAAAAATATGACTGCCCAAAAAACTTATACACAATTATTCAGAATTATTTCACTGACCGAAAACTTACTGCTCAGACAAACTATCACTCAATAGAAAAGAAACTGACTTTAGGCATTATCACCAATATTATGGAATGTATTAATTAATACAGTTTTCGAAACAGACTTACATGAAAATACAACGTTACTAGCTTATGCAGATGACTTACTGTTACTTATAAAAAGAAAAGACTTTGATGAACTCCAGGAAATAGCAAATCTGACACTATCAAGACTAGGACATTGGACTAGAGGTAATAAACTTAACTTTAAAAAAAAAAAAAAAAACTAATTTATTTTTTACAAGAAAAAAGAGAGTACCAGACTTAGACATACGAATCAATACAGTCAGACTAGCCCAATGTGACACAATGAAGTATTTAGGTGTACTCTTCGATAGAAAACTAAATTGGAACAGGCACTTAGACAACCTTTATAACGACACTCTACGGATGATTAACGGACTGTCAATAGCTGCTAGAGTAACATGGGGCCTTAAATCAGAGGTTTTAAAAGTAATATATGAAGCAGCTATCCTCCCTAAAATGCTTTATGCTGTACATGTTTGGCATCCAGCTGTACTTCGTAAAAAAAATGTTATAAAACTACAAAGGCTACAAAGGATCATTGCAATCAAAATATGCAAAGGATACCCCACGTTGTCATTTGATGCTGCGACATTATTGGCGAGTATTTTCCCAGTTCAATTAAAAATTGACGAATTAACGACATTGTTTAACATTAAAAACACAAAGACAGGATATAAAGACCTAACATTAGACAAAATAGAAAAAAACACAAACTGTAAGTTTTGGATACACCCTGCATCAAATTTGTGGACTACACCCAAATGTTATTCAGTTAATATCGATAAAACAGAAATCTATACGGACGGTAGTAAGGACAGCGAGAACGTTGGATGTGCATGGTTATTTAAAGCTCGAGATGGCAGAACCATAGAACATCAGTATAAACTAGAATAGTACTGTTCAAATAACCAAGCCGAGAAATTTGCTGTTTTGAAAGTTACGGAATACATAATTAACGAACCTCAAAAGACTAACACACATATTACAATACATACGGACAGTAAAATTTTAATAGAGTCGATTAATAATACAGCCATACATGACTATTTGACTGACCTAATCAGACGAAATTTAATAACCATTAAGAACAAAGGGAAAATGGTCTCTATAAAATGGGTTAAAGCACACTTTGGAATTGAGGGTAACGAAAGGGCCGATTACCTAGCCAAAGAGGCGGCTAAAAGTAATTTGTTACCTTCGTATAACAAAGTTCCATTACCATATATAAAGCGGGACATAAGTTCTGATATGGTTAAAAAGTGGGACCAATTGTGGGTGACCTCATCAAAATCACCAAGCTTACACAGATTTATACCTCACATTACACACAACAATTACAAACACATACAAAGTAACAACTACAAACTAACACAACTAATGACAGAACACGGAAACTCTAAACAATATCTCAAACGATTTAACATAATACGATATGACATATGTAATGAAGACGGACAGACTCAAAATTTCAGACATGTACTTTATGAATGTAAAGCATTTGAAAGACACAGATTTAATCTAGTAAAAAATATTATTCTCAAACATGGAACATGGCCAGAGACAGAACATAATTTGTTCTCTAAATTTAAGACTGACTTACTCACGCTTATACGAAAGATCGATTTTGACAAACTGACAAATGATGGGCAGCGAAGGTAGTTTCTTGTTGGCTTTTGTTTTGTTTTTGTTATTTCTTTCTTTTTTTTTTGTGATTTTGTTTAAATATTTTTGTTATATTACTACGTTATGTACGTTATGCTAAACTAATCATGTTAACTTATAATAACATTGTAAAACATGTAGTATGCCTGTAAGGCATGGAACATGTTAATATACAAATAAACGGTCCTTATATGGGGATACCATATAAGGAAAAGGAGGAAAAAAAAAA
Source organism: Euschistus heros (assembly GCA_003667255.2). Classification (NCBI taxonomy): domain Eukaryota; kingdom Metazoa; phylum Arthropoda; class Insecta; order Hemiptera; family Pentatomidae; genus Euschistus; species Euschistus heros. Next base: position 1,239,039 of record RCWM02000038.1, read on the forward strand.
AACAAAAAAAACTTTAGGCAATTTTCTTATAGAACTTTTGAAATTTTTCGATGTAAAATTGAAAATAAAAATTTTATTAATACTAAGAATCACCCACAACAAATCTAGTATTATAGCAGCTCATGATCGTCGTTTGAAATTGGTGAAATTCTATCTAAAATTTCATTGCCACTGCAATGACTTTTTATTTAATTATTTTATTAAAACTGCCTAAATTAAGTCACGTATTATTTTATTTATTTATTTATAGCGCTACTGCCCTACTAGGACAAGGGCCTTGTTACATATTGCTCGCCAAACTTCCAATTGTTCCAGGTCCTCTTCTCATTCTCAGACGACCTAGCTCCTCTAGACTACTTCCATAAAGTAGTTTCCTTGACAGACGGTCACTTTCCATCCGTTCCACATGGCCAAGCCACCTCAACCTTCCCTTTTTTATAAGTTTCACAATATTTGGTTGGCCATACAAGGTTCTCAACTCCTCATTAGACCTAATTCTTATTTTATTACGAGCAACGTTTGATCAAAATCTTTCTTGGAATAATCATATTTCTCAAATCACGAGGAAATCTATTTCTATACTTAAACTACTTTTCCATCACCGCGATTCATTACCACTAATTACTTACTTTACTTGAATTTTTATTTTATTGCGAAAGTATTATAATCTGCCTCAATGTGGGCAATAGGTAATATGGATGACTAAATGGTTCCATTCACACACTACATACAATAACAAATAAATAAAAGAAATAAAAAATAATATAAAATAATAAGAAGAAAATAAACAAAGTACCTCAAACTATACATTACATAAAGCTAAGAAAATGAAAAATAAATAATTTATAAAATAAGTAACAAGACATAAAATAAAAACAGTAATAAGAGTAAAAAATAAAAAATAATAATAATAAAAAAAATAAAAAATTTAAATTAAATTAAATCGTAAAATACATTCGTAATTTATTTACCCTACATTCAAATCTGAAGGATCCCCAACCAGACTTGTCCCTCCACTTATGGAGGGACAAGCCAGGCCCCAAGAGATCCCAGCGCTTCTCTCTCGGCTGCGTCACTAGTATAATATAAGACCAGTGGATGCTGTGTGAGAGCGCTAAACTACAGTCACTCAGAGCATGAGTAGAGAAGCTGGCCATTGCCAGGACTCCATGTCGAAATTTATAATAGGTCATGAGGCCATTGTATTATTAACCTGCGAGGAAATTATAGGGGTGAGTGGAGCTTGATAGGGATTGTGCTAGTGGATTAGGATGATGAGAAAGTTTTTGATGAAATTTTGAAAATTTGACAGGTATGGATTTTAGGACGAAAGGTATATTAAGATCGTTATGTAAGGTTTTGTTGAAGACTTAATATGGGGCATTGGTTATGGTTCTTAGGAATTTGGATTGGAAGGATTCGATACGTTTGATGTTCGAGTGTTTTGCTGTCCCCCAAATTTCTAGTCCGTAGGTCTAGATAGGCTTTAGGATAGTCTTATAAATCAGAAGCTTGTTGTCTATTGGAAATTTTGAAATCTTGCATAGAATGTGGTATAGTTGGCTGAATCTTCTGTTTAGTTCTTGTCTTTTAAATATAGTATGTGGGTTCCAAGTGAGTCTTTTCTTGTCTAAGATGAAACCAAGACATCGCACTATATACAGATGTGGGTAACGGGATCTTATTGAATAGAACAGTTGGGCAGGAATTACGGCGTAGAGTGAAAGTCATGTGGGTGCATTTGGATTCATTGACTTTTATTCTCCATCTGTTGCACCATAGTTCTATCATTGAGAGGTGATTTTGTAGGTTGGAAGAGACTGTTTTAGGATCAGGATGTGATGAAAGTATAGCTGTATCATCAGCGAAAGTTGCAAGGAACGTGTCGGGAGAGGTAGGAATGTTAGCAGTGAAGAAGATGTAGAGGACAGGACCCAAAACGCTGCCTTGAGGAACTCCGTCTCGGATAGGGTAGCAAAACTTGGAAGGACCGATTTGTAAGGTAGGAATAAAGGATGAGGTAGAGGGTTAGTGGTAGCATACTCTTAAGTTTAAAAAGCAATCTGCTGTGCCAAACCCGGTCAAAAGCCTGAGCAGTGTCCAGAAAGGCACCCGAGCAATATTCCTTCCTTTCCAGAGCAGAAGATACATGATTAACAAGACGGATGCAAGGAGGATTTTTTCGAATATATTAGAGAAAATTGGAAGTAGGCTAATTGGTCTATATGATGAAGTACTGTTAGGAGGTTTACCTGGTTTTAAGAAAGTTATTATGACCTAGTGTTTCCACAAGACAGGAAAGTGGGTTGTGCGTAGGATGCGATTGTAGATATAGGTAAGGAACATTATTGCTTTGTGTGGAAGTTGGCGGAGGATTTGAGGAGTAAGGAGGTCATAGCCAGGGGGTTTTCTTTTGTTTAGTTTTCGAAGTAAGAATTTGACCACAGAGAGGGTAACAGCTCTAAGAGGTAAGGAGAGTGGAATGGGAGAAAATAGGAACTCTTCAACTGTACTGGATTGATTAGGATAAAGTCCAGAATTTGGAGTAAATGTTTGGGAAAGGTGATTGGCCTGACCCTCTGCTTTTTGCATGTCAGATGCGGTCCATGAGCCGTCACCTCGTCGGAGGGGATGGGAGATAGGCTTGGATTTTAGGATCTTTTTTGTTATATTCCAGAGGGAATTATCATGAGCGGAAAAGGACGAGAGGTATGTATTGAATGACTGAGATCTAAAGGAAGCCAATTCGCGCTTGACTAGTTTCGTATAGTAGTTATACGTGCAACGATCAGATGGATGTCTTGTGCGTTGCCATATTGCTATATAATAGCGCTTGGCATGGATGAGGTCTTAAAGGTTTTGTGGTAATGGGTTTTTTTAAGGTTTTTTTGGGGTTTATTCGGTGAAGATGCTGCCCAAGCGGCTTGCTGGATTGAGGTAGTGAAGGAGTGAACAGCATCATCCAGGTTTTCACGGGTTTTCAAGGAAACTCTGAGGTTTATTTGTTCCGTCAGGATTTGTTGAAAAGAGCTTCTAGTTGACTGGACCTCTGATAAATGAGGAAATGGGTGATTTAGGAACTGGTGATATGGATAGGATTAATATAAATGGACTATGATAGGTCGTCTAGGCGAGTTATGGAATGATTAAGATGTCCTAGGCCTTTCAGGATAAAAAAGTCTAGGAGATCGGGATTACGATTAGGATCGGTAGGCCAATATGTGGGAGAGTCGGGAGAGATGATTTTGCAAGGACTAGAATTTAGTGCAGACATCAATGTTCGCCCATGGTAGTTGTTCTGGCTCCCCATTGCTGGTGTTTGGCATTTAGGTCTGATCCTAAATAAAATACGCCTAATAAAATGTAAATGGCGAATTACTACTCTAAGTGATCTCTCCTGTTGTAACTGGTATGTGTGAAAATCTGCCTTGGTATCGGACAGATACTTCACCTTTTTCCCGTAAATTTCTGGCGAGTCTGGGATAATCTTAGTATCATTTGTCCGACTATGGAATGTAAATTTACCGGAGCCTACTTTTTGATTTAATTGCTCACATAGGAGCTGAATGTTTTTTTATATTTCTCACAAAGATGGGCGGGGGCTTAATTACTTTTGGGGTGCTATTAGTTTCTATTGTTTATGTCCTGTTAGATAAAACTTGATATGGGTTTGGTGTGAAGAATGGTGACTCGTCGGTAAATACTTGGGTTGAAGGACCTAGAAGAGATTCCATATCTATCGAGTTCTCTGGTGTAACGGGAGGAGTGATTCTATTGGAGCGTTTTGGCTTTTGTTTTGTTGGGGAGTTCCTTGGTGTATTTCCTAAGCTTCTTGATCTCTTAGTGTTAGTCTTTTTGCTGGACATTACCATGTGGAAATATCGCATGCTAATATATAACGCTCATATAAATATTTTAAAGAGAAAAAGAAAAAAAAAAAAAAAACTAAATATATAAGGTTTACGTATGGAAATACGTAATAATCTGAGGAAAGCGCCAGTAGCACCTCCCTCGGTAACGACTGGCAGAGCAGTGGCTCAGACTTGGTGGGGGTACTGCTAGTAGATAAGATGGCCACAGTACACGCCAGTCTCCTGCAATTCGTAAACACAGTGGTCTGTTTTATAGTTTATAAACAAGGTGTTTATTCACGTTTAGTAAGCTGTAATAATCAAATTTTCTAATAATTTGCTCACAATGTTTTTTACATGATGTTTTAATCTAGATCACTAGTTAAAAGAACACTTTCACAGATAGATCTAACGTGCAACCTAACAATTCGGGCGCGTGCACAGAACTGACCACTCTTACTCGTCAACTTTTAGTATCACCTCTTGCTTTTCCCAACTTTGACTACGGGTGCATAGTATATGGAGGACTGTCTAGTGAGCTTAAAATGAGATGCAAAAGAATTATGAACTGTTTTATTAGATTTATTTTTGGATTTCTAGACGTTCTCACATATCTCACAGGTATTCGGAAATCGGTTGGCTTTACCTCAGTTTCCATCGTCAATACTTCCAAGGTGCACTCATATTTCAATCCTTGAAAACCAAAAAACCCACGTTATCCATGACCTCCTTACCCTGCGCTCCTCCATCCACCTCTTAAATACTAGAACCCAACCCATCAAGCTGTACACTCCTACACATCGAACTGCATTCTTTGAAAAATCCTTTATTATCCGCGCTTCCTCTTTATGGAATTCATTGCCCTTATCAATACGAAAAATCATCACTTTTACTTCCTTTAAACATAATCTATTTCTTTACCTCCTAGAACTTCAATCTAAGCAAATTTAAAAAATGAATATTTATGTTATATAGATTGTAATAGTACTCATAAGATGTATCCTTTTACAAGATTTCTTCATTTATTTTGTAACTCATAATTTAATTATTGATCAATTTATATTATAATTTATTATAATTAATTATCATATCCAGACAGTTGTTTTAAGTATTGTACTCATTTGTTATTATTAGGGGACAAGTTGTGCCAGAATAAAGTTCATTTTTCTTCTTTTACTTCTTCTTCTTGTTATTTTTATAGAATAAAACAATACATGTTTTAAATAATATGCCATTCTTTCTTAAACACAAACAAACGACCTTGATTGTCAGATTTTTTTCTAAAAACTAAATGAATAAAAATGATACCAAACCTGATTTTTGTAATTTGTAATTTTTTACTTTAACTAGAATCCGAGCTGATTATGATTTTATTCGATTTAACATCTTTAAAAAAAAGATGGACCAAAGAATTTTTTTTCTTCTTTTTTTTAATTTTCGCCCTCAAATTTAGGCCTTTTTTTCATGACCCGATGAAGCTGCTGAATTGAATAAACCTATAATCATGGGTTTATTCAATTCATTTTGAACAAAATTTATTCAATTTTGATGTTTCTTATGATCCGATGAAGCTGATTATGGTTTCATTGGGTTCAGCACATTATAAAAATTAAAAAAAAAAAAAAAGTGGCCCCAACAATTTATTTTATTTTTTTACTTCAATTTTTGACCTTTTCTGATGATCCTATGAAGCTGATTATGTTCAATAACATTTAAAATTTGTTTTTTAATATTTTCCCACAAATTTAGACATTAAAAAAAAAAATGATGGTTAATTAAAAGTTAATCAGTGAATTAAAAATATAATTGGTAAACATAAAAAAATGAGTAGATACAAAGTTAATGAGATATTGAGGACAGATATCTGAATTAATATCTAAAGGCAATAAAGACAATACATATAAACTATTGGATTAATTTAAGTTGAAAAGAAATTTAAAGGAGTTAATGAGTAAGGTTAGCGAGTAAATAGAGCAATATAATTAGTAAATATAATAAATGAGTAGATATAAAGTTTATGAGATATTGTGGTTAAGTTAATGAGTTAATACAAAATATAGAATAAAATTAATAGTAACAGTAGGAAGTTGACTATACAGGCTGTTTAGCATAAGACTGCAGTGACTTTGAGAGGCGATTCTAGGCATCATTTGCAACAAAACATTTTCTTATAAACTATAGCTCGATTCTCATCCGTTTTATAGATATTTTTAATTTTATGTTTTTTCAAGAAATTTCCAATTTTTGACAAATAATTGTATATCTTTCCCGAACTATTAAACCTAGAGCAATTTCAATATGTTCATTAGAAAGAAAATTAAATTTCCTTTAAAATACATTTATTTAGACTTACGGCGTTCAGTATTTAAATTATTGATCCAAACATATTAAATAGCAAGTTTCTAATTCTGTTCCAAAACTTTGACTGCATTTTTCTGAAAATATTACTTATTTTACAAACCTACACTACTCAAAAAAAACTTCTACACATAAAAACCTTTTACAAAAACCAGGAAGATGCAACATCGGCATTTTGGTAAATACTATGAGAGAATACTCATAAATGTTTTATTTTATGTTTATTTTATAGTTTTATTATCTTTTATTAATAGAAAAGTGATTTAATCACAATTGCCTATTTATCTTATTCTAATATTTGAAATTTAAGAAATTTAAAAAAAATTAAATTAAAATTTACATACTTAATTTACAATAGTTGTTCAAAATGTCCTCCTTCTTCTCTCATACATATCACCGATCTTCTTCTGACCGCATCTACTGCTAGGCGAAGTTCATCATGATTTTGCCTAATTGTATTGCAGCACTCATAAATTTCTTCAATCAACTCCTCTCGGGTTTCTGATCTTACTTTGTACACTTTTTGCTTCAGTGTGCCCCACATGTAAAAGTCCAGTGGTGTAAGGTCAGAACTCCTAGCTGGCCACCTTTTTGGCCCATGTCGGCCTATCCATCTCTCTCTAAAATATTGGTTCTCAGATATCAGTCTTTCATTGTTTGCCGGAAATCCATGCATCTGGAACCACATTAGTTCCCTCCTCAGTAGCAACATACACTCCAATAGATCAAATATTTCAGTGTTACTTTTCAATTAATAAAACATAATTTATGAGTGCTGCAATACAATGCGGTGTGAGAGAAGAGGGAGGACATTTTAAACAACTATTGTAAATTAAGTATGTAAATTTAAATTTAACTATCTTAAAATTTCTTAAATTTCAAATATAAGAATAAGATAAATAGACAATTGTGATTAAATTGCTTTTCTATTAATAAAACATAATAAAACTATTTAACATTTATGAGCATTCTCTCAGTATTTACCAAAATGCCGATGTTGCATTTCCCTGTTTTTTGTAATTAATAAGTAATTTCAGTATCAATTTTAGAAATTATCAATATTCATGGTATACCATTCGAAAGGTGTTTGTATGTAGAAGTTTTTTTTTGAGTAGTGTAGGTTTGTAAAATACGTAATATTTTTGAGAAAAATGCAGTCAAAAAGTTTTGGAACGGAATTAGAAACTGGCTATTTAATATGTTTCGATGAATAATTTAAATATTGAACGCTGTTTTTTTTTTTAAGTCTAAATAAATTTATTTTAAAGGAAATTTAATTTTCTTTCTAATGAGCATATTGAAATTGCTCTAGGTTAAATAGTTCGGGAAATATAGAAAAATATTTGTCAAAAATTGGAAATTTTTTGAAAAAACATAAAATTAAAAATATCTATAAAACGGATGTGAATCGAGCTATAGTTAATAAGAAAATTTCTTGTTGCCAATGATGCCTAGAATCGCCTCTCGAAGTTACTGCAGTCTTATGCTGAACACCCTGTTTAGTTGAAAGTAAATTAAACCATGAGAAGTACATAGCAGTAAAGGAGTGATAAATATTGGGGTATATGTAGTAAGATAATTACAAATGTGCATAGGTGGAAAGAGAAAGGAAAAGAATAAGGGGCAAATTTGAGGAAAAAGAAAGTTAGCAAGAACTGTTTAATTTTAAAGAAAGGGAAAATGATATATTAATAATTAGAGGATTAATAATGAGTGACAAAGCACAAATGTGAGTGAGGTGTTATAAAAGGAGGAAAAATTAAAGACTTACGTTCAGCGAGAATTGTAAACAAACTGAAACAATGTTTTGACAGTTAACGGCTAAGAAGGGGAATGATCTAGCGGCGGGTATCTAAACTAAATAGCAAAAGTGGGAGCGGGAAAAATATTCGTATATGAAATACAGTAAGGTGATCTAGAGCTGGCGCGATAAAGCGTGAATATATTAGAGTGAAGAAGGGGGTGGAAAAGGTGGAGTAAGGAAGATTATTAGTCATTAGTGAAGATAATATGCATAGATTTAATTCTTTCATCACTAAAATATCTATCCTTGTCAAATTCCAAAAAAAGTCCCTTCTCATCCGTAAATTTCAAAACCTGTATTAACACTCTCATACAAAAAATGTATCCCACTGGAGACCAATATTGGGTTAAAAACCTTTCTTGCACTGATATTCCTTCCCCTGTCATCAACATCTTAAGTTTAGGTCCAAAGTTTTCTACCCCTACCACTAAAACTCACCGCATCCCTGAATTAATCACATATATATATATATATATATATATATATATATATATATATATATATATATATATATATGATATAGATGATAGATATATGATGATCTTACTAGTACAGTAGAAGATAAAGAGCTGTCTCTAGTAAGTGTTTGCAATATAATTTCCAAAGCTGACAAAGGCAACCCACAGTGATCATGGACCGTTCCCATTATGATGATAACATATACCAACTCCTATCCGACCAAACCACCTACACTCCTACTAAACGAGACCCTACCTCTTCCCTCATTACCAAATTCATCAGACACCTTAAAAGCTTCCTAGATTCCAAACAGATTAATTTCCTATCGACACAGCCCTTACTATAGTTAATAATAACTGACAGACTATAGAACCCCACACTCCTCTTAACCGATCATCCTATCTCGAATCCCTTGAACTCTGTCTAAAATCTGGCTACCTTACCTTCCAAAACAATTTCTACCACCAAATCTCTGGACCTTATCCCCCGCGGTTTTTCCCTTTCCGATCCCCAATACCACGCTTCTAATACCAACCAAATAAAAAAAATTACTCATCTCTAATAACTTCCTCATAAACATTATCAACAAACTCCTTAATAACTACAATAGCCACTCATCTACCACCCCTTCCTAACCCAACTCCCCATAACCTCCACCTCTATAGCTATATAGATCCCTCCCCTACATACCCATCCTTTCAGATAAGATAAGAAAGTCTCTACGCTCAATTTTTCCCAATCTGAGCCTAGGCCTCAAGCCCCACAACAAACTCCTTATAGTTAGTGCTGTTTATAAAGGGCGTAAAAAATCTATGGTCATCTTCGCCCGTAGGTTATTTTAAATAGCATATAAAAACAAATAAAAAAAAAAATAAAAAATAAATAAATATCAAAATAAATAAATAATTAAAAATAAATAGATAAAAAATGAAGAAATAAATAAATAATTTTTAAAGTTTAATGAATAATTTGTATGTTGTTGTAGTTTAGATACTATCAATTAACTGACTTTATAGAAGAAATTCTATGATCTTATTTATAGAATTCTCATCGTCTCTGAGTGCTCTTGATATTTCTGATGGTATGTTAAGTTGGTAACGGCAGCATTCCTCGAAAATGTGCTTAATGGTTAGGTTGGTATTGCATGTATGGCATAGCGGGGGTGTTTGGCTATGAGGTGGAGATGAGTCATTCGACTGTGTCCTATTCTGAGGCGGGTGATGGCCACTTCCTCTTGGCGTTTACATCGGTTAGAGCTATTCCACGGCTTCACTGTTCTCTTTATATTCTTCAATTAGCTCGAAGGACTTTCTTCCCACATCGATTGCCATCAAATATATCTTTTAACGGTCGGGCAAGTTCGGAGGCAGTCAGAACTGCAGTTCCTCTCCCTGGGAGCGATAATGCCTCACCAGCAGCTTTATCCGTCATCTCATTCCCGGTGATGCCTATATGTCCCGAAACCCAGACAAAGTGACCAGACTTTCCGATCCCGTCTAACATCTAACATGACTACCTACATGGATCCGTATAACAAGAGGGTGGTTTGAGTACATATAGGTTAATCCGCGAAGTGCACTAATAGAGGCAGAGATGATTGCTTTATTTTTTTATGTTTTGGTCTAAGTTTAACATTTAAAAATAAAGAGCAGAAGCAATTGCGTTTAGTTCGGCAGTGAAAATGCTACAAAGGCGATGAAGTTTTCTTTGTGTTTTTATCTCGGTGTAACAAAGGCCCATGCTTTAGGGTTAGGGTTTGTGTTAAGGCGTTTAACTGCAAGGTTTTTTACACCATTTCGTTCTTGTTTGTTATTCAGATAGTTTTTGTTCACTGTATTATGTTCCTGTAGTATTTGTCTATTTATTGATATATCTTGGATGCAATGATCTATAGATTTGTACATAACAATTATAAAAAAATTAATTTTTTTTTTTTTTTTTTTCATAAATATTTCCTCCTAATTAGTTATAGATATATACATCGAGATAGCCTTCATAAAGTAGAATATAGACTTAAATTATTTACGCAGTCTTCTATATTGTGTTTTATTGTGACGGGTGTTTGGCATCTATTCCATATAGGTTCTGGGTCTTTTTTAATTAGATGGATATGAGTCAGCCGTGAATTTTTTGAAGTTTATAAAATTTACTGTGGACGGTGATTTTCGGAATTTATTTAAAGTACGGCTTCTTTTTTTAATGATTTCTTTACAATCATTATCAAACCATGCTGGCTTTGGATTAGAGGAAGATGGGTTTGATTTTGGTGTTGAGGCATGTGCTGCTTCTATTATTTTCTGAGTGATGTAGCTGTTGATTTGATTAATATTTCCACTAACATGGTCTAGTCTTATTTTGTTTTGAAAGAGGTCCCATTGTGCTCTATTGACGTCCCATAGCCAATGTCTTTTCCCGGTGGTGTGTCTTCCTATCATTTTAACCAGGATTGGGAAGTGGTCAGAACTGTGGGGGTCATTTATTACCTTCCATTCGAGTAAACTGAATAAGGTTGGTGTACACAGGGTTATATCTGTTGCTGTGAGTGATCCATTTTTAGGGCATAGGTGTGTCATCGATCCTGTGTTAAGCAGCAAGTCGAAATTATATTGGATTATGTTATGTTAATTATGTTTCCTCGTGAGTTGTTCGCTCTGTTTCCCCGGATTTTGTGAAATGCGTTTACATCACCAAGGATCATAAAAGGCTGTGGGAGCTTATTGATGAGTTTTGTTAATTCATATTCATTAATAGGTTCGGTGGGTGGTAGATGGATGTTGCAGATATTTATTTTTATGTTCGTGTTAACTGTTGTGGTAATTGCTTGAATGGGAGTATCTATTTTTATTTCCTTTGCGACTAAATTGTTGTGTATTGCTGTTAAGACTCCGCCACAGGCTTGGTTATCTGTTATATTATCGGTTCTAAATATTTGGTAATCCTTGATTTTAAATTTTCTGTGCGGTTTTAGATGCGTTTCTTGAAAGCAAGCTATTCCGGGTTGATGTTTTGTTATGAGTAGCTTTAATTCTTCATATTGTGAGGTTGTGTCGTTAAGGTTCCATTGGATAATATTCGTGTAGTTATTCGTGGGATTTGGAGAAGATAATTGTAAAACATTATATTTTTTTTTTCTACTCCCATGTAGTTATATACGTTTAGGAATATAGTGTATCTTGGCATACAATGATAAATAAAAATAAAAAATAAAAAATAATAGGTTGTATATTCTAGAACATATTACATCATTGATCCTTATGCATTTATTATTCTGGTCATTTTATTTATCCAATAGTGCATTTTTAATTTTAATGTCATTGTCAGTTTTAACACTGTTATATTAGAATTTATTATTTTCCATCTTGTAAATTTCCTATATGGACTAATAATTCTTATTACGATTTTTTTATTAGTTTTTAGAGATATAAATGCATTTGGACTATAATTAATTACCATAATATGAGTATATATATCATTATTTATTTTTATTACATAGAATAATATATTTTTAGATCTATTGCGTTGGTGAATCAATCTAATATATATGTGTTTATATTTTGTGTACTTAATAAGTTGGAGTGGGTTATACAATGAATTAGAGAGTAGTTTATTTTCGTTATGATAGCTAGCGGGCTTGTTATTGTTTGTGGTTAGATGAGAACTACTCGGACTAGGATATTAGTAATTAGAAAATTTTATGATTTTAATTAGAATCATTAATTTTATTTTCTTTAATTCATTTATTTTTATTTTCCTCAGATCATTATTCTTATTTTCTCTACTTGACAGTAATTTTCTATCTTGGGTGTAGATGGCTTTTGGCTGATATTTGTTAGTTATTATTTTTAGTCCTTTTTGTTTTCTGAGTAAACTATTACTGATTAGTGGGGTGATATTTGAAAATGTCATGTTATAAAATGAGGGTAAAATGTAAAAGAAAAAGTCATATAAGAATAAATTGATAGAGGATAATTTAATAAATAAAAGGATTAAAAAGATTAGGATATATCAATAGTATTGTGGTTTTAAGATAATGATAATATTAATTTATTAGTCATGAGATTTAATATAAATTTAAATTATTATAGATATTAGTTTTATTACTAATTTCTATCTATTTTTTTCTATGCTCGGATTTCGGATCGTGGATTTAGTTCGAGACTTACTCCTTGATTTTCTTTCTCTAACTATAGTCCACCCCGGGTCATCTTGGTGACCGTAGGGGGGAGAGGGGGAGGTAATTTCGTTAGTTTTCTTTTTCCGAAGGTGAAACCTTCGGTTCGATGGGGGTTTCCGTAATTTTTTCATAATTTTGCCCGGAGGTTTTAAGAGAGTTAAGGGGGGAAGTGGGTTGGGCGTGGAGGGGGACGGGCGTGGGATGGGTTGAGGGAGCCTAGTAGGAGGTGGGAGTGTGTAGGGGGAATCTCGGATATCATTCATATTCGAGTGTCCAATAGGTGAAGGTTTGTGGTTAGTAACTGGCTCTAACGTTTTTTTTTTTTTTTTTTTTTTAAATGGGGTGATCATCTCTTAAATCGTCTGTTTGTACACTAACTGATACATTGTTTTTTACAATATTGGAAAAACTTACATGCATTGTTATTGGGTGTAGTACTTCATATTTTTTTTTGCGGCTAGATATGTAATTTTTTCACCATCTTGGATGCTTTTAATTTTTCGAAAAAGAGTCGTGTTGACCCTGGCAGTTAACACAGTTTATGGGACTGTTACATTCAACCCCTTCATGTTTAAGTTTACCACAGTATCTGCACAGTGGCTCTTTTTTACAAAATGTTTTTGTATGACCGCACTTGCGACATACTTAACAACGTGTTGGGTTTGAATTAAATAACAGTTTATTATAGAAGCCTATTTTTATTTCTGTGGGAACAGTAGGGTTATTGAAAGTTATGAGGTAATTATGACTGTTATGTTTTTCGTTATTTTTGAAATATGTCGGTCTTTTTACGTTTTGTGATTTTAATTCTTCCTTAATTTCGTTAATCGAACAACAATTTATATCTGGGCACCATGTATTTAGTTTACTTTGATTTAGTTTACCATGCGGTTCTACTTTAACAGGAAAGTTCTTGAGTAGGTTTTCACATTTTAGTAATTTATTCCATTGATTTTCTGAAATGACTTCAACTAGAAGAGTACCGTCTCTTAACTTTTTTTGCGGCTTTTACATCACCGATTAAATTTTTTAAGCTTTTATATATTAAAAGATCGAAAGAAGGAAATCGAATGGATTTCCATCATTATCACAACCGATTATTTTATAATTAAGAATCGTATGTAATTATGTTGTTTGTTGTCATTATTTAATGGGAAAGGTTCCTTTAATTTTAGTTTTTTTCCGCTTAGCGGGCGGAGATTCAGCCATGGTTTTTACTTACTTTTATAGTAAGTAAAAAAACAAAACAAAACAAGTATTTAAAATAGAGAATGAAAAAGAAAGTCTCCTAAAAAAAAGAAAAAAATTGAATATATTAAATAAAAGGAAAATGCTACTAAAGCTCACTAAATATACGTCCTCAAAGCACCAAGTATCAACACTAACTCCCCGCCCATGCTGTTGAGGTTTCAGATTCGGATCCATCTGTGTATATGGCCATGTGTTGTGGTAAATTTCGGAGTAGTTTTTGAAATTTATCATGATATTTTAAAGGGGTTGGTGTTATTTTTATGGTATATTGATAAGTCTAGGCTCAGTTTCGGTGGCTGATAGGTCCATGGTAGTGTACTTGCGTTTGTAATGGTAATGGGATGGTCTTTATATCTCTAATAGCAGATGAGTATCTTTGAGGAAAGGGAAGAGTTGTATTTTGTTTTTGTTGAAATTTTGCTGTAAATTTAGGTCGGAATAGGTATTTATAGGTAGGGTGTGAGGGTTGTAATTTTAACCGGGAAAGAAAATTTATAGCCAATTTATGTCTTCTAAATAGTAAGGGTGATAGTCCGGATTCAGTACATAAGCTTAAGATGGGACTGGTTCTGAAGGCGCAATTCGGATTCCAGTATTGTGGACGGTATCGAGTCTGGATAAACTTTTGAATCAGACTGATCCATAAACAAAGCTTCCATTAATCTAATTTGGAGCGAATTAAAGCTTGGTATACTTTGATCATGGTGGTCCTATCTACGCCCCATTTGGTACCACTAAGTGTTCTCAATATCTGAAGCTTTCTGGTACAAATATCCTTCAATGATTTTATGTAATAATCCCTAGGATAAGTCCTAGGAATTTAAAATTGCTAACGTAAAGTAGGAGAGAATCTCCTAGGAAAAAATTTGGTGATTGATTGGGGGGGGTGTTTCTTTTTGTAGTAAAGTGGACATATTTAGTTTTTTCTGTCGAAAAACGGAGCCCTGTTGATTCAGATCAGCAGTGAATACGGTTTAATGCATTTTTAAGTTTTTTTTTTTATAAAAATGGGATTTTTCGCTCGACAAATAATAGCTAGATTGTCGACAAATAGCATTACCTTAACTCCTCGTGGTAGGTTTCTTCCTAGGTCGCTAATAGCTTGGTTGAAAAGTACTGTGCTTAAAACACATCCTTGTGGTACTCCGGTTATTTGATTACACTGGTTAGATAATGTCGTTCCAATACGAGCCTGAAATGAACGATCTGAAATAAATCCCTGAATAAATCTGGGTAAATTACTACTAAAATTTAACGTAAGTAGTTTTTTTTTTAAATAGATAATTTATCCGTCTTATCGAAGGCTTTGAACATGTCAAAGTAAACCGCAATAGCTTGTTCTCCCTGGATAAACGCATATTGTATTTCATTTCCATTTGTATGAGGTGGTCGGCGGTTGATCTGCCTTTTTGGTAGCCACTTTGGAAATTTTGAATTAGCTGGTATTTTTCTAGGACCCACGAAAGTCTCTTGGTTACCATTCTTTCCATTATCTTACAAAGGTAGCTAGTTAAAAAAAATTGGTCGGTAATTGGATTGGTATCGTTTATCTTGCTGACTTTTTAGGATTGGAACGACTATAGCTTGGTGCCAGCTACTAGGAAATTTGCCACTTTCCCATATGTAGTCATAGAAATTTAAAAGCCAGGGTTTTGTAGCTTTCGGGAGGTGTTGGATCATGGAATAATGTATATTATCTGGTCCTGGTGAAAATCCTTTGACGGTTTGGAGTATTGATTGCAGCTCCCTCATTGTGAATGGTATATTGTAGTCTTTATGAGTGTTGTTTTCGGAAAAGTCTATTTTTTCATTGGAATTCAAAATGATGGAGGTGGAATATATTTCAGAATAATATTCGTCAAATTTGTTTCCAATCATTTCGGGGTCATCGCATAAATTCCCTTCTCATAGTAGTGTATACCGGTAGGAAGAGTTAGTTCCTCTTATCTTCCGTAATTTTTCCTCTACCACTTTGCATGGGGGGGGGGGAGTTAAGGGTCCCGATGAATGATTTCCATGATTCCTTTTTTTTAATTTATTACAATTTATTATAATTCTGCAGAGAGCTCTTTGTTTTTTATGTTAGATGTGATTTTCTTGAGTCATATTTTTTGTAAATTTCTTTAGTGCTTTTCTTCAAAGTCGTATGGCTTTCCTGCAATCATTATCATACCAAGGAACGGGTGGTCTTTTATTGCAGCTCTTTGTTTTTGGAATTGAGGCTTCTGCAGCTGCTAGTATGGTCTCGGTTATGGCTTCGCATGCATCATCTATAGTTAAATTATTTGATGGGTTTTATGGCGAGTTTGCTTGTGAATTAAAAAGAGTCCAATCTGCTTTATCTATTATCCATCTTGGTACTCTTTGATTTTCATTTTTGGTATTTTTAAATTTTAAACTGATGGGGGAATGGTCACTGCCGTATGGTTCTGGGAGTACAGTCCATTCAATGATATCAAAAAGTGAGCTACTGCACAATGATAGATCGATAGAGGAGAGTGTACCAAAGCTAGAGCTTAAATAGGTTGGTTTACCAGAATTTAGTTGTAGCAGATTGGCAAAATCTAAGTGTGATTCTATGATTCGGCCTCTAGTGCTGGTATCTCGAGAGCCCCACAGTGGATTATGGCCATTGAATTCTCCAATGTATAAAACGGGTTTTATCAGTTGCCGATAAATATGAAGAAAGTGCTCTATTTCCATAGTATTGTCCCGGGGAAGACAAAGATTGCAGACTGTGACAGTAAAGTTTAAATGAAGGTTTGCTGCTACACTTGAAGTGGCGAATATATTTCAAGCTCATCAGATTAGACAGAATCTTTAACGGCTATGGCTACTCCTCTACACGCTCGTTCATGGTTATCATCATCTGTTCTATAGCTTTCGAAGCCTTTAAGGGTAAAGGCTTAGGTGCGTTTCTTGTAAGCATATAAAAAAGGATCTTCATCATCTATTAGTATTTTAAGGTCGTTAAAATGGCTTCTAACGCCATTGCAGTTCCATTGAACGAGGGTCATAGTTCATGTAAGGTGAAATATTGAAAATATAGTTTTTGGGATCCATATAATAATAGCAACAGAGTGTAGATTTGTAGAAACAATACACAAACAATATTTATAAATACATATATACACACACACACACACACACGCGCGCATGAACGCACGCACACGCACACACACACGCACACGCACACGCACACACACACGCACACACTCATACATATACACATACACACACACACACACACACACACACACACACACACACACACACACACACACACACACACACACACACACACTAATACACATATGTTTTTATGTAATAATGAAAAATAAGATGAGTAATAAATTAAGAAACGAAGAAGAGAGAACAAATAGAAAAATAAATAAATATTACTACTTATATACGCATACATATATAGATACTGATATTGACCATTAGTAAAAACGTGTATATATATATTTATACAGTGCCAGTCATTACAAATATATATATATATATATATATATATATATATATATATATATATATATATATATATATATATATTTTTTTTTTTTTTTTGCTTCAAGACTTCTTAACAAAAGTCCTATATTGACACATATATATATATATGTGTGTGTGTGTGTGTGTGTGTGTGTGTGTGTGTGTGTGTGTGTGTGTGTGTGTGTGTAATTATGTAATCACACCCACACCTATATATGTACATAGTATTTTGTTCGTTAGGTATCTTTTGGTAAGAAATGCTTGGCTAAGTATCGATACTAATTGAGTCTAATTGTGCTTCAGTCTATGTCCATTGACAGTGTTTTTTATTGAACTGAGGTTGAGTCATTGGTCTTAGTTTAAGATTAATAAGAAAGTTATTAAGCATTTATTGTTTCTTTATCTATTAGGGGTTACGATTTTTCTTAGATTTCCTATTAATGTTTACTCTAATATACTCTATCTTGTCCTCGGACGGGTCAAGGGCCTCAGACATGGGAATAACCGCACTGTCGGAGAAGGAGGACGTAAGTTCCTGGCACTTGAGATGTGGGTGCGATAATGGGAGTGGAGGATGGAGTGGGGAGGGGAGTGGGGGAGGGATTGGATGGAGGGTGGGGAGAGGTCGTAGCGGACCTCGTGCGTCCTCGGGTATCTGGACCCGAAATTGACGTAGAAGAAGATAGAATAATATTTATATTTTTAATTTGGTCAGGTTGGTTGTTTAAATTTAGTTTTTTAATTCTGCCAAATAAAAACGGAATATCGACTTGAACGCCGATCTCTTTCTTTTCTGTTATATCAATTTTCTCTTTTACGATTTCGGTAAAACTTTTGTTAAAAACGTTAGGGAACCTTTCTTTATACATTTTTTTTGCATAGTTTAAAGATATTTTATTGTTTACCTGTATGGCTTTAATCTCTTTATGTTTTAAGAATACTGGACAGGAGCGGTCTAATGCGTTATGAGGGCCAGTACAGTTAACGCAGTGAGGTGCTAATTCACATTTATTTTCTTCATTGTTTTTTTTTTTTTTTTTTTTGCCGCATTGTATACATATCGATGGTCCTTTGCATTGGTTTGTGGGATGATTAAAGTCCGAGGAATTGAAACGCCGGAGGGGATTAGGTATATATGACTCTACGTTTACTGTTTGATATCCTATCTTCATTATTTTGGGGGCTATAGGAGTCGGGAATGTTATTATATATATATTTGTGAGTATTTATTTCAGAGCCGTTTTTTTAAAATTTTTATTCTTGAAATATCTATTATTTCTGGATTTTGTTCTTTTTTGATTTCTTCGATTTCTTGGTATTAAAAGACGTATAGTTTAATTATTCCCTTGCTGTAGTTAAGGGTATTGTGTGGCGTAACTTGAATAGGGAACTGACCTCCAAAATCTTTGCAGGAGAGTAGAGTGTCAGATTGGTCCCCTTGTAGGTTTCAACTTGCATCCGTGTGTCTAATCCGTGTGTTTAAATGATCCGTCTCTTAGTTTTTTAATTTTTTTTTCACTTCTCCTACAAGATTAGTAATAAATTTATTGATAAAGAAGGGAAAAACTTTTGTGAATCCCTCCTCACCTTCCCTTTTTATTTTATTTTTATTTATTTTCTTCACGAAACGGCCTTGGAGACCACGCGAATATCAATTTTTGCCTCCTCTCTTGTTTTTTCTTTCCTTCCATTTTTCTTTCATTATTTCTCCGTGTCTCTTTTTTTTTCTTTCTTCTGTCCACGCCACTCCCTTTTTTGAACTTCTTCTGCCCACAACAACCTTCAATTCTTTAAGTCTGTTTCTATATCTTTCTCTGTCCTGACAGTCCTGGTCCGTTATACCTAATCTTTCCGTTTCTTCTTTCATCTGTTTCATATATCCTCCTGAGCTCTTATATCCACGGATTTTCTGAAATATTTGCTTATTTAGTCTTTCCGGGACCATTCTTATCATATGTCCATAGAATTTCAGTCTTCTAACCCGGATTTCCGTTTCTATGTCCTTTGTATCTTTATAGATTTCTCGGTTGGGTCTAAGCCTGTATCCTTCTTGAGTCTTTTTTGGGCCATTGATCCTTCTCAGAATTCTCCGTTCAATCCTTAGTAATTCTTCCAGACTAGGAATGCAAGTGGTTTCTGTCCCGTATAAAATCACAGGTTTAACGACAGTGTTGTAGTGTCTTATTTTTGCTTTTGTGGACTGGGTTTTTTTGTTGTAAACGTTAGTGGTTGCAAAAGATAGTTTCTGTAGTTTAGTTATTCTTTCCTTTATACTTTCTTTTTCTGAACCGTTGCTACATATAGTCTCACCTAGGTACTTAAATTTGTTTGTTACTTTTATTGTTCCGTATTTGGTTTCCACTGATTTTTTTTTGAAGTCTGGGTCGGTAGTCATTAGTTCTGTTTTTTCCGAAATTTCTGTCAGGATGTTTATTTGTTCGATCGCTTCTTCTTCCGTTTCCGCTAAAAGGGCAAGATCGTCTGTGTAGGCAAGGCATCTTACTTTGACATGGTTGTTCTTGGTCCCTATAATCGCACCCGTATTATTAACTTTCCATAGTTCTTTCATTATTTTATCCAATACAACGTTGAACAATGTTGAGGAGAGGCCGTCTCCTTGTCTAAGTCCTGTTCTTATTTGGAAAGGTTTGCTGCTGATCCCTCTAAATCTTACCTTGGATTCGGTGTCCGTTAGTGTAAGTTCTATTAGTTTTCAAGTCTTTTGATCTACTCCGTATTCTTTTAGTATTTCCAGTAACGATCTTCTATCCACTGAGTCGTAAGCTTTCTTAAAGTCAACAAACGAGATGTAGAGGTTTTTTTTGGGGGTTTTGTATTTTATTAGCAAACATGGGTATCACCAAAAACCCTCCTGGGAGAGTTCCAACTAGACCATGTAGCGATTTCCAGGAGATACTAAAAGGAAATTCAGAACGTCAGAGTAAAAAGAGCCATAAATGTAACATCAGACCACTTCCCTTCGCAAATAAAGATGAAACTGGTACCAGCAAAAAAGATCCAGCACACAGAAAAACCTAAAACAAAGAAATTAGACAGAGAAATCCTAGTAAGTGAAAAAACACAGGAATACCGAGAAAGATTAAAACCCCTACAAAATTGGGAAGAAGCTACAAAGAACATGACGGATCTTGCGGAAGAAATATCACCACAGGGAATATATAAGAGAAAGGAATGGTGGGATATGGATTGCGGAAATGCATTAAAGAAAAGATTGGACGCATGGAAAAACTGGAACCAAAACAAAACTATCAAAAGTATATCATCGAGAGGAAAATAACACACCAAATACTAAGAAGGAAAAAAAGAGAATTTTTCAACAGGCACCTAGAGGAAATGGAGGAAAGTTTTAGAAAAAACGACACTAGGCTATTTTATAAAGATTTTAAACAAAAAGTCAAAGGCTACACACCCCCAGGACTAGTACTAAAAAGAAAGGACGGGACACTGGCTCAAACAAATGAAGAAAATTGTAACATACTTGCAGACTATTTCGAGAAATTACTGAACTGCGATGAACCCAAAGAAAGAATAATTACACATGACAACACCCCCTTAGAGGTAGAATCGGACTCACCTGACGGTGAAGAAATGGAGGATATAATTGCAACACTAAAAAATAACAAAGCATCACGAGAGGACGGAGTACTGGCGGAAATGTGGAAATTGACAAGTGATGAATTCAGGAAGAAAATCACAGAGCTAATGATGGACATCTGGATAAAAGAGAAAATTCCCAGGGAATGGAAAAGTGCCCTAATACATCCATTGCATAAGAAGGGAACAAAAACAGACCCTAATAACTATAGAAGAATTTCCCTACTACCCGTTAGCTACAAAATTTTCTCCAAAACACTACTCAACAGATTGAACCCTCGAATAGAACCTAAAATCGGAGAATATCAAGGAGGCTTCAGAAAGGAAAGATCGTGCCAAGAACAAATCCTTGGTATTGTTATAAAGGTGGGACTGATTTTTTTCGGTTCCGAAAAAAGTAACCTATCCTCAAACTTTTTCGTTTTTCCCCTGGGTCGCTTTCTTAAGCCAATGGGCTGAATGGTTCATCTGGTTCCTCCATATTTTAGGAAACCAGAATTAGAGGTTTAAATGAATAAATATAAAATACTAGGATATTGATAAAAAATAAAAAAAAGAATATAAGTTATCTGTTTGATGTTAATCCCTCGGAGCTTCTAGAAAGGTCCTCTTCGGAGTCTTAACAAACACTTCGAAACTCCTTATATATTCTTAGAGATCCCATACCACTTCCTCTCGGTTCCTATGTCATTTATCGAATTCCTTGTTCCTTTCCTAATTGCAATTCCGCTTAAATCGGTGAGACTAAAAACCATCTAAAAACCCGCATCTCACAACATAAACGCTTGATCACATCCCGTTAGCCACAATACTTTCTGAACATTCCCTATCCCTCAACCATAATTTCGATTTTGAAAAAAACCACTATCCTAGACTCCTTCAGCAACTTAGAAAAACGATTACTGTGCGACATCCAGCTAAAACCCTTACCCTTTAATCAAAAAAAAAATTAAAAGAATACATTTCCCACACATATTCCCAAGTTTTAAACCACCTCAAAAAACTTTAATTTCCTCTTGGTGTTTATATTATAAACAGTTACTTTTCAACAATCGACTTAACAAGTTCGTTTCATCAAATTTTATTGGATGAAGAGAGTATCCCTAAAACATCATTCTCAACCGTAAACGGTCATTACCAGTTCCTAAGGTTACCTTTTGGATTAAAAAATAGTCCACGAACGTTTATGAGAGTGATTAACAACATACTCATGGGCGTTCCAAATTGTGATGCCTATTTAGATGATATAATAATTTACAGTACGTCCCTTCAGGAACATTTATAAAATTCTTCTGACTAAATTACAAAAACTCTCCCTTTCCAATAGTGCTCTTGGCTGGTTCCAGTCCTTCTTATCTCTCCGTTCCCAAACAGTTATTGTTCCTAACCAACCTCCTTCAAAATCTGTGCCTCTGACGCGAGGTGTTCCTCAGGGATCCTCTCTTTCACCAACTCTCTTTTCCGTTTACATTAATGATTTGACAGACGCTATTAATAATTCCCGATATCATTTATATGCTGACGACTTTCAAATCTACTTATCGTTTCATCCTTGTGAGATTTTTGAGGCAACTCGTAAAATTCAAGATGACATTTATAGCATTCACCAATGGGCAGTAGAGAATAAGTTACGACTGAATCCAGAAAAAACTAAAGCAATGCTAATTGGATCGAAACCCTCCCTTAATTCCCTTTCCTGTTATCCACTTCTTTATCTCGATAACGTTCCTATTCAGTTCACAAACTCTGTCAAAAACCTCGGAGTAGTATTCGATCAACATTTGTATTGGAATAACCATATTTCCCACATTACCCGAAAAACCATCTCCATCCTCAAACAGCTCCTGAGATTCCGTGAATCTTTCCCTCGCAATACCCGTCAATTGTTAGTATCTTCCCTCATCCTTCCCCACCTGGATTATGGATGCTTAGTTTACGGAGGACTGTCTGGCGAGCTTGAAATGAAGGTGAAAAGATTAATGAACTCCTTTATAAGATTCATTTATGGGATCCACAGGCGTTCTCACATCACTTGCTGGTATTCCGAGTTGAGGTGGCTTTATCCAAGTTTTCGGCGACAATACTTCCTTGGTTCCTTTCTATTCCAATCCTTAAAGTCCAAAAAACCTTCGTACATTTACGACATCCTTGCCCTTCGTTCTTCCATTCATCTTTTGAACACCAGATCTCAGCCTATAGATCTGTATATCCCTTCTCATTGAACTGCTTCCTTTGAAAAATCCTTTATTAATCGTGCAGCTTTATTCTGGAATTCCATACCCATTTCGATCCGCAATGTTCCTTCTCTCACTTCCTTTAAACATAATTTATTCATCTACCTCCTCAATTATCAATCTTCCGAAATTATGTAATAATATTTTATTGCTAGAAAATTTCTTTTTCTTTTATTTTATTTTAATTTTGTTATTTACTTATTTATTTATTTTTTTTTATGTAAACCCAAAGACTTGTAGTATATAATTTACACTCTATATAAGTTACTGCCTGATATGTACGCAGTCAGACAATAATACCTTTTTATTGTTCTTATATGTTATTCTTAGGGGACAAGGTGTCCCAGAATAAAGATTATTTTTCAAAAAAAAAAAAAAAAAAAAACATTTATCAATTTTAAAGCAAGTTTTTAAAAAACTAAGAGAATCTAACTTAAAAATTCAGCCCGATAAAACCGAATTTCTAAAAAAGGAAATAAAATATTTAGGACATCTCGTCACATCCAACGGAGTAAAACCAAACCCTAATAAAATCCTTGCTGTAAAAAATTATCCCATACCGAAGACCACTAAACAAATTAAAGCTTTCCTAGGATTACTAGGATATTATCGCCGTTTTATTCCAAATTTCGCACACCTCACAAAACCTTTGACCCATTGTTTAAAAAAAGGATCGAAAATTAACATCGCGGATAAAAATTATTTTGATGGTTTTGAAACCAGTAAAAATATTTTAATTAATAATCCCATCCTGCAATATCCGGACTTCAATAAAACATTTTGTATAAAAACAGATGCATCAAACGTAGCCTTGGGCGCTGTATTGTCAGACAGACGCACAGACAGACGCACGGAGGACGAGATCTTATTCCACTAACATAAAATCCTAACCAAAGATGAGATCCCAGTCTATGCTAAAAATTACCGATATCCTCAAATATTTCAAAACGAAGTGAAAAGACAAATTGACGAAATGCTAGAGCAACAAACCATTCGCCCTTCTTTCTCACCTTACAATAGTCCTATTTGGGTAGTTCCAAAAAAATTAGACCTATCGGGAATACAAAAGTGGAGAATAGTAATTGATTATAGGAAGTTAAATGAGAAAACGGTTGACAATAAGTATCCTATTCCGCATATAACTGAACTGCTAGATAAATTAGGCAAAAGCAGTTACTTTTCAACAATCGACTTAACAAGTTCGTTTCATCAAATTTTATTGGATGAAGACAGTATCCCTAAAACAGCATTCTCAACCGTAAACGGTCATTACCAGTTCCTAAGGTTACCTTTTGGATTAAAAAATAGTCCACCAAAGTTTATGAGAGTGATTAACAACATACTCATGGGCGTTCCAAATTGTGATGCCTATTTAGATGATATAATAATATGTAGTACGTCCCTTCAGGAACATTTATCAATTTTAAAGCAAGTTTTTAAAAAACTAAGAGAATCTAACTTAAAAATTCATTTAAAAAAAGGAAATAGAATATTTAGGACATCTCGTCACATCCAACAGAGTAAAACCAAACCCTAATAAAATCCTTGCTGTAAAAAACTATCCCATACCGAAGACCACTAAACAAATTAAAGCTTTCCTTGGACTATTAGGATATTATCGCCGTTTTATTCCAAATTTCGCACACCTCACAAAACCTTTGACCCAATGTTTAAAAAAAGGATTGAAAATTAACATCGCGGATAAAAATAATTTTGATGGTTTTGAAACCAGTAAAAATATTTTAATTAATAATCCCATCCTGCAATATCCGGACTTCAATAAAACATTTTGTTTAAAAACAGATGCATCAAACGTAGCCTTGGGCGCTGTATTGTCACAGACGCACGGAGGACGAGATCTTCGGATAGCTTACGCGAGCCGTACTTTAAACGAAAGTGAATCAAAATTATCCACCATTGAACGAGAACTTGTAGCTATTGTTTGGGCTACCAAATATTTTCGACCCTATCTTTATGGCAGAAATTTTATCATTCAAACCGATCACAAACCACTTCAATGGTTACAATCATTAAAAGATCCAAACTCAAAATTATATCGTTGGAAACTAAAACTCGAAGAATTTAATTTCGAAATAAAATATAAGAAAGGTCATGAAAACAAAGTCGCTGACGCACTATCGCGAGTAGAAATTAATTTAACAGAATCTGAAGACCCTGATACAATTATTAATGATTTAATAGAACAATTTTACCGCGAAAATGAAACATCGGAAAATGCATCCCTTATCGTAAATTTTGATGAAAATGAAAATTAAGATAATTTAACAGAAGAATCTGAAACAAATTCCGTTCACTCTAATACTTTAGGAAATGCAATAATCGAAATACCAATAGCAGACTCTCCAGTTAATTTAGGAAAAAATCAAATAATTTTAAATTTAGTTGATATTAATCCCGCGAAACCTCTCGAAAAACTTTTTCATGATACTAAAAACAGAATTATTGCTCAAATATCAAAGGAAAATTTCGAACAAGACATAATAAAATTAATTAAAAAATTCGTTGAACCAAAAGTTAAATATTATTTATTCTTTGAAACTGATTTTTATACCCAATTTTATGAAACCATGGAAAAATATTTTAAACATTCGGAATTAAATTTTGTAAAAACTACAAGTAGATTAATCGATATTCAAGATCCTGAAGAACAAAATAGTTTAATAAATGATTACCATATTGGCAAAACAAACCACCGCGGTTCGGAAGAAACATTTAATCGAATAAAAAAATTGTATTATTGGCCTACTATGAAAAATTTAATTCAAATTCAAATTAATAATTGCGAGATTTGTACGGTATCAAAATATGATCGGAATCCTTTAAAACTCCAATTTAACGTTACTCAAACACCATCTAAACCATTTGAAATAGTTCACATGGATACAATCACACTAGAAAACAAAAAATATTTAACTCTAATCGACTCCTTTTCAAAGTTTGCACAAGTTTATAAATTAAAAAATGGTCAAGCAAATCAAGTCGTAAATAAATTAATTTCTCATTTTTCTCATCACGGGTTACCGAAACAAATAATAGCAGATAACGGTTTAGAATTTAGAAATTCATCATTATCCGATTTATTAAAATTACACAAAATCCAACTACATTATACGGCTACTCAATCACCTCAATCAAACGGACCCATTGAAAGATTTCATAGCACATTAATAGAACATTTACGGTTATTAAATAATAGAGACGAATTCAAAAAAGACGCAATTGAAAAAAAAAATAAATATGCCGTACTCGCGTATTTTCTGATATTGTAACTTTTATTGAATAAACTTCTTTTTTAAAAAAGATACGATACTACCTAGATACCTAGATACGAATTTCACCGCTTTGGGTGAAATGAGTTACAATTCTAGTTTTGTAAAAATAATAAATAAAAGTTACAAAGGTTAATATAAAGATAATAATACAAATAAAAACTATCCACAAAATAATTATGTGTAGAGTGTTAGAGTTATAGGTATGTTTTGTTTATACAAGATGTGAAAGATGTGAGGTTTGTAATTCATGAAATTTTAAATTTTTAATTTCTAATGTAGTATTTAAAAGATGTGAGGCTTGAATATTTAGAGTTTGTTTATCAAACAATGTTAGAGAACCATGAGTTTGACTGGATGAAAATACAGTTTTATTATGATATAAATTGAATTTAAATTTGTTTTAACTAAATAAATTCCTGTCATATGATAGTTTACTGTTTCTTTTTCTTGTTGAACTTGAAGATCATCAGGGTTGTAAAATGCTATGAGAATGTAGCGTGTTCCTGGGATTTCTTCGATGTGGTTTTCTTCCTGATTTAGACGTGTGTACAGACAATTTACACTGGATGACTTTTGTAAAATATCCTGAATACATGAGTCATCATGGTGAGATAGGTCAGCTGCATGACAGTGGTGAATGCTGTTTCTTTTGATACATTGATGATTAAGGAATTTAAAGTTGTTATTAATATTTAAGAGATATTTGAACCTTGGAATTACTGTTATGATTTCATCCTTTACAATAGATGGGATGGGGTATAAATTATACAAACTAAAAACAGTTTCTTCAAAAATTGTAAGTGATAAAGTATAAATAATTTCATTTTCATGCAAAGCACATTGTACAGATATTGTGCGTTCTATATCTAGGATGAATTTAAATTGAAATGGATGAAGAAATTTGTTATTGTAATGTGGAGCTATCTTTTCTAATTCTTGAAACAATGTTTTTGTATTAATTATAGATGGATGTAGAATATTTAGTTTACAAAAGGTTAAAGAAGTTTCTATATCAGAAACGGTAGTAGAAATTAAAGAGAAAATAAGTTGGATGTGATCTAATAATTCTTTAATTGTTAACAAGTTAACTACGGTTCCTACGAGTATATCATTAATGTTTCGTGCAATATGCAGCGTGTTCTCTTGTATGGTTTTAATAGTATTATTAAATTGAGTAATTAAATCACTGTTTATCGAATATTGGTTATGTATTTGATCAACAATCTGGTCCTGATTTTCTTTAAGAGTTTTTATTAATTCAGAAAATTCTTTTTTATAATACGCATCTAAGTTACCGGTTATACCTTTTATAATAGTGCCTAAAGCGTTTGGTAAGTATGACGCCGAGGTTAGAAGTAACATTTTTTATTTCTATCATCCCTGCAGTGAGAGTAGATACTAACCTGAAAATTAAAGTCTAATCATTTAATTATACTATTTTATTCTATAAAATATTTTTCATAATTTGGCTTATAATGCCATATAAACTCTCTTAAACTAGTAAGAGTTCATATTCCCTGAACTCGTTATGTTGTTTATCAACAATAATTATTCTTTTTATCATTCTTTATTTTTTATTATTGTTATATAGTTTGGGCATTTTAACTGCAATCTTTTCACATCGATACAAGTCGTATCCAGCGACCTTATTGTGTATATTAAATTATTATTTATATGAAATTATTTCTAATGTTTTTTTATTTTAAAGCAAAAAAAAAATTATTTACTAATATTAAAAAATGAGTTTTAGATAATCGTAATTATTATAGCTTGTAATTATAGCTTGCATTAAGCGAAAGAATGTGTCCGGTGCGAGTGCTTTATCTCTGTTCTAAGAATGCTGACTCGGTCCAGCTCTTTCATCTGGGGGCCTACCAACATCGTACGTTTGTCCTTTCTTTTGCGGTCGCTTAATATTTTTTAAATGAATTTTTTCTCACGTGTTATAATGTTTTTTATCAATTAAAGCGGTTTTACTATGTTTAATTAATTTTTTAATCTTTTCCTTTTTAAATTTATTTTTTAACTTTGATTGTTTTTGCCTATTAGCTACAAATACTGTTTCCGGGATTTCGTTTGGCAATTCTTCGCGATTTTTATTCGATTTTTATTTTAGGCTTTAGTTGTGTGATGGAATGAATAGTGTTGTTATACGCGAGTACGGCATATTTATTTTTTTTTTCAATTGCGTCTTTTTTGAATTCGTCTCTATTATTTAATAACCGTAAATGTTCTATTAATGTGCTATGAAATCTTTCAATGGGTCCGTTTGATTGAGGTGATTGAGTAGCCGTATAATGTAGTTGGATTTTGTGTAATTTTAATAAATCGGATAATGATGAATTTCTAAATTCTAAACCGTTATCTGCTATTATTTGTTTCGGTAACCCGTGATGAGAAAAATGAGAAATTAATTTATTTACGACTTGATTTGCTTGACCATTTTTTAATTTATAAACTTGTGCAAACTTTGAAAAGGAGTCGATTAGAGTTAAATATTTTTTGTTTTCTAGTGTGATTGTATCCATGTGAACTATTTCAAATGGTTTAGATGGTGTTTGAGTAACGTTAAATTGGAGTTTTAAAGGATTCCGATCATATTTTGATACCGTACAAATCTCGCAATTATTAATTTGAATTTGAATTAAATTTTTCATAGTAGGCCAATAATACAATTTTTTTATTCGATTAAATGTTTCTTCCGAACCGCGGTGGTTTGTTTTGCCAATATGGTAATCATTTATTAAACTATTTTGTTCTTCAGGATCTTGAATATCGATTAATCTACTTGTAGTTTTTACAAAATTTAATTCCGAATGCTTAAAATATTTTTCCATGGTTTCATAAAATTGGGTATAAAAATCAGTTTCAAAGAATAAATAATATTTAACTTTTGGTTCAACGAATTTTTTAATTAATTTTATTATGTCTTGTTCGAAATTTTCCTTTGATATTTGAGCAATAATTCTGTTTTTAGTATCATGAAAAAGTTTTTCGAGAGGTTTCGCGGGATTAATATCAACTAAATTTAAAATTATTTGATTTTTTCCTAAATTAACTGGAGAGTCTGCTATTGGTATTTCGATTATTGCATTTCCTAAAGTATTAGAGTGAACGGAATTTGTTTCAGATTCTTCTGTTAAATTATCTTAATTTTCATTTTCATCAAAATTTACGATAAGGGATGCATTTTCCGATGTTTCATTTTCGCGGTAAAATTGTTCTATTAAATCATTAATAATTGTATCAGGGTCTTCAGATTCTGTTAAATTAATTTCTACTCGCGATAGTGCGTCAGCGACTTTGTTTTCATGACCTTTCTTATATTTTATTTCGAAATTAAATTCTTCGAGTTTTAGTTTCCAACGATATAATTTTGAGTTTGGATCTTTTAATGATTGTAACCATTGAAGTGGTTTGTGATCGGTTTGAATGATAAAATTTCTGCCATAAAGATAGGGTCGAAAATATTTGGTAGCCCAAACAATAGCTACAAGTTCTCGTTCAATGGTGGATAATTTTGATTCACTTTCGTTTAAAGTACGGCTCGCGTAAGCTATCCGAAGATCTCGTCCTCCGTGCGTCTGTGACAATACAGCGCCCAAGGCTACGTTTGATGCATCTGTTTTTAAACAAAATGTTTTATTGAAGTCCGGATATTGCAGGATGGGATTATTAATTAAAATATTTTTACTGGTTTCAAAACCATCAAAAA
This sequence comes from Euschistus heros, assembly GCA_003667255.2. Taxonomy (NCBI): domain Eukaryota; kingdom Metazoa; phylum Arthropoda; class Insecta; order Hemiptera; family Pentatomidae; genus Euschistus; species Euschistus heros. The sequence continues at coordinate 1,269,285 of RCWM02000038.1, forward strand.
TTATTTTTATCCGCGATGTTAATTTTCAATCCTTTTTTTAAACATTGGGTCAAAGGTTTTGTGAGGTGTGCGAAATTTGGAATAAAACGGCGATAATATCCTAATAGTCCAAGGAAAGCTTTAATTTGTTTAGTGGTCTTCGGTATGGGATAGTTTTTTACAGCAAGGATTTTATTAGGGTTTGGTTTTACTCTGTTGGATGTGACGAGATGTCCTAAATATTCTATTTCCTTTTTTTAAATGAATTTTTAAGTTAGATTCTCTTAGTTTTTTAAAAACTTGCTTTAAAATTGATAAATGTTCCTGAAGGGACGTACTACATATTATTATATCATCTAAATAGGCATCACAATTTGGAACGCCCATGAGTATGTTGTTAATCACTCTCATAAACTTTGGTGGACTATTTTTTAATCCAAAAGGTAACCTTAGGAACTGGTAATGACCGTTTACGGTTGAGAATGCTGTTTTAGGGATACTGTCTTCATCCAATAAAATTTGATGAAACGAACTTGTTAAGTCGATTGTTGAAAAAACTGCTTTTGCCTAATTTATCTAGCAGTTCAGTTATATGCGGAATAGGATACTTATTGTCAACCGTTTTCTCATTTAACTTCCTATAATCAATTACTATTCTCCACTTTTGTATTCCCGATAGGTCTAATTTTTTTGGAACTACCCAAATAGGACTATTGTAAGGTGAGAAAGAAGGGCGAATGGTTTGTTGCTCTAGCATTTCGTCAATTTGTCTTTTCACTTCGTTTTGAAATATTTGAGGATATCGGTAATTTTTAGCATAGACTGGGATCTCATCTTTGGTTAGGATTTTATGTTAGTGGAATACCTTTTAAATAAAATAGATCAGAATATTGTTTAATTAAATTTTGAATTTTTTTTTTTTCTTCTTCATTTAAGTGTGCGAATAAGATTTTTGTCTTCATTGAAATCTGATTCTTTTGTTTTAATTAAATTTATATCATGAGATTCATTATTTTTAAAAAATTCTGATTGGTTTCACAAGGATTGGGGTTTTAATAGTTAATCTGAATGACCGATCCGAATTATTTTTTACCGTACATATAGCTTCGTTATTTTTAATTGAAATTAAACCTTCATGAATTTTAAGACAATCGTTGAAATCAGTATGAGGAATGATTCCTTCTCTATTTGAGATATTTTTGATTGGAATTTTTATTACGGTTTCAGAATCGTTGTGTAAGATGTAAGTGTATTCAAATTGAGGGGGTCTATTGTCGTAATGAATTGTTATATTGCCAAAAGGTGTGATTAGTATATCATTTACTAAATCAATTTTCGCACCTAATAATTTAAGACTATTTGTTCCAAACCATAAATCGAATTTAGGATGGAAGTCAAAAATGCCAAATTTCAGGAGAGTTTTGGTGTTGGGAAATAATTTTGATGAATCTACATTAGCATTAAAATTTTGTATAGAAGAACCGTGCGCGCTAGTAAGTTTAAATGGTTCGTGAGTAATGTTATTAAAAAAAATATTTATTTGCTACAAGGACGGATGCAAGCAATTTTGTGCACGCGGTGTCTATTAGAATTTTTAAGTTTGAATTTGGTGGAATTATATATGGAAGAGCACTAAAACGGGTTAAATTAAGTAGGTCTATTACGTCCATGGTTCTTGTGCTAGGCTGGGATCTAAAAAATTACTTTGATCACTATCGAGATTATTTTGATCAGTGTATTGTTGGTTTTCTTGATGATCGTCTGGAAATGATACAGTGGGATAGTTGGGTGGTTGAGCATTTGGTAGTTCGGTAAGTTGGGATTCACTTACAGATTGTTCCGAGTTTAGATTATGAAGTTCTTCAATTTCTAGGTTTGGGTTTTTCCGAATGGGGGTATTGAGAAAAGATTTAAATTTTACACTTTGATCAGGCTGTCTCTGATATTGGGAATTACTTCTATAATTACTATTGACACTCATAGGGGTTGACTGATTAGGTTGTTGGGGTCTATATTGATGATATTGTTAGGGTCTATATTGATTAGGTTGTTGGGGTCTATATTGATGATATTGTTGGGGTCTATATTGATTAGGTTGTTGGGGTCTATATTGATGATATTGTTAGGGTCTATATTGATTAGGTTGTTGGGGTCTATATTGATGATATTGTTAGGGTCTATATTGATGATATTGTTAGGGTCTATATTGATTAGGTTGTTGGGGTCTATATTGATGATATTGTTAGGGTCTATATTGATGATATTGTTAGGGTCTATATTGATTAGGTTGTTGGGGTCTATATTGATGATATTGTTAGGGTCTATATTGATTAGGTTGTTGGGGTCTATATTGATGATATTGTTAGGGTCTATATTGATTAGGTTGTTGGGGTCTATATTGATGATATTGTTAGGGTCTATATTGATTAGGTTGTTGGGGTCTATATTGATGATATTGTTGGGGTCTATATTGATTAGGTTGGTGGGGTCTATACTGATTTGAGTTTACATTTTTAGCAGAATGAATTGCTTTGTTCTGGTTTACTGGGAAATAGTTTATAAATTGTTTGCGATTTTTATGTGTTGGTTTGTTATGGTTTTGGTGAGGGCGATAAGTGTCGATGACAAATTGAAAATCGTTCGTTAGCATGTTTATTGCCTGATTTAGATCTACCGGATTTTTGGTTCTTATGAAAGAGCCTTTTAACAAAACGCTTAGTGCTAACTTTTCGATATATTTCGTGAGGACTAACGCCTCCATCGGCATTTCGCTCCTTAAATAACTAATTTGCAACTGTAAATTTTTTTGTATTTTATCATAAAATTCGAAAGAGGTTTCGTTGCCTTGTTTCATTCCCGCCATTTTAATATTTAAAGAGTACGCGTCGCGTTTGTCTGAGTAACCTTGTTTTAATGCATTTTTAATATCGCCCCAGGTATTGATATATTTACTATTAACCATGTCGGCGGCAGCTCCTTTGATTTTAGCACGAATTGATCCTATTAAATATTCGTTTTGGAAATTGGCAGTATTTTCGTGATTATAAAATTTGTTTAATAATTTATCTGCAATTTCTAGACATCGCGTTAGTGACATAGGGTCACCGTGGAAATCAGGTATCATCTCTAGATACTCTTTCTTTAATGTGGGAGGTGCCATTTTTATAAAATATTTAATATAAAAAGAAAATGAAATGAGATAGTATGCAATGAATTTAAAATAATATGAAATGAAAATTAAATTTATCCTTAATATACAGTAACTTAATATTTAATAAAAAAATGATATTTTAAATAACAAAATATTTTTTTATAGTTATAGTAATGAAATCATAACCTTTTCTTTAAAAATAGAATAGATTTTATTCAAAATTATTAAATTGAAAAATAAAAATGTTTAATATTGAAATAATATCTCTTAAATAAAAATTACTTACACTAAGATGACTTCGATAGTCAGGTCCATGCCAGTTTGAGACGTCTTTCTCTGAATGGACTCGTCAGCAAACAGTTGATACTGATCCTTGATATGCTCTCAAGTTTGACGATATCCTACCGACTGCGCCAGTTATCTTCAATTTAAAAGTAAAGACTTTTTTAAAAAAGAAGGTTATTCAATAAAAGTTACAATATCAGAAAGAAGAGTGGCGTGGAGACGGCTCTGGATGTACTTAGAGAGCTTTACAAAATTTCCTGAGGTTTATAAAGGATTACAATGGCTTCTTCTAGGAAGCTTTATGCTAACATTACAGTTCACAGGAGAGCAAGTTCCCACGAGGGGTTTCTAAGAAATAGATTACATTAGTTACGAGTCAAAGCGTAAAATTAAAAATATCTAAGGAAAAATATATAGTGTAACTTATATATATATATATATATATATATATATATATATATATATATATATATATATATATATATATATATATATATATATATGTGTGTGTGTGTGTGTTAGTATTTATTTTATAATCTTCCTTACTCCACCTTTTCCACTCCCTTCTTCACTCTAATATATTCACGCTTTATCGCGCCAGCTCTAGATCACCTTACTGTATTTCATATACGAATATTTTTCCCGCTCCCACTTTTGCTATTTAGTTTAGATAACCGCTAGTAGCTAGATCACTCCAACCCCCTCCCCCTAACTTCAACTTATTAATGTTACTATAAATTTTATTCTATATTTTGTATAAACTTATTAACTTAACCACAATATCTCATAAACTTTATATCTACTCATTTTTTTATTTCCCAATTATATTTTGTATTTACTCACCAACCTAACTCATTAACTATCACTTCTTTAAATTTCTTTTCAACTTAAATTAATTCAATAGTCTTAATGAATTGTCTTCATGGCCTTTAGATATTGCCTTTATGTTATTATCTTTACTCTTATACATTTATTCTTTTCATACTTGTGTTTTTTGTTATGCGTTTTTCATATATATTTTACAATTTAGTCATACCTTATTGGTTGTTTTCTTTTCTTCTAGCCCTGATAAAGGCTTGCAATGCAAGTCGAAACGTCGGCATTATAAATTAAAATATTATTTTGATGTGCTGTGCATCTATGATTGCCTACCCTAGCAATCTACATCTTTATAGATATTAGAAAAAAAAAAAAAAAAAAAAAAAATCGTTTTGCACCGTTCTTTTTTTTTTTTTATATAATCTGCTGAATTAAATAAACCCATACCAGCTTCATCGGGTAATGAGAAAAGGTCTAAATTTGAGGGCAAATATTAAAAAACAAATTGGGCTTGCTAAATGTTATTGACCAGCTTCAAAGGATCATCAGAAAAGGTCATAAATTGAAGTAAAAAAATGAAATAAATTGTTGGGGCCACTTTTTTTTTTTTTTTTTTAATTTTTATTTTTTTTTTTTTTAAATTTGCTGAACCCAATGAAACTATAATTAGCTTCATCGGATCATAAGAAACATCAAAATTGAATAAACTTTGTTCAAAATGAATTGAATAAACCTATATTTATAGGTTTATTCAATTCAGCAGCTTCATCGGGTCATGAAAAAAGGTTCTGCCTACCCCATCAATCTACATCTCTAAATACTTCACAGTCAACTAATGTCTTATGAATTCAAATATCTTTATTTTATTTTGTTTGATGATTTGATAAAATGGCATTAAAACTTTGTAGGGCTTGTTTGAAGGACAGTGGAAAATATAAAAATACCTAAATAAGATTAAATGAGAGGGGAAAGTGCCGCCCTTAAATTCGTCATCAGTGTGGAAATTATTCATTAACATGAATAAATAATCCAGAGTTATGACGAAACGACATAAAAAAATGTCTCTTTTAAAAAGTATTTGATGTACGAAACAACAAATGTCATCACGTTTAAGAGTCAAAGAAGGAGGTAAACATAAAACTATTTTAAAGATTTTAATTCATACGGAAAAGTGTTAAAACTGAGACCATTGGAATAACGCTAATAAACACAAACTTAGCTTTCTGATGAAAGAACTGGGTGGCATCCGCTGACAAACTGAAAGAAGGTAGTAAGAAGCTCTAAAACTTCACTGGATGGTGTTTCCATTCTTGAAATTAACTCTTTGAATCACTGAATCCCTACATGATGGATGTACGAATCGATTATTCATTCGCCCACGGAATGACGCCGTTTCCGAGTGGCGATTTTCAAAAAAAAATTATTAATGTATCATTTTGACCAAAATTTTTAAACATCGTGTTATATTCACACTCCTTCCCTGATTTTACAATCAAGGAAAAATTTTTGGGAAATAATTGAATACTATCAACCAAAGTATTTAGTTTTAAAGAAAATCGTCATTGGTGATAACCATGGGAATGACAAATAGCATAAAAATCAATCAGATTTGATCACAGAAACGCAAAACTTTGTTATGATTTTCATTTTTTAAGTAACTGACTTGTTCACAGAAAATTTTTAAATCCAAAAAAAGATTCCAAAAGGCCGTGTTTTTCACTGAATAGACAGTGACATGAAGTTGCCCATAGTTTGAGAATCACCCATTTAATGTTTACTAATTTATTTTTCAATCCTTTTCAAATAAAAAATCCTTTGTAATATCCTCTATACTCCTTATTATGTCACAAATAAAGTTATCCATAATGATCTAAATGTTCTATGTTGCATATTTGGCCTTAACAAGATACCCATTCTTCCATCATAAATTACCCATTCCATCATACCAACTCGAATCTAACTTTTTTCTCTTGATTTCCTACAACACTTCGAGGCGTTTGTAACATGATGACCTAAGGACCTTCTAATGTAGAATAATTATTACAAGTGCTATTAATGAGCAGATTTTTAACAAGTTATTGATGTAAGAAAATATATAAGAAGATTATGTATTTTATTAAAGCATTTCACATAGTATATATGTTATAATAATAATAATAATAATAATAAAAAGATTTAATATATCTCAACTGTATGGAATGATAAATATTTAATAAAAATGGTCATTAATTATGAAAGACTTAAGAAAAAAAAAAAGTTACTTTCTCAATGACAGTTGAAACGAGGGACCAATCAAGGAAATATAAATAAGCATTATACCGAGAAACGTTTGTTACATTTTGTTTTTGTAAATTAATCACAGAAGAAGTATGTTTGTTGCGGAATTTCATTCAATATTTGGGAAATGCGTGTAATATAACCCTTTCTTGTCAAAAGCCTTTCCTCCTGAAGTATAAGCTTGTATTACAGCCCTAATATTATTCAATAACCCTTCCTCATAGGGGCCAAGCCGCCCTCCATTAAAGGGGTTTGATGCGACCATCAATCAGATATTGGTTTAGTGTCATCGGTTTATACCGCTAATATATTCGACACGATAAAAGGTCCGGCATCCCTAACATCCATCGCCGACGGCAACCTTATTAAGGAGAGTGAACAGCCACGTATGACTGCAAATCACTGTTTAACGAATGCCAACTGATCACTGAATCCGGATTGGCGGGATGGGTTTCCCGCGTACTGCTCTTCAATTTCCCTCCAAAATTAACCCCGCGCGATCCATCCGGCAGTGTAATTACTTGTGTTTGCAGTAAACACATTGCTGCTTATTGACGTCTCTGTTATCACTGTAAAGGGAATTGGTTCAATGCGGTAATGCCTGCATTTTAAATTTAGTATTTTCTGTCACAAAATTGATTTATATTTTATTAAATATTAAATGTACAATATATATCACTTATTCCAAAGCATGCTAAGGAATTGGAAAATTTGCCTGTACATTATGCCGAGTTGTTGGAAAATCAATGCAGGTTTATAATATTAAAATACAAAAAATATAATGATCTAAAACATTTATTAATCCAATTACTTTCCATTCCTCCTAATGCATTCCTTCCTACGAGTTTTCTGTGTTCTGTGAATGGAAGTTGGACTGTTTAGTATTTCCCATTCAAGCAGTCCATGCTACAAAGGGCTCATCTTCTGGCCGGCCCGTGTCCCTCACCATCATGTACACTGTGTCATTCCCTCCCTCATGAAGGTCAACCTACCTGGGTCTGAGTGCCCCCTCACTGACGTTATTCATGGTTTAATATTATTTTATTTTTATTTACTAACCTTTTTTTTAATTTTTATTATTACACCTATTCATAACTTGAAATCTCATAAATCAGCGTTTATTATTACAAGAGATAATTATATAACAAAAATTTCATAGGTTAATCATGTTGTTAAGAAAATAATATCAATTTTTCTATTGTTAATTTGTATTTATTTTATAAATAAATAGTTATGTACGTTAAAAGAAATTGACAAAAATTTTTATCTAAGTATTTTCAAAATTTATAAGGTATGTTTACTATATTATATTTATTATTTTTTTCCTCGGATCAAGAACTGTGCGAATATTCCCACTCCCCTTTTCACTCTTTGATAAAGGTGGAAGGGAAAATCGCTTAGATTCATTTTTCCAATAAGGGAAGCTCCGCGGGCTTACTTCATAGAAGAGTTATCCTTTGCTAGTCGGTTGCGGGTTCAATGAACGGGATTAAATCCACTTTGGCTACCTGGGCCACTCCTCAGATTTTTTCTTATGTGTCTATGATAAAGGTTTAAAAGGAATCTACGAGTGATTTATGCATAAATATATAAAAATCTTTTCTCATGACTCTACTTCCCCCATCTATTTCATACCTTAAGTCCCTCTTCGCTTTCTTTAGTAGATTTATATTCTACGAACAGAACATGGGAATCTCTTGACTTGGAATTACATTCACCTAAAGTTTTTTCACTTTTGACTGAATAAAAAAAAGAAGCTGATTACAAGAAAGAAGAATTTATTTAATTATTATATTGTATTTATTAAATGGAAATTCGAATAACTTCTTCTCCTAAAAAATGACCTGGCAGGGAGAATCGCGGAGATGTCCTTGTAATCAATTGTGTATATATCAAGAACTGGAGGGAAAAAATATGAATTTTCACCCTTCTTTCTCAGATAGCTCATGTAAAATTTTGCTAGAGAAAGAAAGCTCTTATCAGCTAAAGTGGCGGGCAATCAAGAATGTGGTGAGAATATCTCAGTCAACAATCGACTACCACAGACCACCAGGGATTTAGAAATGTCTAAAAGCTCAAAACTTTGAGCCCTCATGCATTAACTGACAATATCTCACGAAAATTATGTTTAATTAGAAGTTTGCGTCATCCACCTAACTCTCCGGACCTTTCTATAAACAACTTCCCTTAAGTTCCACACATAGAACACTTTTCAAAAGATAAATTTCATAGCCATCATTTGACAGAAAATGCGTTTTTAGAATTCATTAGTACCAAATACTAAAAATTTTATTCACAAGAGAATGAAAAGCTTTATTTTTTTAAAATGCTTTAGATAATTTTTTTATTTTGTACATATTAAAACCATGAACTTGCAATCATTTTTGACCTAATAAAATTTTAATCGCTTTACTTTGAGGAATATGTGATCATTCTAAAAATACTGGAATTCAAACCAACTTTGGACTGCATTAATTTATAATTTTATATCAAGCCTACTTGAAAGTATCTTATCTGTGTAATTAGGTTCGCAGTTGAAACTGACTTAGATATCCAATAAATTGGTATCCATGTTGTACAATAGTTTACTAAGTCTCTTATCTATTGTTCTGCTAGGAATTGTATTATCAGGCACGAGACTGTTATAGAATTTAGTTCAGACTGACAGCCATTAACAAGAGAATTCCCCTTGGTCTAACTAGCTGTGTTCAGGTACCTTACGCAATTAAGGTACTAGGTATTTTAGACGAAATCGTTTATAAAATGAATTTATATATAATAAGATTTATTGTATTAAATAATAACTCGAAAGTCGAGAGAGACTTTCTTTTATTAAATATTCAATCTAATTTAATTTCGAATTTCTACTTTCAATATCAATACATTATGTACCTGAGAATGTATCTACAAGAATTTATATATAATGAACATGATACCTTAGACGGTAATGCACTTATAAGCCTATAGAAATGTTTAACGCGTAACCTGTATGGTGGGGTCCTGGGAGCCCCAGAGAGTTTTTGTTCATTCTGTAATTCCTATTGGTGTTACTATTAGGAGCTGTATTTTTTTTTTTTTTTTTTTTTTTTTTTGCGGTAAGTGATTTATGAATTTTATTTAAACATTATTCGAGCGTGGGGTCCGTGTGACCACACCATACCGTTACTGAAACTTTTTTATATAACATATTTGATATTATCATGAGGAACAGCGGCCGAAGGAGTGATCCTACGATGGAAGTCATAAAAAATGAGGTTGTAGTCAATTTTATTAGCTTTAATTTAAGCACAATCCGAGGCTATAATCGGTACTCTTTTGGCTATTTTTTCATCAGAAAGCTGGTTAATTTTACTGTCAGACGCTGTATATTAAGTGTTGATCAAATCCCGTAAATCATCCATGCCACGCTGACAACCCCGTACTATTGTAAAATACTTATTTTTTCGGCACATTTCTCGTTATAATTCCAAAAATATTTGTCCGATTCCGAATTTCTTTTTTCTATCTCAAATCTGGTGAAATTTACTTTTAGGTCCCATATATCAAATTTTAAATAAGTCCCATGTAATACCCATTCCAGCAAACTTAGATTTTATAACAGTTCGCAGTTTTTAGCTAGATGGGTATTACATAGAGTTTAATTAAGCTTTGTTATAGGGGATGAAAAATTAAATTTCAACAGCTTTGAGATAGAAGAAAGAAATTCGGGATAGTACAATTATTTTTGGAATTATAACGAGAAATGTGCCGAAAATATAAGTATTATACAATAGTACGGGATTTTCAGCGTGCAGGCATGGGTCATTTACGGGACTTAATCTACACTTCATATACAGGGTGAGTATCTCATAGTATAAAAAAAAAAAATTGGGTGAAACTAGATCAAAAATGTAGCAAAATGCCGCAGACCTCACGTTTCTATTCCAATCCATTGCAGACATACGATAAATCAAAGACTTTCTTGAGAAAACCACGTTTTTTTTCATAAAAGCTGTAATATCTCCATTTTGTTTAAATATTTTTCTAATTTTGACCACATTTTCGGATTTAGCATTAAATTTTCTACAGTAGCTGAGTACCTGTAACCTTGAATTTTACAAACTTGGTATCTAAAGAACAGCTTGATCTTCACATTATTTAGTGAAGTCACTATGTCTTATTTTGCTTCAACGCTCACCGTTTTTCGAAAAAACTATCCACAATACGTCAAATCTCACAAAAACTTGCAAATTTAATCAGCTTTTGAATGATATGTTAAATGTAATGATTTTGTTGCAATTTCATCAATTACATTTATCTATTTATAATTATTATTTAGGATTTATTTTATTAGATTTTCAATGTAATGTTAAAAATGCAATGATAATGAACATAGACCTCAATTTTTGAACATAGCCGTTAGCTTCTGAATGCAGATTGTGTTAAAGAATACTACTTTTTGAGGTGTATTTTATGGGAAGATGAATCTGTTTTTACTGGGGAAGGCATCTCTACCGTTCCATGTGGAGTATCGTTAGTTTATTCATCTTTGTATTGCTGTTGAATAGTGTTGAAAAATCATAGTTTGCCAAACAGATTGAATGATGAGATTACTAAGATTTGTTACTAAATATCCTACCACAACTTCATCACGATATTCCACCTGAAATTCGGCAATATATGATTTTCCAAAACCATGGTGCTCCTCCACATTATTCGAAAGTAATACAAATATAAACTAAAGATATACATGGATAGGTAGTATAAAAAGTAGTATTCTTCAACACAATCAGAATTTAGAAGATAACGGCATAATTGAGGTCTATGTTCATTATCATTGGATTTTAAACATAACGTTGAACTAATAAAATAAATCTTAAATAATAGTAATAAATAAATAAATGTAATAACATAAGATCATCTGATCTGATGTTGCTTTATTGACATTTTTCTTTTATTTCCTATTGAACAATCACTTTTTTCTTTGCTTTTTATTTCAATGAAGAGTTTATAATGTTTAAACTGCACATTTCCATTAAGGGATTGTCATAATGTTTTATTTACACAAGTAACTGATTTTTATGCCAAATAAGACCACCATGTTTTTTTCGAATTCAAAAGTAAATTTCTCCATCAAATCGAAAGAAAGTCATTATGTTTAACATATCATTCGAAAGCTGATTAAATTTACAAGCTGTTGTGAGATTTAATGTTTTGTGGATAGTTTTTTCGAAAAACGGTGAGCGCTGAAGTAATATAAGACCTAGTGACTTCCCCAAATAAGGTGAAGATCAAGCTGTTCTTTAGATACCAAGTTTGTAAAATTCAAGGTTACAAGTACTCAGCTACTATAGAAAATGTAATGCTAAATCCGAAAATGTGGTCAAAATTTGAAAAATATTTAAACAAAATGGAGATATTACAGCTTTTATGGAAAAAAAACGTGGTTTCCTCAAAAAAAAGTCTTCGATTTATCATATGTCTGTAACGGATTGGAATAAAAATGTGAGGTCTGCGGCATTTTGCTACATTTTTGATCTAGTTTCACCCAACTTTTTTGCACACTAAGAGATACTCACCCCGTATATGTGAATTTAACTAGCTTTCAGATTAAAAAAAAACAAATTTTAGATCAAACAATATTTTCGGAGTTATCGCCAAGAATACCCACAAACATGTTGTTTTTTTTTTTAATAGCAATAGAAGTATTACGTTATCGGATTGTGCTTGAATTAAAGCTAATTCAATTTACTACTACTTCATTAGTCATGACGTTCATCATAGGATCACTTCTTCGGCCGGTGTTCCTCGCGAAATTCCGCCAAAAATAAAAATTTGGACTTTTTCGAAAGAATTACCAATTTTCAAAGTGACGTAAATCAGAATAATTGTATTAAATTAAATCTAATTTAAAAATGGTGCCGTATGTTTTTTACCAAAAACGCACCGGTTAGGATATACTGGCATAAAATGAAATAATTTTGGTGTTTTTCGGCCACCATGCCGGCCAGTGTTTTCCCATCCTTTTTTTCGGTTAAAAACTTGGATTTATACTAATAAGACATGCCCTTACAACTTATCAAAAATTTAGCGCTCTTCATTTTTTTGCGACCTTAAAACACCTTGCCGCTGGCCTAATAGTGTTTTTGATTTGTATAGCATTTTTTATAATTATCTTTTGTCTAATTTTTTTTAATATTCCTTAAATAGTTATTAATAAAAATCAATCACCAGTTTTTAGAATTTTTCATGTACTCATGTCTCATTTTTTTAATTTTAATTTTTAAAGTTTTACCTTTTTTTAAATACACGTTTTTGTAAAATGACAGTATACATTTATTTTTTCAAACCTATTTAGATACCTTTAAATATGATGTGTGGTTGCAAAAAAACTTGTTTTAATTTTCTTTGAGCATTAACCTGGAGCATTTTGAATTAACATATATTGGGGTCCAGTTGACCCCAGCATACAGGTTATGGAACAATTTATAGACCATACTGGTTACGGGTTAATAACAGCAGTGGATGTAAAGTTTATCACATAACAAAAACTGTGGATTTGAGGATTGAAAGACCATCATGTGGCAACAAACTGATTTAGAGATTATGAGGCCAGGTGTTTGTGCCTGTTTTCTCACTACTGAAGGGCCGTTCCGACTTAAAAGCGGAATGAGAGTTTTGGTTTCGTTCCACTATTGGAACCAGTTCCAGTTTTTGTTCCGTTCCATGTGAGTTTGACTAACCTTCTACATAGAAGTGAAGGGCCGTTCCGACTTAGATTTTACGGTCTGTTCCATGTCAGTATGACTAACCTACTACCTACTTACCATGCAGTTTCGTTCAATCTCTTGTGATATCGGGATCTTAATCTCCATCCATTTTATAATTAAGAAATGGATATAGCTACTATAATATTAGGAAGGTTTAAATAGCTAAGTATAATTGTTTTAAAAAATGTATTATTTTAAAATGGTTTTATTCAATCAAGCTTTCTGCTTTCTGTTGAACCATAAGCATTAACATTTCTCAAATCCTGTGTGGATCGGCCCATTTCCCTTTTAATTAACCTTTCACCGGTCGCGCCGTTGTATTTTATACAACACTCGACTTGTTTTCTCTCTCTCTTTCGCTTCCGGTGAGCTTCCTAGAAAATTTGCTTTAGCTATTCCTCGAGATACTCTTCTGTTTGCTACCAGTAATTTGCAATGTGGTTGGAGGGATAGTTTCCTGATTAAAAAATATTCAGTCCTCAGTGTTGCACACAGTACAAAAAGCTACAGCTCTCGTTTTGTTTTTTTCTCATACCATTCACGGCAATTATCGGAATATTTTGATTTGGTGGAAACCTATAAAATTGGAATATATTTCTCGAATTTAGCAGAACTAGAAGACGAAGAAAAAAGAACCGGACAATCAAATAAAAATTTGAAATTAAGTAAAGAGGAATATCTAACATGGGATATCTACATTTTATTTGTAAAATCATTCCTCAACAAATTTTTTTCACAATAATTCAACATAAAAACAACCATTTTAGACCTACAAATAATTACATTTAACCATAATATTCTAAATAAAACTTTATCTAGTTATAAATTTGAAAATATTTTTTTCAATCATATTTTCATTTACATTCAAAATATTATTCTCTCAGGTAATATTTTGTACATGTAATCTATTTTTAATGTAGAAATAAATATTTTTTTTAATAGATTACATACAAAATTTGGTCAGTCGGAACGAACTTGGGTGGAACGAAACGGGATATGCAACCTATACCCGATCTACACCAACGGGACGAAACCGGAGATCTTATGACTTTGGTTTTCGTTCCAGTTGGAAAAAAAAAACTTAGCTAGCTCGTTTCGTTCCAAACCGGTTCGAAGCTGGAACCAGTTCCAAGTTCCGTTCCACTCAGAACGACCCATCACTAATTCTCACCAAACAAATCCTTGAGTTATGAGGGCCCATAACCGTTAGTCTTCAAGCAATATCCGTACATCTTAAATAAATTAGGTACACCATGATGGTATAGGAGCACCTATATAATTAGGTTTGATGAATTATTTGCTACTTCTATTCGAATAAAATAGAATAGAATTCGAACTAGTTTCTAATATTAAACATTCATCATCAGTTCTAATAATTTAGAAGCAGATGACATGTCATTATAAGTCTCCCAAAAAAATGAATGCTTATCAAAAAGATCATCAATGTTAGTGTAAGAAAACCCACTTATGTTATTTCGAAACACGGGTCAAGATGGCGCCGGCAAACAAAATTTCTCAAGGACGTTTTCAGGCGAAAACTGCTGAATATTTTTTCTCAACGGATGATGATGTTTTATGGGGTGATGAATCCGAATGTGAAGTTTGTTTCCACGTCATCCGTCACCTTTATACCGAAAATCGCAAAAGAACCGCCTAAATTATGGTTATTGTCTGTTTTTTACTTATAACAAGACAACGAAGGGGATTTTGAATGTTTTTCAAATCTTTCATACAGTAAATTGTAGCTGGATTCAGTACGTACGAAATAAAAAAACAAAACAAAAAAACAATTCTGAAATCGTACCATTTTTAGTGACGTTTGGCCTTGGGAACATTACAGAGATTGGCTAACCTGCGGCCAGTCCCATATATCCGCGAAAACCGTTTATTGGTACTATTTTGCCATTGACGCCGAATCTATTTGTTAAATCCAAAATTTCATTTTACAAATACTAATATTAGACTCTGTATATAAAGTTTTAATCAAGTCCCTTAAAATATACACGCCAGCACGCTAAAAACCATGCACTATTGTTAAATCCAAGTTTTTATTTTTTTATTTTTTTGGCACATTTATCACTATAGTTCCAAAAATATATGTCCGATCCAATATTGATTTTCTTCCTCTCAAAGCTGATTAAATTTATTATATGATTCCATGTATAAATTGATTAAACCTAGTATAATACCCACACCAGCTTGCTTAAAACTTTGTACTGTTGTAAACTGTACGTGTCTTAAGCTTGTACATTTTTTGGTATGTTTTTTTGGTACATTCGCTATATTACATTTTCTGGAATTAATCGTAAAATTTAATCGTAATTAAATCTTTTGTTTTATTTTTAGACAATTAATGATCTATATTGATAGGATACGTGTTGACTGAGAAGTATTTAATGATGTAGATTGTTGATCATCAAAAATATTTTAATTTATAATGCCCGGTTCTGAGGCCTGCGCCAGATAGTTCGAGATGCTTTTATATCGCCCCCTACAATTATCATTATTTTATGTTGATTTACCTTCAGTTGGTAGCGTAAATTGTTAATAATCAATAGTGAATAAGAAAAACGAAACATTGGACTAATTATCAGTTTGAATGCTTTCTTATTTACTAACCAGTGAATGAAAATAGTGTTAAACATAACCAGGCCAGTATTTCGTATCAATTTTTTTTTTTTTTTCCAAACCACTATTGGAACATAGATATACAAGGATGTGAGAGGAGGGGGCAGAAAGATAAAAGTTGGCCTTTTACTGTATTTAGAAATACATTCTAAGGCCGAACTGGAAATTTTGTGTCCTGGAGGTTTTAGGAGAAATCCAAATAATAGTCTATAATATGGGTGTTAGGGCACACCCGATTCATGCTTCATAAGATGGTGTTCAGTACTGAGAGGTGCTTGGAAACCTGTTTGTTCGAAGGGAATCACTGAATTTTCCTCGCAAAAGTCCTGTAGATAATTGAAAACAATTTTCTCGTAGACATTTCCGAGTTGAGGCAACAAGCTGAATGGTCGGTAGTCTTCTTTCTTCGGCTTGTCTTCTTTCTTAGCCGGCTTGAGAAGTGGAAACAATGTTGCATGCTTTCACGTCTTGGGGAAGTATCTCAGTCGCAAG
This sequence comes from Euschistus heros, assembly GCA_003667255.2. Classification (NCBI taxonomy): domain Eukaryota; kingdom Metazoa; phylum Arthropoda; class Insecta; order Hemiptera; family Pentatomidae; genus Euschistus; species Euschistus heros. Next base: position 1,285,665 of record RCWM02000038.1, read on the forward strand.
CAGGCAATTTACAGGCCCGTGTGGTGAGCTATTCCTTTTCATGGGAGTTGCTTTAACATAATGGTTTGTATACCGTCATGACCTAAGGCTCTGTTGCCTTTTGCCTTAAAATAGCCTTCAGCTGTTTGGGGCTGACGAACATGAAATTGTAACCTCTGATCATGGCTGGGAGGGGTTCAGTATCGACGGTTTGATTGGTGACGTCCTGCCGATAGTAGTTTGCTAGCAGTTCCGCCTGGTCATTGGGTGTCAGGAGCTTGTCCCCATCGTGTAGGCGGATCGCTGAGGTCTACTTCACAACAGATCTGGTCAGTTTCCAGAATTTCCGGAAATTGCAGTGAGTTGCCCTCAGCTTGCCCTGCCAAATGGAGGTTTTTCATTGGCGGTGCAAGTTTTTGATTTGGTGAGGGCATTGAGGCCTCGTTTAGTGCCCGGGTCTCTGATTCTGTACCATTTGTTCTTTAAATTCCGCCTACTCGAGATGAGGGACATGATGTGAGGAGGATGTTTGCGGATAGATGGAGTAGAAGGACGAAAAGTGGGTATGGAGGAACGGGCAGCCTCTGTGACGGTTCTGGTGAATATGAATATGTAGTTGTCGACGTCCTCCCCAGAGCGCAGGGTCAGCACCGTGGAGAGCCTATGGCAGATCTCTGTTTTGTATTTTACCGAATCCGTCTCTTGATAGAGAATTTTTTCTGGCATTGGGTCGTCTTTCTCCCCCTCGATGGTATAGATCACTGGGCGGTGGTCTGAAGTGATGAAATCATTGACTGTACACCCAGTTGTGGCTGTTTTGTGAGGAGGAGATCCAGTATGGAGGTAGCTCTGTTGATATACCTTCTGAATGTATGTGCATTTGGATGTATTGTCCCAATAAACTTGAACCTCTTTCGTCAAAACCTAACCGATTCCATAGACTTCAGAGTGTCCCTGATAACACCCCAAGAACTGGATGATGTTGCCAACTCCTTTATGAATTCGATTCAATGAGCAGATTGGAATGCATCTTTTCTCAACCTTCCTATTAAAACCCTAAAAAAATTTCCTTGCCACAAGAACTATTAGACCTTATCCAAACCAAACGTCACTATAGTGTCTCTATGGCAAACAGCCCGACATCCTGATGATCGGAAACTATACCAAATTAGTTAAAAAGAAATTGCCTTCCTTTAGATTCCTATCCTACAACTCATATCTTTCCTTTCTCTCTACCTCTGACTATTCTCTCTAGAATGTAACCCTAAAAAATTCTTAAATATCACAATATTTCCTATCCTCTCCGACGTGATTATGGATCCTGGGCTGCATTAGATGAGAACAGAGCAGATGAATTTCCGAATCACCTCTCCAGCACCTATATTCTCTATTCCGAACAAATCCCATCCAACACTGCTAATGTTCATCAATTTCTCACTTCACCAATTTTTCTCTCTTTACCTCCTAAAGCAGTTAACTTCTCAAAGCTCAAATTCCTTTTTAAAAAAGTTGAAACTCCGCAAATCACCTGGATATGATCTTCTCCCTTCCCAGATCCTTCAACAACTTCCTCAAAAAGCGATCACATTCCTTACTTACATATATAATTGTATCCTTTGCCAGTCCACTTTCCTCCGATATGGAACACTCCATCATCATTCTTTTCCTAAAACCAGGAAAACCTCCTAACAAAACCTCATCCTATAGACCTATATGTCTTCTTTTCGTCCTTTCAAAAAAAAAAAAAAAAAAAAAATAAAAAAAAAAAAAAAAAAAAAAAAACCTTTTAAAACTTTTTCTTTTTTTTTATTTATTGATATATACAACTTTACAAAATAGTATATATCAAGTAAATGTGTTGATAGTGAATAAAATGGCATGTAAATAACTTGTGAAGAGCTACTCACTAGTAGCACTTCAATAAAATCTACAATAAAAGGTCTCTAGGCAATCTTCCTTTCAGACGCTTCGGAGGATTATCAGGGATGGAAAGGGAAGCAAGTTGGGAGACTATTGGATTGGAATGGTTATGAAGCTTACTATAGCTTAGTTATAAGCTAAATCATCAACATATGGAACATTAAGATCTTTATGGATAAGTTTATTAGTCACAAAGTAAGGAGCATTGTTCGGAATCCAAACTGGTGATCTGGGATTACATGATGGGATTCTAGGATAGGATACAAACTTTTCAGAATGAGTTTTTCCAGGATTTTGCCTATGATTGGTAACAGAAAAATAAGACGATATAAGGATGGCAGCTCAGGTGGCTTTTTGGGTTTAGGTATCATTTTAACTATTGATAATTTCCATGAATCAGGGAAATATGTGATGCGGACTACAGCTATATATATGTTTGTTAGGAATAGGATGGCTTTCCGAGGAAGGAGTCTTAGGATGTGGGATGTAATTACACTCAGTCTCTCACGGATCTTGTTGGCAATTTTTGGAGGTTCCTGGTCAAAAAATATTAGACACGTATTTTGCCGTTTCGGCCAATGGCCCCTAGCCGAGAAAAAAAAATAGCATCAAACTAATTATTTTGATTCTAATTCACCACCCTCAATAACATTAAAAAACGCTTATTCAACAAAATCAAAAAATATCATTTTTTTTCACCCTCTTCGAGGAAAATGAAATTTTTAAACCAATTATATAAGTCTAATATTTTTTGACCAGGAACCTCCAAAAAAAATACCGAAAAGATCCGTGAGAGACTGAGTGTCTCCTCCCCTAATGTATTCCATCCTTCAGAAATATCTTACATCATTCACAGATTACCTTTAAACAAAGCCCCTGGTAAGTAAGTAAGTTCTACTTCAATATATTCTAGGTGGGCAAGATTAAGAATATCAGGATGTGGGTTAAAAGTTTGGAAAAGGTGCTTGCCAAAAATAAGTGATTTTTCATCGTTAGATTTTGACCAGGTTTTGGCTTCGGTTAGTAGAGGATGATTACAGTTTCTGTATTTCAGTAGTTTTGTGGTGGTATTCCATACAGATTTGTCTGTGGTATCAAGTTTTTCTGTATTTTTATGTAAATTTTAAATTTTCTATTTTTTAAATTTATGTCTTAAGTTTATTTGTTGTTGTTGCTCTTTAGAGTTTTAGAGCGTAAAACTATATAAATATAATATCTAGATTTTAAGGTGTCTCTTGAGCCGAAGGCATGAAGTCAAGGCGCCAGGAGCCCACAGGGGGCGGCCAGGAGCGTAGGAGACGCCCCAATACCACATGATTTTTTTTTTTTTTTTTTTTTTATTTTAATAAATACGCGAGGATTGGTCGGAGGATGTAGATAAAACCATGTTTAAATTCCTACTACATCGTTTCAATCCACCAATGTTTACTATATGTCACTCATGGAAAAGTCCACATCATACCAATCCTCGGAGCTCCTCCTCCCCCCTCTCCCCCACAGCCCCAGGAACCCCGGAACACCAATCTCCCACTCCACTGCCCCAGGTCTATTATGTTTTATTTATAATACCCTAATATCCTTCATGTCTCGTTTTTTCCAAAGAATTCATTTAGACATACTTGTTAGTTCCAAATGGGTATTCAATCTGTCATAATAATGTATGATATTTTTTTGTAGAGTAATAAACTGGTGTTATTAGATCAGTATTTGTCCATCCAGGTATATCTCTCTATATATTTTAAGTTTTGAAAAACAGGATATTACTAAATCAACCTTACGGTTATTATTTCCCAATGCTACCATGATGTTGGGTATTCCTAATAAGTTTAGTTTTTCAAGGTAAAGGGGGGATTTCTCAAAAATTTGGGCTATTGTTATTGTATTGTCGCAATGTTGACATCTTGTAGGTGGTTCTTTAGTGAAAAGGTGAACATGTGTCAGTTTTGAGTGTCCGATTGAGAGCCGCGTCAGTACTACTCTTCTCTGCGGTTCTTGCGATTTGAGGTCTGCCAGGGCTTTACATCTCTCTTGATTCTTTTAAGTTTACTTGGAGAACTAGACTGCCATGCTTCTTGCCATTTCCTACTTATTTAGGGTTTTGCTAACTCCGCTGGTGTTAGTAGCACTCTACCAGGGCTAGGAAGAGTTAGGGCCTCTTTTGCAGCTTTATCAGCCATTTCGTTGCCATTTATTCCGACATGTCCTGGCATACGTAATGGACTAATTTCCCGTCTTCGTTAAGTTGTTTTTTAATTTCTAAAATACGTTAGATTCCGGGATGTTTGTAATACATATTATCCAATGCTTTAAGGGCACTTAATGAATCTCTGGCAATTGCAATATTCCCTATACAAGACATCTTGGCATGTTCGAGTGCCATTACTATCGAATTTATTTCCGCAGTATAAACGTTACAATAGTGGTGCAGTTTAGCTTAGTAAGTGTGATGGGAAGTAACGATAGCCGAACCAGTAGTTGAATCTGATTTAGACCCATCTGTGAAAATGAGTTCATGCTCCGGTAGTGCATTAATTAACTTCAGGAACCTTTCTTTGTGTTCATTTGGCTGAGTATTTCCTTTTGAGAGTTTCGAGAGTTCCAAGTGTAATTAAGGTTTTATGACCGTCCATGGTGCTATATTACTTTCTGTTGTTTTTATATTGAACAATTTTAATTTGTTAATTACGGATAGTAATATTTCGGCTAATGGGAGCGTGGCGTTAGTCTAGGTTTGGATGTATGCTGAGAATTCACTTCGAAAGATGTATCGGTGAGTAGGATGTGTGTTTTGTAAAAATAATTTGGTGATGAAATTTATTGCTAGCTTATCTCGTCGGTATGATAATGGTGGTAGTCCTGATTCAGCGGAGATAGATAATGAAGGGCTAGTTCTAAAAGCAACTGTTGCTATTCGTATTCCTGCGTGTGTACAGCATCCAATATTAGAAGATTGACCAATCTGGCAGAACCATAGATGAGACTGCAGTAGTCCATATTTGAGCAAATCAATGATTGGTATATCTTGAGTAGGGTGGTTCGGTCAGCACCCCAGTTCGGTCCACTAAGAACCCTCAGTAACTTAAGTTTTGCGAGACATTTTTGCTTTAGAATTCTTAAGTGATTTTCCCAACTAAGTCTTTCATCAAATACTAACCCTAAGATTTTCGTATCGGTTACATAGGGTAAGGCCACGTTGTTAAGTAGTAGTTCTGGTAAATTGTGGGGTTTTTCTTTTCCTGCTGAAGTATAGGCATTTCGTTTTTTCGGAAGAAAACTGGATTCCTGACGACCATTGGCTGATCCGATTTAGTGCTGTTTGTAGTTTTTCTTTCATAGAGTTCACGTCTTTGGAACGACATAGAATCGCAAAGTCGTCTGCAAATAGCATTGCTTTAACGCCTCGAGGTAAGTTGGTACCCAGGTCAATGACAGCTGAAGTAAATCGTGAAGAGGATTGGGCTGAGAGCACAGATTTCAGGGACATCATTTTTTTGTTCACATATCTTTGATTGTACGTTTCCTATTAGAATACAAAAATAGCGACGAACTAGAAAGTTTTGGATGAATATCGGTAGCTTACCCCGAAATCCTAAGCTTAGAAGTTTTTTAAAATGATGGTAGAACCAGTTCTATCAAATGCCTTATGCATATCGAAAAAGATAGCCACAGCTTGTTCTTCTTGGATAAGGAATATTGAAGTTAAGACTCTATTTGGACTAAGTGGTCGATAGTTGACCTGTTTTTTCGAAAGCCAAATTTTGGATGTAATGGTATTTTTCTAACACCCACTTTTGGTAGGTGTTGGAGCATACCGTAGTGGATATTATTATTATTATTATTATTACCGTACTGATTGCAGTTCCCACAATGTAAACTGAGTAACATAACTGTGAACCACCGATTTCAAAGTTAATATTTGAATATTTTTCGGCTGAGGATTCGTTGTATAGCTCTGTATAGTGTGTAGCCAACTGGTCTCCAACTAACTCAGGTTCGTCAAAGAATTTCCCCTCTTTAAGTAATGTATATTTAATGGGAGTATTCATGTCTTTAATTTTTCTAATTTTATTTCAGACAACATTAGCTGGTTTCAAAGAATTGATAGTTTCTACGAATGACTTCCATGACTCCTGTTTACTGTTGTTTAGAGTTCTTCTGCACAATGATCTTTGTTTTTTATATTCGATCAAATTATTTATATTCATATTTTTTTGAAATTTACAAAGGGCTTTTCTTCTACTCTTAATGGCTTATTCGCATTGTGAGTTGAACCAAGGGACAGATGGTCTTCTATAATTTCCTTTAGTTTGAGAAATAGTTACTTCAGCTGCCAACAGAATTGCTTGACATCCGTCATCAATATCTAACTCATTTACTGATGTTTTAGGAGGGGTTGCCATAGCAGAAACAAGTGGCCAGTCTGCTTTTTCCATTATCCATCTGGGTTTCCTATTGTATTTGACAGTTGTGTTAAGAAATTTCAACTGAAGGGGTAAATGGTCGCTTCCATAGAGATCTGGAAGTACTGTCTAATCTATTATTTGGAAAAGTTGGGGCTGCAAAAGGATAGGTCTATTTCAGAGTATGTCCCATATGAAGAACTTAAAAAGGTCGGGTCACCAGTATTTAATATCAGAAGGTTAGATTCTTCCATGAAATTTTCTATCAAACACCCTCGTCTGTTAGTGTCCTTACATCCCCAAATGGTATTATGTCCATTGAGGTATCCGGTGTAAAGTACAGACATGGGTAATTGTTTATGTATGTGCTGGAGGTGTTCTAACTGTATAGAATTGTCCAGTGGTATATATATGGAGCAAAGTGTTAGAGAAATGCCAAAATGGACCCTAACTGCGACAATCTGAAGGGGTGTATCTATTTCTATTGGTTTTGAATATAATGACTGTTTTATAGCTACTGCTACACCTCCGCATGAGCGATCATTGTTTGAATCGTCTTTCCTGAAGATATCAAAACCCTATAGAGTAAATTTATCGGATGGTTTAAGATGACTTTCTTGTAGACTTATAAAAAATGGGTCTACGTTTTTCATTAATATTTTTAAATCGTTAAAGTGTGATTTGACTCCATTACAATTCCATTGGACTAGAGTCATATGGGATTAATAGGAAGTAAATTAATGATTTGGAGAACCCATAAAAATAATAAACTGTATATAATAATAAAATATGTGGTATGAATGGTGGTTGAAAATACCTGAAGTCAAAGAAAGTATATATGAAATCGCCTATAGTGTAGGAAGAATATTGAAAATAAACAAAGCTAGAGAATAAATAATGAAAGTTAATAATTAGATGAATAAAAAAGGTCAATAAGCCGAAGAGTAATTAATAACAAATAAATAACAATATTACTTAGGTGTCTAGTAAATATATATATAAATATTTTTTTAAATCAATCATTTATTGAGGAATTATTACAATCTGCCACAAGTGTGGGCAATGAGTAATATAGATGTCTTCATGATTACGTTCACACAATATGTACCTACAATAAGAAAAAAAAAATAAATAAAAAAAATAAGATAAATAAAAAAATAAGATAAAATAAAATAAATAAATAAATAACAATATAAAATGAAAAAAAAAAAAAAAAAAAAAATTAAATAGAACAAAAAAGAGCTATGCAAGTATACATAAACAATATACAATACAGAATATACGTACAAGTGAAATATTTAAATTTAAAAAAAAATATAGATATATACACATAATAAAATAATAATAATAATAAAATAAAATGAAAATAAATTGAATAAAAGTAAAAAATAAAAATAAAGCTGAATTAAATTAAAAGTTAAAACTACATTCATACCTATTACAAGACACACTCATCCTAGGGATCTCCCAAAGAACCCTGCCTCTCCACTCATGGAAGGACAGGCCCGGCGCAGAGTGGTCCCAGCTCTACTAACTCAGCTGCGTCACTGGTGTTAAAGAAAACCCAGTGGAGGCTGAGTGAGAGCGCAATGTACAGTCACTCAGGGCATGAGTGGAGAAGCTGGCCAGTGCCAGAACTCCAACATATATACATTTTACAATAGATCTCGGGGCCACTGCCGTTTTAATCTGCGAGGGGGGTTATCAGGATGTGTTGAACTGGATAGTGATTGAGCCAGAGGGTTAGGATGGAAAGAAAGGTTGCGGTGGAATTTTAAAAATTTAAGAGGTATGAGGTCGAGGACGTATGGTATGTTGAGATCATTGTGGAGGGTTTTATTGGATAAATAGTAAGGAGCATTCACTATAGTTCGGAGGACTTTGGATTGGAAGGATTGAATGCGTTTGATATTCGACTTTTTAGCTGTGCCCCACAGTTCAAGTCCATAAGTCCAAATAGGTTTAATGATGGTTTTGTATATGAGAAGTTTGTTTTCAACGGAAAGATGAGATGTCCTATTTAATAGTCCATACAGTTGGCTGAAGCGTCTGTTGAGTTCTTGTCTTTTGAGTCGAGTATGAGGGTTCCACGTAAGTCTTTTGTCTAAATAGAAACCAAGATACCGACATGTGTCCGCTTTAGGTAGTGGGATACCATTGACATTGATAGGAGGACAGGATTTTCGGCGGAGGGTAAAGGTAACGTTGGTGCATTTAGTTTCATTAACTTTGATCCGCCAATTATCGCACCAGTCTTCAATCAAGGATAAGTGGTTTTGTAGATTGTAGGAAGCTATTAAAGGATCTGAATGGGATGAAAGGATGGCAGTGTCATCAGCAAATGTTGCAAGGAAAGTATCAGGAGTGGTAGGGATATCTCCAGCATATAGGATATATAGAACTGGACCAAGAACGCTACCTTGTGGAACACCTGCCCCTATTGGGTAGCAGTTAGAGTATTCCATTCCGCAGCGAACTCGAAAGGAACGGTTAGAGAGATAGGATCGAAGAACTAAGAATAGTGATTGCGGTAGCTGGGCTTTGAGCTTGAAGAGCAAACCGTCATGCCATACCCGGTCAAAAGCTTGCGCTATGTCCAGAAATGCGCCGGAGCAATACTGCTTGCTTTCAAGTGCTGAAGATATATGGTCAACAACTCTCAGGCCTTGTTGGATAGTGGAGTGGGTGGAGCGGAATCCAAACTGGTGTGAAGGAATATTTTGCGATTCAAGGATGGGTAGGATTCTTTTAAGAAGGAGCTTTTCAAACATTTTTGAAAGGATTGGGAGAAGGCTAATTGGTCTATATGATGAAGGGTTGTTAGGAGGTTTGCCCGGTTTCAGAAAAAGGATAATGATGGAGTGCTTCCATAGCAAAGGGAAATGGGTTGTCCGAAGGATGCAATTGTATAGGTAGGTGAGGAATATGATTGCTTTATGAGGAAGTTGCCTGAGGATCTGTGAACTGAGGAGATCATATCCAGGGGATTTTCGGGATTTCAATTTTTTTAGAAGGAATCTGACCTCAGAGGGGTTTATTGCTTTAGGAGGTAAAGAGAGGGGTATCGGTGAATCAAGAAATTCATGAACCATTCTTGTGTGGGTGGGATTAGAAACAGGATGGGGAAGAAATATGCTGGATAGGTGCTGGGCGAATTCTTCGGATCTGTTCTCGTCAGAAGCCGCCCATGAACCATCTTCGCGTCGAAGGGGATGGGAGGTAGGTTGATATTTTAGGATTTTTTTAGTGGTTGTCCAGAGGGAGTTATCTGAAGAGGATAGTGAAGAAAGATGGGAATTGTAGGTTTTAGATCTGAAGGTAGCCATATTTTTTTTAAGGAGTTTGGTAAGGTAATTATAGGATTTCCGATCATCTGGATGCCTGGTCCTTTGTCAAATGGCTCTGGCATAGCGTTTGTATTGGATAAGGCCCAGTAGATCTTGAGGTAAAGGATTTTCTTTTCGAACTTTGAGAAGGAAACGAGGTGAGGATGCAGCCCAGGCTGCTTGCTGGATTATGTTTGTGAAGGAATAAGTTGCATTGTCAAGGTCTTGGGAGGTTTTTAGGGATACTCTGAGGTCTATAGTGCCGGATATTATTTGACGGAAGAGGTTCCAGTCTACTGGCCCTCTTATAAATGATGGGGAAGGAGGTTTTGTAATTGGAGTGACAGAAAGGGTTAGAATTAAAGGACTATGATCTGAGGAAAGGTCATCCAGGCGTTCTATGGAGTGATGGAGAGGTCCTAATCCTGAATGAATGAAGATGTCAAGAAGGTCTGGGTTTCGGTTTGGATCCGTGGGCCAATAGGTTGGAGTGCCGGGAGAAATAAAGTTGGATCTTCGGGAATTGAGTGCTGACTGTAATGCTCGCCCACGGGAGTTGGTGGTTCTTGAACCCCATTGCTGGTGCTTAGCATTGAAGTCAGCACCAAGGAGAAAGCGATGACCTAAGGAATTAAGAAATGAGAGGAACTGGGATGTGGAAATGGGTTTATTTGGGGGGCAGTAGGCCGCTGCAATCGTGACGGGAATGGAGAAGATTTTGATGACAACTGCTGTGGGTTGCAGGAATTCATTTGCTGGTAAAGGAAATACATGGTGAGAGAGGGAATATTGGATGATGACAGCAGTTCCGGCATGGGCTCTACCATCAGGGTGGTCTGTTCGGTATGTTTGGTATTGTGGTATGTTGAAACGTTGTTTACTAGTCAGTCTGGTTTCTGTAATTAAAGCTACATCGATTTCTTTGTAATGTAGCAAGGATGTAAGTTCGTCAGTGTGGTTGCGAATACCATCCGCATTCCAAAGGAGAATGGATAAGGGTTTTGTGGAAGGCATTTAAGGATTAGACATTTTTTGAAGAGGCATTAGGTGAGGTATAACATTTGTGAGGAGTGAAATGAGAGGGGTGATAAGAGTTTTCAACTCTGAAAGGAAGGAATTAAATAAGGATGTGAGATCTGAGGTAGTAGGGGGAGGAGGAATATGGGAGATCTGATGATGGATATGTGGATTGGGTTGGATTAATGGAGCTGGAGTATATTGAATATTTTGTTGGGGTTGAGATTGGTGCTGTTGCTGAGGTTGAGGGTTATAGGAATATGGCTGTTGAGGAGGTTGCGGCATGGCCCCTGTTTCTTTCTGACCTCTTCTTCCTCCAAGCATTTCTGCAAATGATACTGATGAGGTAGCAATTTTTGAAGGCTGTCTTCCTCTTGTCTGATGAGCTTCTTCATTCTGTGGCTGCGACCTATGGACTTTGTTACGGAGGTTTTTGTATGTTTGGCATCCTTTGTAGTTAGCTGGATGCTCCTGTTGACATAAGGCACAGACTGCAGGGACTTCTCGGGACTTAGTACAATCTTCGGATTTGTGAGCTTGTCCACACATGACGCATCTTTGAACATGGTGGCAATAACGTTTTGTGTGGCCGTATGCTTGGCAGTTATGGCATTGCACAATGTCTCGTTTAGGATATGGTTTCTCTATTTTGACTTTTGTATAATAAATAGATGTGACGTCATAGATTTTTTCAACCCCAGGAGTAGGTTCTAAATCCACGAAGAAAAGTGGTAATGAGGTTTTTCCGTTTTCTCCTGAGTGTCCCCTGATATCTTTTTGTACATTCAGCACTTGTCGCACTTTGAATCCCATTGACATCAATTCTTCTCTAATGGTTTCAACTGACGTTGTAGGATGAAGATTTCTTACCACCCCCCTAAGGGATCTTTCCTCCTTGAGCTGATATGTATGGAAATCAGCTTTGGTGTCCGTCAGATATTTCACAATGTGACGGTACGTATCGGAAGAATCTGGCGTGATTTTTGTATCATTTGTACGGCTGACACATGAATATTTTCCTATGCCAGCGATCTTGTTTAATTGGCAACACATTAAGCTGAAATTTTTTATATTACGAATGAAAATGGGTGGAGGTTTAGGAGGCTGTGAAACAGATATTGATTCCATATTTTCAGCGGGTGTGTTACTAAGAACCTGGAAAGGATTAGCTGTAAAGAAGGGTGATTCTTCGTTTACTCCTTGAGTTGAAGTCCCAGGCATAGCTTCCTTGATTGGTGATGAGTTTGGAGGAGTTTTAATCTTCGATTTTCGCGGACGCTGTTTAGCTGGGCTGAAACGTACAGTTTAAAGAGAACGACTTCTTTTAGCTTTGTTAGTTTTAGACGACATCACCATGTGGAAATATCTCATCGAATATCATTGAGAAGTAGGGGAAGAGAAAAAAAAAAAGAAAGAAAACAAAAAAAATAAAGAAAAATAATATTTAAAAAAAAGAGATAGAATCACGCAGAGTTTGCTGTTAAAGGGCATGCACAAATCCTCCCAGCACAGAAGGCAGAGTGCCACTGATTGTCTAGACGGTTACCTTATCGCACTAATCCGCTCCCCACTGCTTGCCCATAGAGCACATGTTAGTTTACGTATTCACTTATCACAATAATTATTGGCTGTACTCACTGTTTTATATTGTCAATGATCACCACAGCTATTAATAACTATGTCTGTAAACTTTTCTTGATGGAAAACTGATAAAAACCTAACAAAAAAGGATAATTATCAGAGAGCGATATTACCTACTACTTTCACAGTTGGCGCACGCGCAAAATAGCCTAGTAAATATAAAGAAAATATTTAGTTCAGAAAGGTTGGCTTCTGTACTGTTGTTTATAAGCTGTACATATTGTACAGTCATAGGATTAGCATATATGTCTTTAATAATATTGTGCAATTTTACGTAAGAAAATGATTGTACATAATTAATATAATTACAGTAATTTCTTATGCTCGTTAGGTAGATTAAAAAAATAACTAAGTGTGAATAAGGCGATAAATAAGTAAGAGATATAAGGTGAGTTAGGAGATAAATAATTCTTATAGATTGTCTGTCTGAATTAAAACTCTTAAAGTATAAAGAATAAAAAAAAGTTAAAAACAGGATGGTGAAATAGAAATAATATATGGGGATCGAGAGATACGTGTAGCAATAATGGGCGGTTGATTCATAATTAATAAATATTTTAAGGAGAAAGAAGCTGTAAATATTACAATAAGAACAATTACTATTAAGGATTCAAAAATAAATAAAGAAAGAAAAGGGATTGTATACGTGCATAATAGATAATAGAAAGAAAATAGACATATTTCCAGTAAATAGGTAAGTGTATACAATCATTATTTTTATTGTTTCTAGTTTTTATCGTTTTTTCCATTTTTCTTATGGGTTACTTTTATGTAACCTTCTTCATCGGTTGCCTGACCTGTATCATCGATACACATAGGCATGTTTTCATTGGGAGTGGTAGTGTCCCAGTCTATTATTGTGATTGAAATTGACGGAGCTGGCGGTGGGGGAGGAGGGGTTATGCTGGCCGTGAACATGGCCTTGAAACTGCGGGTTTTGATACCAGCTGATTCGGAGCTCTCTGGGACCGATGCAGGCCGGGTGGGGGCAGGAGGTGGCGGGGAGGGGGAAGGAAGTGGTAGGGATGGGGCGGGGAAAGGTAAGGTGGGGGGAGGGGGATTAAGTGGAAGTGTAAACATCGTAGCTTTATCGATGTTTACGGTTTTACTGTTACCTGGTTTTATTACCTCTTGAATATTCAACTTATTTATATTTTTTCCAAATGTAAACATCGTGTTCACTTGAATACCTATTTCTCTCTTTTCTATTGTTTTGCTATTTTGTCTCGCTATTTCTGCGAATGTTTTATTTCCATAATTTGGGTTTCTTTCTCTAAAAATTATTTTGGATTCATTGAGTGATATTTTTAAATTAATTTGAATCGATTTAATTTCTGTTTGTAAAATGAAAACTGGACAGTTGCGATCCAAAGTATTGTGTTGTTCCTTGCAATTTACACATTTTGGTTTTCGACTGCACCTAATATTTTCTTCACGTTTTTTCTCTCCACATTGTATACATTTTTGTTCTTTTTTACAGAGATTGGTGGGGTGGGAATGTCCCAAACAATTAAAACACCGCAGGGGATCTGGTACATAGGGTTGTACCTTGATAGTTTCATAACCTACCTGGATTGTTTCAGGTGGTTGTGGTGTAGGGAAAGTCACAATATATGAATTCGTTAATATTTCGGTATCCCCCCTTTTGATTTTGATCCTTGCAATACTCATAATGATAGGAGAAAGTTCATCTTTAATTTCCTGTATATCTAAATCATAATACCTAATGATACCCTTACTATAATTGAGGGTTTTGTGTGGAGTCACCTCTACTGGATATTGACCCCCGAAATTCTTGCATTGTATTAAGGTCTCGGTTTGTTTTGCTGTTAATGTTTCTAATAATAGGGAACCGTCTGTTAATTTCTTAATATTTTTGACTTACCTACCAAGCAATTTATACATTTACTTATAAAAAAAGGGAACACTTTTTTAAAATTTTCTTCGTCTGATCTCTTTATTATTATATATTTCGGGGTTATTTTAATTTCCTGGTCCCATTTTTGAGGGGGAAGTTTTATTCGTCCCCGTGGTCTTTTTCTTTTTGCTATCGGACTATCTGAAGGATCTGGTGGATCCTCCATTTAAAACAAAAATTTAAAAAAAAAAAAATGATAGAATAGAATATAAAGAAAAAAAAAATATATACAAGAATAAATAATAAATACGAAATAGAATTTGATAACAATAAAAACATCTACTAAATAATTATTTATAGTAAAATGACATAAAATATTAAGAATAAAAAGAAAAACTTAGATCAGATCCTGTACGGAGCTAAGAAACCTCACTAGGCGGAGTCAAGACTGATACTAAAAGTTTGTTTGTTAATTTGCAGTAATTATTTTATCTAATGGATATCTAGTCCTGTGCTACTTCGCTCTTGCTCTACGCTTTTCTCTCATTAAGTCTCGAATATGGAGTGGCAAGTTAGTTTGAAAAGAATTTAATTTTTGTTTGTGTGAAATGTCATCATCGTTAATGCTGATGGATATTGATGCGGTAAGTTTGTCTATGACGGTGTCGATATCATTTTTTGTTTTGAGAGTAATTTTCACGCCTATTTTGTTTGCTAAATTGTAACGAAATTTGTCCCAGTCTACTAGTCCTGTAACCAGTCTAAGAGGAGAGAGTTTCGGTACAAGATTTGAATGCAAGAGAAGCAGAACAGGGCTATGGTCTGATGAAAGGTCATCCAGGAATTTGACAAAGGTATGGGAGGCAGAAATTTGGGAAGAAATGAATAAATCGAGGATATCAGGATGCTTTTTGGGAGATGTAGGCCAATAAGTAGAGTTTAAGGGTGAGAGGGCAGAATAACAGTTTGAGGTTGAAATACGGGATAAGATATTGCCAGGGGAGTTGGATTGTAGACAACCCCATCGCTGGTGTTTGGCGTTGTAATCTTCTTCTGAAATAAAGAGCGGTTCGAGGGATCGGAAAAAGGAATCGAGTAGGTTATGATGTATCGGCTTGTTCAGCTGTTTAGCTCTTCGTAAGCTTAGTTTCGTAAGGCATTGGCAGCCACTAGCGCCGTGGAATGGCCCATCAAGGAATAAGATACTTCCGTACCGTGTCTGCTGCAGAACATATCAGTGTATAGACAGATCTCTTTATGTTTACTTAAATACTTAACCCAGCGTTGATATTATACCTCAGATGTTTCCCGTTAAGAATGCCTTTGTAGATTTGTAAATATATATTGATAAGAAGTTAAGTAGAAGCTATTATTCCGTTTTGTAAAAGAAAAAAAAGTACCCTTGGACCCCAACACATATTAATTGGTCACATATATTATGACGCCCGAACAGGGACTCTAATAGAAAAAAGGATGAATAAGGTATTTAATTAGAATAGAAATACTTGTAAAAAGAAGATTGAAAAAAGTGAGATTTAAAGGACAATCCAGAGTTAAGTTTGTAGAACGGTTGAATGTTACGCGTACAAATGACTCAAGACAATTAAAGGTACTATTAGCTATCTAATATTATGTCTTCATACACCCTATTAGTGGTTAAAATGTTTTATTTAATTTCACAGTTTTATCAAAAAATAAACTGTTTTAACATTTTATTGGAATCTAACGTAGCAAATTAACGTAAAATTTAAAGTTTATTTGTTCGACAAATATTATAAATGCTGTATGAACTTTAAGTATATATTTTTGTTTTTAAAATGTGTCTGTATATATAAATATATCTACTTTGATCTATAACATATACTTTACGTATTTTGCGTCCTCTATTGATAGCTGTTGAGATGGCGTTGTATACAGGGTGTATACTCCACACTGTATATTATTAGGAACTAAGGATTTTGTTCACTTGTAAATAATTTATTTCTACTTTGTAATAATATCCTGAACTTTCTTTATTTTATATCATTTTATATCTTATTTCATCTTATTTGATCTCATTTTTAATATTACAACTATTTTTTAAAATAATATTTTAAATATTATTTGTTTACAGCATATAAATATTATTTTAACTTTGCTTAGATTATTATTATTATTATTTTATTTTAAGCATACTTTAAAAAGTTATTGTGTAGCTATATGTTATTTTATTTTAAAATTCTATAATTAATTGTTTTGTAAAGGATGCTTGCCTGGATGTAATTTGATTTTGTTTTCGTAATATCTCATAAATTTAATCATTTTTTTTATTTCTTTGTTCTTTGGAAATAATTTTTCTTCTGAATTTTGTTTTTCTTCGATTTTGGCTTTGATATCTCGTTTCCATTTTGCACTTATATGCAGATATTATTTCGTTTTATAAAAAAAGTACCCTGGGACCCCCAACACATATTAATTGGTCACAATGAGAAAGGAAATTTCTTTCTTTTAAAATTTATCCTAACTATACTCGAATCCCAAAGCATTCCTTCCCATCAATTTGGATTCCGCACGGTTCAACAAGGCTTTCGTGTTGTAGATCATATATCCTCTGCCCTAGGAAGCAAGCAGTATAGCAGTGGGGCATTTTGGGATGTAGCGCAAGCTGACCGGGTGTATCATCCCATCTAGATTCTAAACTTGCTTCCCTAAATTTCCAAACACATCTTCTACAGATTGAATCTGGGTGCCATAAGTGGAGAATAAAATATAATGAAGCCAAATGCAGTCATATAACTTTTACCCTTCGCCGCAAATCCTGTCCGCCCATCCACTTCAATAATATCCCTATACCTATATCCGACACAGTACGTTGCCTTGACTTTCATCTTGATAAAATACCGACTTGTAACCCACACTTAAGACTAAAAAGACCAGAACTAAATAGAAGATTCAGCCAACTTTACAGACTACTAGGCAGGAATTCTCATCTCTCAGTTGAAAACAAACTCCTCATATACTGAACAATCTTAAAACCTATTTGGACCTACTGACTTGAACTGTCGGGAATAGCATGATAATTTTTCCTATCCAAAGTTTTCCGAACAATTGCCAATGCACCTTATTATGTTACTAATAAAACCCTACATAATGACTTAAAAATACCTTTTGTCCTTGATCCCATTCCTTCAAAATTCTTGCAATTTCATCAAAATCGATCCAATCATCCCAATCCTCTGTCTCAATCCCTATCCAGTCTTGTCCATCATTTTAATCCTCCCAGAAGGTTAAAATGTGTAAGAACTTGTTTATAAAGTATGAATGTATCATAATTTTTTGTATTTTACTTCTTTTTTTTTAATTTTATTTTATTTTTGATAATTGTAAATTATTATTAGTTTTATTTTTATAAAGATGTGTATGTGTGTGTGAGTATTTGTATAAATGGAATAAATGAATACATTTATATATGTACCCTATGCTCTTTACTGAAGCAGATTGTACATTTACTTCAATAAAAAAATAAAATAAAATAGAATAAAAATTATAATGCCGACTTTTCTTTTTGACGTGTCTGTTTTATTGTTCTTCTAGCCGTGATGAAGGCTTGCAATGCAAGTTGAAACGTCGGCATTATAAATTAAAGTATTATTTTGAATTGTTTTGTTCATTAATACTAAAATAATATTTTTATTAAGACAAAAAATTTAAAAAAAAAATCTTAATTTATAAAGTGTATGTGTTCAATACATTGCAAAGAAGTATTACACCTTGAAAAATAGTTATTTTATATAAATCTAAACTCACGATCCCAACTTTATAAAACTCAGATTATATAGGAAATAAAAATAAATTTTGGCTGATTGCTTCATTGGGACCAAGCGATGGGCTCTAACTGAGTGCTCTACTAAGCCTGCCATGCTATTCCTGAAATTTGTAAAACCTTAAACATTTTATCATTAACTCACTTGCTTCCCATTCTACTCTCACACTCCAATGTATCTTTAAATATGACGGCCTCGGAACCATTTGAGATAGAACTTTTATTGAAGTGCTGTAGCAATTAGAAATAGTCTTGCGAAAAATTGACATATCATCATGGGCATTATCTCCACATTTAATAGGTGTATTTTTATTTATTTTAATACATTTGTAAATTTCAATAAAATGAATTTAAAAAAACCTGTGATATAACCGTTTAAAAAGAATGTCAGCATGGCATTTAAAATCAACTTATATATTTGATAACTAATACCCCAAAATCTCGTATAAACAAATTCAACAAAAGAATATTTTTTATATGATTTTCGATGATAGAGATAATTAAATTGATTGATTGAACACGAACTGTGCAGAAATAATTATCGCTAACGAGGTATGGCAGGGCATATTCATTCATGACAAATGAAATTTTCCGGCTCCCATCTATTTCCATACTTTTTTTTGTCATTTTCTTCTTAAGTTCTAATTTTTTTTTTTTTTTCCCCAGGTATACATTTTTTGCAATTATTCAAATGGTGTGAAATGAACATATACATGTGAATATGGGATGTGATCAGGTAACACAATAAAGATAAATACATTACATTGTTTATTTTAAATTATTATAATATGAAACAGTGTATTTGAATATTATTTTACATTGCCCACACACCAGACCTAAGAGACGAGGAACTGCTCGTCGTTTTCGACTACTCAAACATGTACCAGGCAAGGGTTGAAAGCTCACAAGTAATTAAATCCATTTAGACTTACAGAGTTGAGCTTTGGGGCTTCACTAAGGATTCAGATTCTTCCCGTACCCAATCCTTACAATCCAAAATCGTTCGTGAAATCCTCAATGTTCCTTATTATGTCACAAACGAACTTATGAGATTCGCAGATTTGGCCCAAACCAGATACCTATCGTTTAATAGAACTTCATACTAACTCTAACCCACTAGTCTCCTAACTTGCCTCACACTCCATTCCCGATAATCATCCAAGGTTACTGAAAATAAGATGGCCAAGATATTTTTTAATGTAGAACTATTAAATATTATTGTTTGGTGAGCCAGAAATAGTCGCCCAAATAAAAAAAGCGAGATTAAGGTGGCTGGAACACGTGGAAAGGATGCCTACAGCTAGATTTCCTAGAAATCTGCTAAATGAAAAGCCAGAAGGTTTAAGAATAAGAGGGCGGCCACGAATGAGATTGTTAGATGACGTGGAGGAAGACCTCCGTCAGGCAGAAGTTAGAGGATAGCGCCGCAAGGCCGCGGATCGAGAAGGTTAAATTAAATATTACTAGTGAGTATTTGTTATTGACATGTCATTGTAACCAGTTTCCTCAAATTCACTGGTTTTATATAATATATACAGTTGCAAATAATAGTTAAAAAAAAAAATAAATAAATAAAATCATATTACTTTATAAAACCTCAGATATTACTTAAAGATAAGTATCTAATTTTTAATAAATAAATAAATAAGACACTCATAACTACCGTGCCAGGTTCAAGTCAGTGTTGCCAGGGGACAAAATATTTCCCCAGTGGAGTAGAGTAAATTTTCCCATTTTGAACAAACTTTTCCCAGTTGTACATCACATTCTTCCCATGAGCCAATTGTATATTATGTAAAAATATTAATCTATTATTTTAAGATATCTGCATTAATTTTTTTTTTTAATTTATTTATTTATATTACAATCAAGCTCTTTCCGAGGTTATTAGCATTTTTTTCTAATAATAATAATAATTAAAATACACTATTAAAACATATATACATACAATATAGTTTTTTTTTTTTCAAAATTAAAAAACTTCAAATGTCAGCAACCTTGAAGGTTAAACACAGCACTCTATATTAGTTGATGAGGCTTCCTTCTCTTTAGCATCCTCACCAGTCCATTGAAGTCCAGGAGATGGGCGGCTCGGCGTTGACGTAGGGTTGGGCGATAGTCGATAGTTAGCACTATCGATAGGCCGATACTATTGGTTGAGAACTATCGATTGCTATCGATAGTTTTTCGATATTTGCTTCCTTTTTTTTTTTTTTTCTATTCAATTAAGAATTTAAACTTATTTAATTAAATTCAATTATCTACCTACTATTTGAAATTTGCAGGATTATAAATTACTAGCTGAAAGTACCCTGCTCTGCTACGGTTTGATATCATTAGGATTAAGGAAAACTTAAATTAGTAAAAGTTAAGCTTAATGTTAATAATTATTATTACTTAAATAAATCATTCGTAGAATAATTGACAATTTGCAGAAGTTAATTTTTTAAATTTTAACAGTCCTGCAGTGAAGCTTGACGGCAGCACTACCATCTTACCCAGCTACGATACCAGACCATCAGACCCCTATTAAGCTGCCCTCCCCCCACCATCGCCAAACGAATTAAAACGTATTGCATAATTTTCTGCTATTTATGTGCTAATTTGTTGCCGTAGTACGGATTTTGTTGCTCGCATCGCTTGGCAGGTATTAACGATCAAAGTTGGGGGAGCTAGCTTAATATTAAGCTGGCCCCCACTATAAGAAAAAAAAGGAATTTCAAAAAACTGCTTATGCCAGAATTTGTTGCTATTATGTTGCTCTAAGATGGCATAAAACCATTTGAAAAAATCAATAATTTAAAAAAAAAAAAATTATGTCACATACGAGTGTTAACCGCTTACCCGTAAATGATGAAATTTCATCAAAATAATTTCACGCTATCTTAAAGCAACAACAATGTAACAAAATCTATTATTACATTACTATTATATTATATTACATATTACATATTACATATTACTATTATATTATATTATATATTATATTACAAACATATAATGAATTTAAACAGTATAAATTAAATTCTTAAACATAAAAAAATAACTATATTCTATTAATAAACAGAACCAGTCCTAATGACCGCGGAGACATAGTGTCCATTTCCGTTTCTTAAAAACGAGCAACGAATTCAGTTACTTCTATATTTCGATAGCAGAAGGTATAAACAATAATTCAAAGCCAAAAAGATGTGAGCAACTGATGTTTTTAGAAAACTATTATAGTCTAATTGAGCGGAATACTTATCAAATACGAAAAAGTGTCGATTTTCGTTCCTTAAAAACGAGCAAGAAATTCAGTTACATATATATTTCAATAGCAGAAGGTATAAACAATAGTTAAATGCCAAAAAGATGTGAGCAACTAATTTTTTTAGAAAACTATTATGGTCTAATTGAGCGGAATACTTATCAATGAGGAAAAAGTCTCGATTTTAGTTCCTTAAAAACGAGCAACAAATTCAGTTACTTATATATTTCGATAGCGGAAGATATAAACAATAATTTAATGCCAAAAAGATGTGAGCCACTAATGTTTTTAGAAAACTATTATGGTCTAATTGAGCGGAATACTTATCAAATACGAAAAAGTGTCGATTTTCGTTCCTTAAAAACGAGCAAGAAATTCAGTTACATATATATTTCAATAGCAGAAGGTATAAACAATAGTTAAATGCCAAAAAAGGTGAGCAACTAATTTTTTTTTAGAAAACTATTATGGTCTAATTGAGCGGAATACTTATCAAATACGAAAAAGTGTCGATTTTCGTTCCTTAAAAACGAGCAACAAATTCAGTTATTTATATATTTCGATAGTATATGGTATAAACAATAATTCAATGCCAAAAAGATGTGAGCAACCAATTATTTTAGAAAACGATTATGGTCTAATTGAGCGGAATACTTATCAAATACGAAAAAGTTTCAATTTTCGTTTCTTAAAAACGAGCAGCTAATTCAGTTACTTATATATATCGATAGCAGAAGCTATAAACAATAATTTAATGCAGAAATGATGAGGGCAACTAATTTTTTTTATGAACCATTATGGTCTAACTGAGTGTAATACTCAGTGTTGACAAAGTTAGCTATTTGTACATTTCTATAGTATAAGGGTTAAACATTTTTGTTGTACTGCCTTTGAGTTTAACTATATCTTTTGAATATATATTATAAACATCTCAATAGAAGTTGTGGATGGACATTCCAGTTCTTATTACTAATGTTTTAGCTATATTTCTTTTAATATCTCAATTGAACCTTTTTTTTTGTTAAAAATTATGTGTTTGATTTTTAAATTTAAATTTTTACTGTCACAAATGGATAGTTTATTATTAAATGGGTATTGCTATGAATAAAATATTAGTAGTTAAAGCTAATGTGTTTATAATAATGAAGGGTAATTTACTTTCAAACCTGGAAGTTGAATTAAGAAAAAAAATATCTGACTACTGGAAATTGTTCACTAGCCTTAGCTCTAAATGTGTTAAAAAGATTTCTTCGAAAGATCATCGGGTTTGGGCAGGGGAGGGGAAAATTGTTGAAAATTGTACGTTTTTAGCAGTTAGATACAGTAACTCGGGAAGCGATACTTTTAGCACATATTGTCTTCCATATATTAGTAAAGCTAAGAAAATTTGTAATAAATTTGGTTATATTAATTTTTATTTACTTCGATCAATATTTTTAGAACTGTGAAGGACAAAATTTGGCTGTCACACTTTTCCGAGAAAACACGTTTGTTATTATTGTTTTGGCTATAACTCCAAAACTATTAGTTTGATCCCGATTTTTTTTCCCATCTTAAAGCTGGTTAAATTTACCATCAGATCCGATATATCTATTTTTAATTAAATTTCGTGAAATATCCATTCTACTACACTAAATTCCGTGTAATGTTGTGAAATTGAATTTTTGTTGGCACATTTTTCGTTATAACTCGAAACAACAAGTGGTTCGATCCTGAATTATGATCTGTTTTTAAATCTTAATGCTGATTAAAATTGCTGTGAGATCCATTATATCAAACTTTGATTAAATTCCGTGAAGTACCCATACCAGCCCACTCAACATATCAGAACTGTCATGTTTTTCCAAAACATACACATTTAGCGTGTTAATATGGATATTGTACGAAATTTAATCACAATTTGATATACAGAACCTGATAGATAATTTAAGTAGTTTTAAGATGGAAAAAAGAAATTTAAGATCGGACAAATTGTTTAGGAGTTATATAGAAAATGAATCAAAAAAATTTGGATTTTATAAACGTTTGCAGCTTGTAGCGTGCTGGCAACGGTATTTAACGAAAATTAATTAAAATTTTATATATAGTATCTGATAGTAAATGTAACCAGCTTTGAGATGAAAAACAAAATTCGAGATCGAACAAATATTTTTGGAGTTAATACGAGAAATGTGCCGAAAAAATAAGAATGTCACAATAGTATGGGGTTCTTAACGTGTTGGCATGAATGTTTCACGGGACTTATTAAAAACTAAATACATAGAGTCTGACAGTAAATTTAACCAGCTTTCAGATAAAAAAAAAAACAAATTTTAGATCGGGTAAATAGTTTTGGAGTTTTAACCAAAAGAGTACCGACAAACGTAAAGAAAAAGGTACGTTAAGTTTTAGATTATAATGGGGTTTCCTTTATGACTCATTGGGTTTTTCCTTTCCTATAGGAAACAAATTTAAAATGGGGCTATTGGATATGTTAATCTGATCATTTAAACAAAAATCTGGATCGTTTTAAACGATTTTATTATTTCTAGTGATTCAAAAGTATTTAATATTAGGCTGTTTTCTACTTGATGTAATATTTTTACTCCCGAGTCTTTATTAAATTTGTGGTTATTTTCATTTAGATGGATAGCGAAATTGGAATTTCGGAGAGGATAAAGCTACCCCAAAAAAATAAATTTTGATACCATACTACGGCACAATATCCGCTAAAGTCGGGCAAGAATTAAAAATTTAGGTTTAAACCCTGCATTTAAAATAGATAAACCATTGCCATCATACTTCCCTTCACCGAAAGACAAAATAGACCCTTTCCAAAAAATGTAATGACAGTGAAGCAAAATAAAGATAAATCAAAGAGTAAATGAGAGTGAATGTAAATTAATGAGCATACATTAATAAGACCCAAAATTCCAATTTCGCTATCCATCTAAATGAAAATAACCACAAATTTAATAAAGACTCGGGAGTAAAAATATTACATCAAGTAGAAAATAGCTCAAAATTAAATACTTTTGAATCACTAGAAATAATAAAATCGTTTAAAACCGATCCAGATTTTAGTTTAAATAATCAGATTAACATATCCAATAGCCCCATTTTAAATTTGTTTCGCATAGGAATGGAAAAACCCAA
This sequence comes from Euschistus heros, assembly GCA_003667255.2. Taxonomy (NCBI): domain Eukaryota; kingdom Metazoa; phylum Arthropoda; class Insecta; order Hemiptera; family Pentatomidae; genus Euschistus; species Euschistus heros. Next base: position 1,309,993 of record RCWM02000038.1, read on the forward strand.
TGAGTCATAAGGGAAACCCCATTGTAAATCTATAACTTAACCTACCTGCCCCCTTTTACTTCTCAAAAATTCAGTGTTTTGGTTACCTTGAAGGTGAGTTACCTATGCTTGATTTCTTGTTTTATCTTTTTTTTAAAAAACCAAATAAATAAACCATGTTTATACCATCTACTATCGAAATATATAAGTAACTGAATTTCTTGTTCGTTTTTAAGGAACGAAAATCGACACTTTTTCGTCATTGATAAGTATTCCGCTCAATTAGACCATAATAGTTTTCTAAAAAAATTAGTTGCTCACATCTTTTTGGCATTAAATTATTGTATATACCTTCTGCAATCAAAATATATATGTAACTGAATTTGTTGCTCGTTTTTAAGGAACGAAAATCGACACTTTTTCGTCATTGATAAGTATTCCGCTCAATTAGACCATAATAGTTTTCTAAAAAAATTAGTTGCTCACATCTTTTTGTCATTAAATTATTTTTCATACGTTCTGCAATCGAAATATATATGTAACTGACTTTGTTGCTCGTTTATAAGGAACGAAAACCAACACTTTTTCGTATTTGATAATTATTCAGCTTAATTAGACCCAATACTTTTCTAAAAAAATAATTTGATAACATCTTTTTGGCATTGAATTTTTGTTTATACCTTCTTCTATCTAAATATATAAGTAACGGAGTTTGTTGCTCTTTTATAAGAAACCAAAATCGACACTTTTTCTTCTTTGATATGTATTCCGCTCAATTAGACCATGATAGTTTTATTAATCGAATATAATTATTTTTTTATGTTTAAGAATTTAATTTATACTGTTTTAATTCATTATATATTTGTAATAGATTTTGTTACATTGTTGTTGCTTTAAGATAGCGTGAAATTATTTTGATGAAATTTCATGATTTACGGGTAAGCGGTAAACACTCGTATGTGACATAATTTAATTTTTTTAAATCATTGATTTTTTAAAATGGTTTTATGCTATCTTAGAGCAACAAATTCTGGCATAAGCAGTTTTTTGAAATTCCTTTTCTTTCTTATAGTGGGGGGCCAGCTTAATATTAAGCTAGCCCTCCCAACTTTGATCGTTAATACCTGCCAAGCAATGCGAGCAACAAAATCCGTACTACGGCAACAAATTAGCACATAAATAGCAGAAAATTATGCAATAGGTTTTAATTCGTTTGGCGATGGTGGGGGGGGGGGCAGCTTAATAGGGGTGACCATCAGCTTCTCTTATGGCATCCTTCAAGTGAATATTGTCTCCACTTCTCATTTTTTGTCTTTTTTGAATAAAGTTTAGTGTTTCTGTTTCTATTTTTCCTTACATATCAAGCACAAATTGGTTGAGGAGATTTCGAAAATAAAATAAATAAGGTTTTTCGCCTTCTCGCTCCATCGACATATAGGCATATAAATCAGCTGTAGACAGTTTTCTTATGTGGTGTATTTGTGTTTGGGTCACGCAGAGGGATGTTAATACTGTACCCATCTTTTCCATGGCAGATGATACTTAAAAGAATCATACGCTCGATAGAACTCACTAAATCTTATCAGTTGAGAATAATCTCTCGCTTTTCTAACACCTGGCCAATAATCAAGAAGGCTTTCTAACCTTCGTTAGAGGTAAGAGTATTGTAACGTCCTCGGTGAGCATTTGAAGGCTTTTTGTCAGCACTGATAACTACCTGGAAATCTTGTTGATCCTTAGAAGTAGACTCAACAGAAGCTTTGTAGTCCTTGATATACTTGTTATGTTCATGAAAAATTTTCTAGAGTTGGCCTACCAATGCATGCTTCACATTCTGAAAGTAACCACAGAAAATGTCTCTTTCATGGTTGTCATCACCAAAAATATTTATCTGAATAAAAGACGGCTGCTTTGTTCGAGGCATCAAACTCCCTATTTAGAAAATCCTCAACCTCAGGATGTTCATAAGGAAATGGAGGAAGTTGGACTTTCCCGTTACTGCAGCACATGGCAGGGCTCTCTTCCTTCCATTTTGCATCATAACATCCATTGCAAGTTGACCGTCGTCCAATATCGACTGTTTTATCTTTTGGATATTCAGTTTTTGTGTAAAACTTGTAACCTGAATGCTTCTTCACTGTCCATGACTGCAACCTTTCCATTGAACGTCTTTTATCATGTTTTGTTACAGCTACACGTTTAACATGAGGATTATTTTGTGAGTATTTTTGGATGACTTTCTATTGATTTCAGGATGGGTTTTGTTATACTTATGTATACTACAGCCCCTCTATGTATATTTAGGTGATCCTCAGTATATGTGTGTATAACATTTCTTTTAACTTCGGGTTGGTTCTCTTTATGTTTGTTAACCGCTTTTCTGCTAATGTTTTTCCAGGATAATTTTTCCTGTATTTTTTAACAACTTCCCGGTTAACCTCTACATGTGCTTAACTATCTTTTTGCAGCCGATTTCCTTAATTGTTTGTTGTGAACTTAATCTTTGAATCATTTCCTGCGTTATTCTCATCTGAACTGAGAACAAAGGTAGATAGTTGGTTTAAGGAATTAAATTCATAAAGGCTAGGTACAACTTGTTCAGATTCGAGGAATACAACTTGGGCCTGTTTGACAAAAGCCAATTTGGGAAGGGCCAGGTTCAGAACAATTATCTTGTGACCGGAAAGCTGAAGGAAGAGCAGTTAGGGACGGAGCTCGTAAGGAATAAGTTGATCCAACTGGCCTTCCATGTCACCATCAGAGAACATAAGTCTTTTAACCCCCTCAACTTCCTCTTCATAGAAGCCCACTCAAACTTGTAAGGGTACACCTCTGCAGCCACCATGAGTTCACAGAAGGTACCATATAATAAGGTTTCGACATACCAGTAACGTATTTTTGTTTGTTTACTACTATAAGGAACTTAATTTGTGGTAAAAGTGTGCGGCTTAAGCATCTAACCTATTTTTTAACTTAGCTTATCACCATATACCATACGACAAACAATCTACTATTATTCACCCACTAAAAATTGTATTAGTACTGTATACCCCTTTGTAGTACTGATTCAGGACAAACTACTTAGAAAATAATTGTTATTGTGCATCTAACATCTAATAAGAAGCAAAGTACTAAGTTTTATTAAGATCAGTAATGTTAATTCGAAGAATTTTCTAGGCGTAAGAAATCGCGTTTCTCGCGAATTAGACGCGATCTAGACCTTTTTTTTTTTAATTCCTTTCTTAGCGAGCACCTACAGCCGTATAAGGAAGCTGTATACTAAATATCATTCCAATCTGCTCGGTGGTTTCTGAGATTTGAGAAGGAAGGTTGGTGGGTACATCCAAGTGGCCTTCCGTGTCATTACCAGAGAACATAAGTATTTTAACCTCCTCTACTTCCTTTCCACAGCAGGCTAATAGTCCCGAAACTCAAACTTGTAAGGGTACACTCTGCAGCCAACATGAGTTTAAAGAAAGAACCGTATAATAAGCTTTCCACATGATTTTTTGTTTATTGCGCGGTTTTTAAATTTTTCTATGGTTATCATTTCTTTAATATTTCTTTTAAAATTATTTTGTTCTTGGTGAATAATTTTGGGGAAATCAAATTTAAAAGAATGTTTTGTTTGTCTGTAATGTGTGGAGAGAGCTGTTTGGTCAGGTTTGTTCAAGTTTTTATTTATAGACATGCAACTTTATTTACGAGTATGTTGATACAGTCGTCGTTTAAGATATTGTTCCGATGTACCAAAATAAGAGTTACAACAACTATCTTCACACGGAATTTCATAAACAATATTAGACTGTAACTCTAACTTATCCGTATCTTTGGTTTTGGTGAATAATTTATTAATGGTGGAGGTATTTTTGAATGTGACCTTGTAGTCAGTTTTATGATTATTTGTTAGTGTTTTCCTGAGACTTTCTGATAGTTTTTGAATATATGGGATGGTGAAATATCATTTATTATTATTTTCTTGTCGTTTCTGTTGAGTATTTGTTTGTTTTAGTAAGCTACAAATGAGTCTATGCGTGAGAAATCGCGTTTTTCGCGAATTAGACGCGATCTAGACCTTTTTTTTGTAAATTCCTTTCTTAGCGAGCACCTACAGCCGTATAAGGAATCTGTATACTAAATTTCTTTCTAATCTGCTCGGTGGTTTCTGAGATTTGAAAAGGGGTGGGTACATCCAAGTGGCCTTCCGTGTCATCACCAGAGAACATAAGTATTTTAACCTCCTCTACTTCCTTTCCACAGCAGGCTAATAGTCCTGAAACTCGAACTTGTAAGGGTACACTCTGCAGCCAACATGAGTTTAAAGAAAGTACCGTATAATAAGCTTTCCACATGCCAGAATCGTATTTTTGTTTGTTTACTACAATAAAGAACTTAATTTGTGGTCAAAGTGTGTGGTTTAGGCATCTTACCTATTTTTTAATTTAGCTTATCACCATATACCATACGACAAACAATCTACTATTATTTACCCAATAAAATTTTATGAGTACTTTTATTTTACCCCTTAGTAGTACCGATACAGGGCAAACTACTTAGAAAATAATTGTTATCGTTTATCTAACATCTAATAAGAAGCAACGTACTAAGTTTCATTAAGATCAGCAATGTTAATTCAAAGAATTTTCTATGCGTGAGAAATCGCGTTTTTTTGCGAATTAGACGCGATCTAGACCGATTTTTTAAAAATCCTTTCTTAGCGAGCATCTACGGCCCTAGAGGAAGCCATATACTAAATTTCATTCCAATCCGTTCGGTGTTTTTTGAGATTTCGTGTTATATGAGTGGCATTTGACAAATATATAATAGATAAGATTATAAAATACTAGCTGAAAGTACCCCGCTCCGCTACGGTTTAATATCATTAGGATGAAGACAACTTAAATACTAAATACTAAACTTTAGTAAAAGTTAAGCTTAACGTTGATAATTATTATTACTTAAATAAACCTGAACAATTCCATTCTTAGAATAATTTCAATAAGTAAATTTGACAATTTGCAAAAGTTAATTTTATATTATTTTGATAGCCCTCCAGTGAAGCTTCGAGGCAGCACTACCATCTTACCCAGCTCTGATACCAGACCATCAGCTTTTCATATGGCATACTTTAAGTTAATATAGTCTTAACTTCTTAACTTTTTTGAAGAAAGTTTAGTCTTTCGGTTTCTATTTTTGCGTACATATCAAGCATAAATTGGTTAAGGAGATTACGAAATTAAAGTAAATAAGGTTCTTCACCTCCTCGCTTCACTAACATTTAGGCGTAAAAATCAGCTACAGACAGTTTTCTTAAGTGATGTATTGGTGTTTGGGTCACGCTGAGGGATGTTAATACTGTACCTTTCTTCTCCATGATAGAACATGATACGATACTAAAGAGAATCATACACTTGGTAGAACTATTGATTTTTATCTTTTTTTTGTCCCTACATCGAACTGGCCTTACATGTCATCACCAGAGAACATAAGTCTTTTAACCTCCTCTTTAACATAAGTCTTTTAATAGCTTCTCTTCACGAAACAACTCAAACTTGTAAATTGTAAGTAACCTCTGCAGCTACCATGAGATCACAGAAAGTACCAATATTATAAGGTTTCGACATCGATCGTATTTTTGTTAGTTTACAACTATAAGGAACTTAAACGGTGGTCAAAGTTTTGCGGCTTAAAGATCTAACCTATTTTTTAACTTAGCTTATATCCAAATACCATATGATAATTAATCTTTTATTATTCACCCAATACAAATTGAAATCGCATTTTTCGCAAATTAGCCGCGATCCAGGCCGATTTTTTAAAATTCCTTTCTTAGCGAGCACCTACGGCCCGATCGGAATCTACATATCGAATTTCATCCCAATCCGTTCGGTTGTTTCTGAGATTTCGTGTTAAGTGAGTGAGTGGTATTTGACAAATATATAATAGATATATGTGAGAAAAAAACTAATTTATTTGAACATACAATAATAATAAACAAACCAAATCTTCAGAAACGAAAAATAACGAAATAGTTAATTTCAAGAGTTAAGTTTGCTCCTTGAGCCACTTATTTCCTATCATTTCTGCTTTCCTTTGGCTTAATCTTTGAGAGAACCCTTGAGTTCTAAGAATTCCGAATTCAATTTCAAAAGAACTCGACACTGGACAGAGATAGATCAGCATAATTTCGAGAGTTTCAAAACGTTAGGGTAAAAAAAATCTATCGATAGTCGACACTACCGATAGTGACCATCGATAAGCATTACCTAGCGATATATCGATAGTAACTATCGACTATCGCCCAACCCTACGTTGACGTGGTATTGCAGACGATCCTGATGCGACAGGGCGTATTTTTGGATTGCCTCCTCCACGGTTCACCCGAAGATCTCTGTGATGATCATTCCTGATGTACCAAGGTGCATTTATGATGCCCCTTAACACTTTATTTCGGAACCTTTGAATTATTTTTCTGTTGGAGTCCCTCGTGCATCACCACTGATGGGTTCCGTATGTCCAGATTGTCTTCAGGACTTGGGTTATATATTAGTATTTTATTGTATAGATTGTATAGACAAATTAGATTGCCTGCCTAGGAGCTAATAAAACTTTTGATAACTCAAATTAAGTTGCATTAGTTTAATTTATTCTTGTGTTAAATAAAATACTCAAGCACCGAGTTTTCTGAAATAAGAATGTATTAGTAATTATAATATTATCAATGTAAGTCAGTCATTAGTATACTTTAGAATAAAATGATAATAAACAAAATAAAACGCAAAATAGAAGAATATTAAAACGAAAACATTAACGAAAATTAGCATAAGATTAATTTTCCAAGCAAATATACATTGCGATAAAACTAATTAAATTCCCTACTTTTGATTGTTTTTATTTTTTTTTTTCAAATATTTCTTTCTAATACTAAGATAAAAATCTAGGTACAAAATATCTATCACAGAACAATAGATACATTTAGTTTTGTTGTTCTAGTAGTCCTGATAATTTAAGTGGTCACCTCGACAAATTTTGAACGCTAGTGTAGGAGGTAAATTTTATTTTTATTATTGAAACGGAGGACAAATTATAAATAACATATAATTTTTATATATTATTTTACAAACTCATTTTCGAAAAATTCCCCAGTTCATCTTTGAATTTCCCATTTCCCCACTATGACCAAAAATATCCTAAAACTCTCAGGAATATCCCCGTACTTGGCAACGCTGGTTCGAGTCTCCACCGGTGAAAGATGTATGGAATTTCTTTAAATATATCTGCTCAAATATTATACTCTGTTGTAGATTGCTATATATGTAAGAATAAATTTCTTGACTGTTACTATTAAATGTTTAGTAAGGTTCTTGAGGTTCAGTCAATAAATTACAAAAACAACTATTTTGGCGACGTTTTGAGACTATATTGTTCTCATAATCATGCCCTACAGTGAAAAAACAGATTACAATAAAATTATATAAGTTATACAAGTTATTTCAAAACATACAGTTAGTTACAATGTAATCTGCCTAGCCTTTGCTCATGACCTTGTCTTATCCAACAATATAGAGGAGGCTACTTACCAACTACAGAGCCTCTCCAGCATAGCAGTTAAGGCCGGTGTGAGGGTCAGCATACAAAAAACTGAGTTCATGACTAACATAAAAGAAGCCCCATCTACAATTCCACTAGAAGGCACCACCATTCGTAAAGTTCTTGCGGTAAAGTATTTAGGAGAATGGATATCAGCAAACGAAAGTGAGAACTTGGCTATAGATACCAGATGTACCACGTTTTTAGAGGGTCTACCACGCCTGCAAGAGCATTTACATCTCCAAGCACCTTTCCAAGGAACTTAAACTCCAATATTACAACTAAGTAGTAAAGTCATATGTACTCTATACCTCCGAATGCCTCTTGATGAACAGAAAGGGTCCACTCAGGAAACTAAAGCTCAAAGAACGGAAAATCTTAAGGAGAATACTAGGGCAAATACGAGAAGATGATGGCACCTACAGGATCTGACACAATGGAGAGCTGTACCATCTCCAAGAAGACATAATCACTTCAATGAAGAAGATACGACTAACTTTCTATGGACATTTAACCCGAATGAATACCAACAGACTCACAAACAGGATCTTCACTACGACAGGTAGAGGGAAAGCCTCCAAGAATAAATGGATCAACACAGTGAAATCAGACCTGGACCAACTTAAAATTCCACTGGAGACCATTCAGGATCGGTCCAAATTTCGGCAGATGATTTTACAAGGAGTATTCCCAGTGCACCTTACCGGTAACAAGAGCTCCGGAACCAACAGACCAAAGTAGACAGAGGAGAGAAACCTTGCTCATAGTCAGAAAATGAAAACTTTCTGGGCTAAGAAGAAACAGCAGACCCATATAAGGAGTCGAAACGAGCCCCGTGGTCCTAAGTATATACCAACATGTGTAGGATAAAAAATATATATATAATTACAGAATATAGAGGAGTATGAAGCTACTTACAATGTTACTAGTGGATATAAATAGACTAACAATTCTAGTACACAACTAACCTAGGGAAGATTTAAACAGACAGTTTACAGAGGTTAGTGGGGAAAACCCTATTTCTTAAAAATTAAGTTAAAAGGACTGGGTAGGTAATCCCAAAGATGCAGGTACAAAAATATTTCAGTGTAATATACTAACAAATGGAAGAATGATTTGTATGATGTATATAAATGTAAATCTATATTATTGGTCTGAATGTATTAAGTTGGAATAACAGGTGTTAAGATTTAGAACGTCTGATTTTTTGTTTATTGCGCGGTTTTTAAATTTTTCTATGGTTATCATTTCTTTTAATATTTCTTTTAAAATTATTTTGTGCTTGGTGAATAATTTTGGAGAAATCAAATTTAGAAGAATGTTTTGTTTGCCTGTAATGTGTGGTGAGAGCTGTTTGGTCAGGTTTGTTCGGGTTTTTATTTATAGACGTGCAACTGTATTTATGTTGATACACTCGTCGTTTAAGATATTGTTCCGATGTACCAAAATAAAACTTGCCACAACTATCTTCACACGGAATTTCATAAACAATATTAGACTGTAACTCTAACTTATCCGTATCTTTGGTTTTGGTAAACAATTTATTAATGGTGGAGGTATTTTTGAATGTAACCGTGTAGTCAGTTTTATGGTTATTTGTGAGTGTTTTCCTGAGCCTTTCTGATAGTGTTTGAATATATGGGATGGTGTAATATCATTTATTATTATTTTCTTGTCGTTTCTGTTGAGTATTTGTTTGTTTTAGTAAGCTACAAATGAGTCTATGTGGATATCCATTTATTAAAAGAAGGCCTACTACTTTATTTTCCACGGTTTGTTTATATTTTTCTGTAGATAACTTTATTGCACGATTTATTAAATTTTTTGCGGTGTTGATTTTATAACTTTTGGGGCATTGACTAGTATAATGTAAATATCTACCGGAATGTATTGGTTTTTTCCACCATTCTGTATCTATTATTCCATTAGGGTTTCGAATTAAAAGTAAGTCTAAAAACGGCATTTTATTATCGTATTGAAATTCCATAGTAAACTTTAGTTTATTTGAAAATTTATTAAATTCGGCTAAAATTATTTCTTCTTTATATTCTTCTGTAGGTATAGCAGTAAGGGATATCATCTACATATTTGAATAGAAATGGAATGTTAAAAGGGAATTTGGGGATAATTGAATCTAGGAGATCCTTTAAGTATATGTCTGCTAAAATTGGAGCGATTGGAGATCCCATAGGGCATCCATACATTTGAATGTAAAATTTTTCATAAAATTGGAAATAACCACTATCCGTAAACAGAACTAATAATTTGAGAAATTGGTATTTAGGAATTGGTGTGTGAGTTTGAAATTTATGCCAAAGTTTTTCAATTATTATTTTTATTTTAGTGGTACAAATATTAGTAAACAACGAGGGTGCGTCTAATAAAACTATTTTGTAGCCTTGTAGAATCCGGATGCTCTTTGGGATCTTCAATCGCTCCAATTTTAGCAGACATATACCTAGAGGATCTCGTAGATTCAGTTATCCCCAAAATCCCCTTCAACATCCCATTTTTATTCAAATATGTAGATGATATCCTTACTGCTATACCTACAGAAGACTATAAAGAAGAAATAATTTTAGCCGAATTTAATAAATTTTCAAATAGACTAAAGTTTACTATGGAATTTCAATACGATAATAAAATGTCGTTTTTAGACTTACTTTTCATTCGAAACCCTAATGGAATAATAGATACAGAACGGTGGAAAAAACCAATATATTCCGGTAGATATTTACATTATACTAGTCAATGCCCCAAAAGTTATAAAATCAACACCGCAAAAAATTTAATAAATCGTGCAATAAAGTTATCTACAGAAAAATATAAACAAACCGCGGAAAATAAAGTAGTAGGCCTTCTTTTAATAAATGGATATCCACATAGACTCATGTTGGCTGCAGAGTGTACCCTTACAAGTTCGAGTTTCAGGACTATTAGCCTGCTGTGGAAAGGAAGTAGAGGAGGTTAAAATACTTATGTTCTCTGGTGATGACACGGAAGGCCACTTGGATGTACCCACCAACCTTCCTTTTCAAATCTCAGAAACCACCGAGCAGATTAGAAAGAAATTTAGTATACAGATTCCTTATACGGCTGTAGGTGCTCGCTAAGAAAGGAATTTACAAAAAAAAAGGTCTAGATCGCGTCTAATTCGCGAAAAACGCGATTTCTCACGCATAGACTCATTTGTAGCTTACTAAAACAAACAAATATTCAATAGAAACGACAAGAAAATAATAATAAAAGATATTACACCATCCCATATATACAAACACTATCAGAAAGGCTCAGGAAAACACTTACAAATAATCATAAAACTGACTACACGGTCACATTCAAAAATACCTACACCATTAATAAATTATTTACCAAAACCAAAGATACGGATCAGCTAGAGTTACAGTCTAATATATTTGAATATTTTTGTACTTGCATCTTTGGGAATACCTACCCAGTCCTTTTAACTTAAGTTTTAAGAAATAGGGTTTTCCCCACTAACCTCTGTAAACTGTCTGTTAAAATCTCGCCTAAGGTAATTGTGTACCTGAATTGTTAGTCTATTCATATCCACTAGTAACATTTTAAGTAGCTTCATACTACTCTATATTCTGTAATTATATATATTTTTATTATCCTACATGCGATTTGTAAGCGATTTGTAAGCTACAGAAAGACATAGATAGCATTAACCTTTGGGCAGTGGAGAATAAATTAAGTCTGAATCCAGAAAAAACAAAGGCTATCCTCATTGGGTCAAAACCCCACCCAAAAGCTCTTCCCTACTATCCACTGCTTTTCCTCAAAAACCGTCCAATTCATTTCCAAAATTCCATTAAAAATCTGGGAATAACTTTCGATCAACATCTTGCTTGGAATAACCATACCTCTCAAATTACGAGGAAATCTATTTTTATTCTTAAGCAACTTTCACATTACCGTGATTTATTACCATTAAGTACTCGAAAACTTTTAGTATCATCACTCATTGTCCCTAACTTTGACTACGGATGCACAGTATATGGAGGACTGTCTGATGAGCTCGAGATGAGATGTAAAAGAGTAATGAACTGTTTTATTAGATTTATTTTTGGGATCGCCAGACGTTCTAGCATATCTCATAAGTATTCTGAAATTAATTGGCTTTACCCCAGTTTTCGACGTCAATACTTCCTGGGTGCTCTCATATTCCAAACCTTAAAAACCTAAAAACCCGCCTATATCCATGACCTCCTTACTCTGCGCTCCTCCGTTCACCTCTTAAATACTAGAACCCAACCCATCAACCTATACACTCCGGCTCATCGAACTGCATCCTTCGAGAAATCCTTTATTATCCGTGCTTCCTCTTTACGGAATTCATTGCCCATCACAATTCGAAAAAGTTCCACTCTTACTTCCTTTAAACAATATCTATTTCTTTACCTCCTGGATCTTCAATCTTCCGAGCAAATGTTAAACATGAATATTTAAGTTATATACATTATAATAGTACACATAAGATGTATCCTATTACAAGTTTCCTTAATTTATTTTTGTAACTCATAATTTAATTATTAATCAATTTTATTATTATTTATTATTATCATTTATTATAATTAATTATCATAGCCAGACGATTGTTCTATGTATTGTACTCGTTTTGTTTTTCTTATATATATATATATATATATATATGGATAAATTTCTTGACTGTTACTATTAAATGTTTAGTAAGGTTCTTGAGGTTTAGTCATAAAATAAAAAAACAACTATTTTGGCGACGTTTCGAGACTATATTGTTCTCATAATCATGCCCTACAGTGAAAAAACAGGTTACAATAAAATTATATAAGTTATACAGTTATTTCAAAACATAAAGTTAGCTACAGTACAGGTATATAACAACATGTGTAGGGTAATAAAAATATATATAATTAAAGAATATAGAGGAGTATGAAGCTACTTACAATGTTTATTTTTTTTTTTATTATCCCAAAGTGTTTTACACTAAGTCATGTAAATTACACTTGTATAGATTTTGCACAATTATTTTGGGAGCAGTATAAAGATCTTCTTTTCTTGCTCCCATACAGCTCAAAAGATGTTCTGGTGAGGCTTCATCCTTGTTACAATGGGTGCAGCTAGGGAACACCTTTCGTCCATTCCGGAAGCAGATAACTCTTGTGTGTCCAGTCCGAAGTCGTGATATTCTTGTAGCATCTTGACGAGGTAGATTTATTTCTAGAATTTCCCCAGGTTTAGTTGCCCTATACCACTGGTGATTAATCATTTCAGAATTTCCTTTCTTGAGTGCTCCTTTTATCTTTGATTTATAGTAGTCAAAATTTATATCATCATTTGGTTGTGCAGCTGCTTTCGCTAAAGTATCTGCTGTCTCATTCCCCATCAGCTCTACATGAGATGGGATCCATTGGAAGAAAATTTTTGAATCTTCATGTAACTCATTTATGTTCATAGCGATATTTTTCAATATTTTGTTGCAGCTGGTGTAGCAATTTTTTAGCTTATGTAGAGCAGATGCAGAGTCTGCAAAAAATATTAGCCTATATTGTGTTGTTTTGTCCAGATTTTTTAGTGCTAAATTAATTGCAGAGAGTTCTGCATTTATAACAGAGCATCCTAATTGATTTGTACATCTTAATTTTATGTCAATATCTTCTCCCTGTATCAAGGCTCCGCTACCCGAGTTACCTTCATCATCTTTTGAGCCATCCGTATAAATTTTTATGTATTCTGGTCCATATTGATTTATTCTTTGAAGTGCTAGTGATTTTAAATATGCAGGGTGTTCATTTTGTTTACAGATATTGGCTCCTATGTCAAAGTTAACTTCGATTTCCTTTCTCTTACAATTTGGTGGAAATGCTGGATTCTTTGAAAGTTTATTCGGACATTTTTTGGGGATAGTACAAATCTCCTGGATGGTGTGCATTGTGGATTTTTTCTTGATTCGGTTTTTTGGTATCCAGTTCTTAAGTAGTTTACTTGTTCTGTGTTTTTTAAGATTAATTCTTCTCTCTATGAATGTCATGAGGCTCTCCTTCCATCTTGTATTGAGTGGTTCTAGTCCAGCTTCATATTCTGCTATTCTTCCTGGAGTCGTATTTCGTAAACCACAAATGATTCTAGCAGCGCTATGTTGTATTTTTATTAATTTTTCCAAATTTGTATTATAGATATGCATCCAGATTGGTGAGGCATATTCCAAAAGGGGTCTGATTATTGTAGTATATGTTGTCTTCAACGTCTTTGCATCAGCACCCCAATCTTTCCCTGATATACTCTTAAGTATATTCAATCTTGTTTTTGTCCTATTTTTTACATTGTTTATATGTTGGTGAAATGATAGTGATGGGTCAAGGGTAACCCCAAGATATTTTGGGTTTTCATTGAATTTCAGCATTTGTCCATTTAATATTATTTCTGGTCTGTAGGATCTTAAATGATTGTTTATTGTAAAAACACATACTTCAGATTTTTGTGTGTTAATCTTAATTTTATGTTCTTTTGCATATTGCGTTAGTCTCTCAAGCGTCTTATTTAGATGATGTTCAGCCTGTTCTAGTGTGGGATTGGACGTGAACAATACAAGGTCATCAGCGAATAGAGATATTTTAGTATGATTGTTTATGACCTCATTTAGGCCTTCTAAGTATATTGAAAATAGTATTGGACTTATTATGCTTCCTTATGGTAGACCTTGTGGGATTTTTACTTTCATTGAGAGTGTGTTGTTGTATCTGACCCTAATTGTTCTGTTTCTAAGAAAATCATATATCCAATTTAAGATTTTTCCATTTACAATGTTACTGGTGGATATGAATAGACTAACAATTCTAGTACACGACTAACCTAGGGGAGTAAGTTTAAACAGACGGTTAACACGGGTTAGTGGGGAAAAACCCTATTTCTTAAAAATTAAGTTAAAAGGACTGTGTGGATATTCCCAAAGATGCAGGTACAAAAATATTTATTTAGGTAAATAAATGTAAATGTATATTATTGGTCTGAATGTATTAAGTTGGAATAACAGGTGTTTAGATTTAAAACGTCTAATTTTTTGTTTAATGCGCGGTTTTTAAATTTTTCTATGGTTTTCATTTCTTTAATATTACTTTTAAAAATATTTTGTTCATGGTGAATAATTTTGGGGAAATCAAATTTAAAAGGATGTTTTGTTTGCCTGTAATGTGTGGTGAGAGCTGTTTGGTCAGGTTTGTTCGGGGTTTTATTTATAGACGTGCAACTGTATTTATGGTGATACACTGGTCATTTAAGATATTGTTCCGATGTACCAAAATAAGACTTGCCACATCTATCTTCACATGGAATTATGGAATATTGTTATGTATTGTTTATTGTTATATTGTTATTCACATGGAATATTTTTTATGAAATTCCATGTGAAGATAGTTGTGGCAAGTCTTATTTTGGTACATCGGAACAATTTTCTTTCTTTTTGTCTTCACTTGATTGACCTTGGAGTTTAAGGTTTCTAATATACCGATTAATCGATCAATTTTTCCATTGATATGTTTTCTGGTTACGTTGTTCATCTTTTTATCAAAATCTCGAATGAATTTACGTAAGCCCTCTTGAATTTCCTTTGCCTCTTTCAAACAGTCATCACTATAGATTTCTTCATTTTCTTCTTCAACATCATACCTATTCCTAGGTCTTTTTGCGGATGAGCGTGGGTCCTTAAGAACTGCACATCCAGAAGGTTCCTCCTCCATTTTCTGAAAGGCTAATCTCTAGAAATCTCAAATCTTGTTTAACCTAACCTTAACAGTTTGACCTACTTTCACCAATATTCGCTTTAAACAACAAAAATATGTCCTAAAGTTATTGAAACATCAAACTTTGTTTAAAACAATAACAGTGAACAACGAATTAACATAAAATAAAAGAAATGAGATAAACAAAACACCAAAAACTAGATTCAATAGCACTAAAGACAACAGCACGAAAATGGCAATACGCATCTAGCATCCAGTTCTGTTGAGCAGGACCGTATCTCAAGAACCTTACTTAACACACACACACACACACACACATACATACATATATATATATATATATATATATATATATATATATATATGTGTGTGTGTGTGTGTGTGTATTTATATATATATATATATATATATATATATATATATATATATATATATATTAATTACTAAAAAAAATCCAGAAGTAGAAATATTTATATATATATATTTTTTTTTTAATTTGATATTAAAAGTGAATAGATTTTGAATTATCAAAATATTAGTTATTGATAAGTTTCGGACTTGGTAATTATATTATTCTGTAATATATTCTTAACAATGTTTTTTATATTTCTTATCTAAATGGTGAACCTTCGATAAATAGAAAATACATTGCTTCCCAGGTGAAATAGACTATGATCTACAGTATCGAAGGCTGACAATCCCTCACGCTCCCACCCCCCGGGAGAGTGAAATTATTACATCGGCACCTTCCCGATTACCCGCCCCTGGACAAAGCCTATAAAACTTCATAAGTGCCATCCTTTGAATGCAATGACGGCTCTTGATTTTAGTAAACTAACAAACCAAATATTTTTGGTTCTTTGAAGGGGACCAGTTCAGTTTTGATTTGGTTTCTTCTCCGTAGCTGGTAAGAATTTAGGAATAAAGGATCTTAGGGATCCTATTATAATGGCCTGAGTTTTCTTTTCATTTCATTGTAATTTATTTAAGGCACTGATTCTATTCAGGTCTTCCTGAATTTTGGCGAATGCAAAAGGTAGCTCGGATGGGCGAAGGAAAGATAGATTGGGAACCATCTGCGTTGAGTTGGTAGGAACAGAGGTTAATTGAATTAAGTAGATCATTGACATAAGAATTGAAAAAGAGAGGGGAAATGCTGGATCCTTAAGCAATACTGGCAGTAATAGTGGGAAAAGTATATACGGATTGTTTAGTTATTTTAACTGCTTGGGGATGGTGTGAAAGAACAGACTGAAACCAGTGGATGGAATTGAAGAACAAATTTAAAGATTCTAATTTGGAATACAGTATTGAGTAATCCAGGGAATAAATCGATTTTGAAAAATCCAGAAGTATCAGTACAGTTAGTGTTTTTCGTCAATGCAGATAAAAATGGTATTTATGGTTTTGAGGAGAGCGGATTGTGTGGAGTAGCTGGGTCTGTAACCAGATTGGAGGGGATCGAGGAGATTGGTTTCTACAAGAAAGTTGAACTGAATTTTGAATGAAAAAAATATATGAATAATAGGATTGGTGTGATATCGGGAAGACATAGTTTTATCAATTTTATACGGATATTATTTATGACGGTAGAATGGGAATGAGATTTCATTATTGATGGAATAAGTTCAGAGGGTGAGATGTAAGAAAAAATAAAAATTAGCATCTTTGTATGCAGAAGCTGAGGTCAAATTGGAGGAAGGAGAAGAGAATCGGAAGAGATGAATGAAATATGAATTTAATTTATCAGGAGATACAGGATTGGTAGATGAGGAATGAAAGGAAAAAGTTTACGGAGGCTATACCATTTCGATTTAGAATCAGAATATATATATGGAATATTTTATATAGAGGCGCGGCAGCTCAGTGGCTAAGGCATATGACTACCAAGCTCCCGGGCCCGAGTTCGAGTCCGACTGAGGGCAGAAAATTTATATTCTGTAAATTCAGCTGTGAATCGAATTTGAGTTCGGGAGACCCTCCTGTGACACACACAACCTCTTAAAAGTGGGTACCCATTTTTGGGACTGCTCAGGTATGCTGCAATAAAATTTTAATACTGGACTTTGAAATTGTTAATTCAAACTTTCATTTGCATCTTCATTGTCTGAATGAGTTTTTTCTTGCTTATTTTTTATCATCAGCACCTTGTAAGGTTGCCAAATAGTACCCTAATTTAGGATTTTAAGTCCACTCATCGCCAAAATGTTTTTTTAACAAAGAATCTACCTGGCGCTACTACCGTCTCCCCTGTTAACTATGGACTTAGCATGAATTTTAAAGGTCATTTTGAAGTGGACTTTATAGATTTTGCCACCAAGCGTCAGACCAGTAAATAAAATATTATAAAATGGATTTAGAAGGTTTTGATTCTAAAGGCCTCATATATAGAAGGTGAGTATCTCTTAGTGTAAAAAAAAAAAACTTGGGTGAAACTACTACGGATTAAGTAAAACTACTACTAGACTGCTTCGGATTAAGCATTAAATTTTCTATAATAGCTGAGCACCTGTAACCTTGAATTTTACAAACTTGGTATCTTCACCTTATTTGGGGAAGTCACTATGTCTTACATTACTTCAACGCTCGCCGTATTTCAAAAAAACTATCCATAAAACTGCAAATCTTTAAAAAAAACTTGCAAATTGAATCAGCTTTCGAATGATATCTTAAACCTAACGATTTTGTAAATTTCATGAAGAAATTTACTTTTGAAACCGAAAAAACATGGTGTTCTCATTTGGCATACAAATCAGTTACTTGTGTAAATAAAATATTATGAGAATCCCTTAACGGAAATGTGCAGTTTAAACATAATGAACTCTTCATTGGAATAAAAAGCAAAGAAAAATAATATTGTTAAATAGAAAATAAAGGGAAACTGTCAATAAAGCGATAACAGATCAGAGGATCTTATGTTATTACATTTATTTATTTCTTATTATTACTAAGGATTTATTTTATTAGTTCAATGTTATGTTTAAAATCCAATGATAATGAACATAGACCTCAATTTTGCCATTATCTTCTGTATGCAGATTGTGTTGAAGAATACTACTTTTTGAGGTGAATTTTATGGGCAGATGAGTCTGTTTTACAGGGGTATTTCTATCTATCCATGTATATCGTTGGTTTATATTTGTAATGCTTTCGAATAATGTGGAGGAGCACCATGGTGTTGGAAAAGCATATTTTGCTGAACTTCAGGTGGAATATCGTGATGAAGTTGTGGTGGGATATTTTGCAACAAATCTTAATAATCTCATCATTCAATCTATTGGGCAAACTATGATTTTTCAACACCATTTGACAGCAATACAAATATGAATAAACCAACGATACCCCATATGGAACGGTAGAAATGCCTTCCACTATAAAAACAGACTACACTTACAGAATACACCTCAAAAAGTGGTATTCGTTAATTTCATCTACATTCAGAAGCTAATAGCAAAATTGAGGTCTATGTTCATTATCTTTGAGTTTTAAACCTTACATTGAAAATGTAATAAAATAAATCCTTAATTATAGTAATAAATAAATAATATAAGATCCTCAGATCTGGTGTCGCTTTATTGACAGTTTTCCTGTATTTTCTATTAAAAAATAATTATTTTCTTTGCTTTTTAATCCAATGAAGAGTTTATTTTGTTTAAAATGCGAATTTCCGTTAAGGGATTCTCATGTTTTATTTACACAAGTAACTGATTTGTACGCTGAATGAGATCACCATGTTTTTTCAAAACGGTGACCGTTGAAGTATTATAAAATATTGTGCCTTCCCCAAATAAGGTGAAGATCAAGCTATTATTTTGATACCAAGTTTGTATATTTCAAGGTTACAGATCGGAGCCTTGCTGTAAGAAGGCGGTAGCTGACTCCTTGCTGCCTCTTTGGCTAATCGGTCAGCTCTTTCGTTGCCCTCGTCACCAGCATGCCCTTTCACCCATTTTAGCCTAACTTAAGGTCATTAGTTTGAGAATATTTTTCCTGATTTCCTCCGTCAGTGGGTCATGTATGTTTATGTTACCTAAAGAGTGTAGAACGTTCATGTTGTCTGTGTGAATGATTATGTTAGAGAGAGAATGTGAGGGGTTTGCAAACAGATATTCAAGCGATTTTGATACAGCTAGTTTCTCGGCTTGATTGTTTGAACACCACGGAGCAAGTTTGTAATGCTCTTCCATTATGTTCCCTTGCCTATCACTATAGGACCAAGCGCAGCCTACGTTATCTTCATCCTTGCTACCGTCCGTGTATATGTCTGTGATGTCTATGTTGTTTGTTTTCTTTTGGTATTGGATATGTACATATGAACAGGGGTGAAGCCATAATTTAGAGTTAATGGGAAGTTCAATATCGTTATGTGTTAGATGTCTGAAGTCAGTTTTTAGTTTTTTAATGTTAAACAATTCTATTTTTTCCTCTATTTTTAAATTGATTGGTAATAGTCCAGCAAGAAGGATAGCTGCCTCAAAGGAGAGCGTTTTATACCCTTTACATATTTTTATGGCTATGAGTCTTTGCAGCCTTTTAATTTTTTTCAGGTTTTTTTTTTCCTGTTCATATATATGTATATATATATATATATATATATATATATATATATATATATATATATATATATATATATATATATATATATATATATATATATATATATATATATGTGTGTGTGTGTATATGTGTATATGTGTATATGTATATATATATATATATATATATATATATATATATATATATATATATATATATATAAGTTAAGTTCGCCCAGAAGAAAAACAAAAAAAAAAAAAAAAAAAAAGGAAATTAGGGAGCTAAATAACACTCACGAGTACTGGAAAAAGACTAACTTTATTGTTCAGCAATCCTCTTTATATACATTTGGTGGTTTGTTTGGGATTAAGTTAGGAATTAGTATGTATATTATTCCCCTATAAACCTTAACTCCCCCCCCCCCCCCCTCCAGTTTACGAACAATCCTTGTAAACTCCTACACAGGCCAAACAACCAACCATATTACAATATACAAAAATCAATGTTACACTTAAATACAAAAAAACACTTCTGTCCTTAACTTAAAACTTTCACTATTCTTTGACAGGTCTTTACATTTTTCATTCAGTACAAAACTAAAATACAACAAACAAAAAGAACTGTTACACTTCTTCTAATCCTTTATATTATCTACTATTTACACAAGTTCTCTTGCTCCGTCTAATGACCACAAGAAAGAGTAATACGAGGACGAACAATACGAATGAGAAGAATAAACGGTAATAATGAAGCACGAAAAATTGACGATAATTGACTAGAAACGACTCAGAACGACAAGAGAAACGAGAACAACCAGTTAAGGTATACAACGATAGAAACGAGATAAACGAGAAAAAACGAGGAAGTTACTTTAACCGAATCTTGCATACTCTGAATATTGACAGCATTACGTTCTCGAATCTCCACGACTTTGAAGGGCCCATCATAGCGTATATCCTCCTCACTCCAGTTCGACACTAACTTCCGGTACAAAATAGTTCCAATTGCGACCCTTTCCATTCCATCCCGAACCCTGAGATTCTCCCGAGTCACCCTCCTACTTTTTTCTTCATTGAGCCTCTTCCTAGCTTTCTCTCATCTGTGCCCGAGTGCCACTTTGTTTTCCAGCAACGTTGCTTCTAACTCTATATTCACTACCACCACGGGTATCCCTTCTCCGTTCGCAAAGGCCAAATAACATTTCAAATGGCGAATATCCCGTGGCTGTATGAATCGAATGATTGTACGCTGCTATTGCTTTGGGCATTGCCATGCCCCCTCTATTTCCTTTTCCGCGTAAAAAACGCGAAGGTGATCTCCCAGCGTAGTGTGCAAGCGTTCCACCGCCCCTCGACCTTTCGGGTGTCCGGGAGTATTCAGAAGCCATGCCACATCCAACTTTCGCATTTACGACCTGATAGTGGCGTTATCAAAATCCCGCCCCCCATCTGAAGTTATTCTCTCTGGTACTCCATAAAATTGAAACCAGATCCGTAGGGCGTCAAGCACCGCCTCCGCCGACCTATTCTCAACCGGGTATGCCAACTTTACTTTGCTGAAATGTCTAGGACAGTTACCCATTTACAACCTTTCCATGTGAAAGTGTCTATTTGTAAGTCTGTTAGTGGTCCTATAGGTGTTTTCGTCTCTTCCTATCTTCCGGTAGGGGGGTGACGATCGCATTTCGTTTTATTACAAATTTCGCACCCTTTCATCACCTCCTCGATAGTCTTCCGCATCTTAAACCAAAAATACCTCCGCTTTAGTGCCTGTAAAGTCTCCTGCGATCCGCCTCCCTTACAGTTTCCACCATAAGCTTCCACGCCTCCCCCAACTACCACATATCTCACATCCTTAATTAATTACTTAATCAAAGTTAAAAATTGTTATCATCCCACTTATATCACTCATTACTAATGTTATCTTTCTTCTAATTCATCTTCAAAAAATTCCTTAAATTTCTCCCGCAAAACCCTTATCCATTATTTGTAACCTAACTAACGAACTAACATCCTTACTGCAAGACAAACAAGTTGACGTAGCATTAATCACAGAAACCTGAATGACCAGTAAACCGTTTTAGTATACCACCATACCGTCAGTCTGGCTTGAGACGCTGCCCGATAAACATCTCCGTTAACTGCTTCTGTAAATTTAACATTTTTATTTTCTCTCTGTATTCTCTTAGTATTCTGTTATTGTTTTCATTATTTTGTTTACTCAAAGTTTTATTATTAATTAAACTAGTAAATTACAAATATAAGTTTCGTTTTTATTTTTCTATAATAATTACGATAACTGTTGACGAGTTGATGAAGCAAGAGTGCCTAATCCCTACTGTATTACCGCTGATTCCTGCTGCTCTACTAAGCAAGGTTACATATCTATTTATTTATCTATTTATTGACTCGCGCTAAGTTGAATATGTTTAAAATGGCTGTATGTTCAATTTGTGAAACGTCGATCGCACGAGAAGAAAAAAAGATATTAAACTGTCAAAAATGTAAGATGTTATGTCATGAAAAATGCAGTAATCTTCAAGAAAAAGAAATTGAGGCCATAAGAACAGAAAAAAAAATATGGTTGTGCGAAAAATGCGACAAAACAAAAAAAAACAGCAACAGTTGAGGAAAAAAAAACAAAATTCATTAAAATCGATTCCGGAACAAAACACCGAACCGACGGCATCTCAATTATTGTCCGCAATAAAAAAAATTGAAGAAACCACCAAAGATCTGAAAGGCGCATTAGTAAAGTACGCCGAAATAAGTTTCGAGCTGAGTGATCGGCTCTCAAAAATTGAAAAACATTTAGAAGGCCAATCCAGGCATCTGGAGGAAGTGGTGCTGGAAAACAGAGCACTAAATGTTTTTAGTCACCGAGCTGGAAATTAGGGGGAATAAGGCAGAACAAGGGTTGTTATGCAGATCGGTCGAGATACGCGGTATACCGTTACGGCCGGGGGAGACCCTCGCAGGCCTGGTTACAAGCGTGGGAGCTGGCCTTGGTCTTAAGTTAAACATTGAGGACATAGATATGGTCGAACGCCGAATTTCGAGAAATGATGACCCGCGACCACCGCCCATCATCGCGCGCTTCGTGAGGCAGTCAGTAGGGATGTTCTGGTGCAAAAAAGAAAGATTAAGCGAGACTTCTCGACCAGAGATATAGGTTGGCAGGAAAATGATTCCCACCGGATATATCTCGCCGAAGAAATGACACCAGCGAACAGGCACCTATACTGGCTTGCACGGCAGAAGAGGTCCACCGGAAAAGTGAAATATGTTTGGTTTGCGGCTGGTAGAGTGCGCTGCCGGAAAGATAACGGCCATCCGGTGATCTTCATTGACCAGGCTCAAGACCTTGATGTTCTCGGATGACTACCAGGATTGCAAGTACCATCCAGTCTTTC
Source organism: Euschistus heros (assembly GCA_003667255.2). Lineage (NCBI taxonomy): Eukaryota > Metazoa > Arthropoda > Insecta > Hemiptera > Pentatomidae > Euschistus > Euschistus heros. Next base: position 1,333,252 of record RCWM02000038.1, read on the forward strand.
TCGCGGATACAGCATTCTCTCTGATCTTCATTTTTTTCGGCTTTTGTATTGGTATTAGTCTTACAGCTTATTATATTTGACATTTACCACATATTTCCATATATCTTTCTTTTTCATTTTTACTTTTTCTTACTCTTATTTGTATTTTTATTTCAAGGATTCATCTTTACTCTTTCCTACATCGCAATCGATTTATTTATTTTTTTCAGAAAAAAATCATTTTTTCTACCAGTTTATGTAAATTTTTGTCTACGTTTTAGTAATTATTTGACAAACCATAATTTTTTCGTCAATTATTACATATCTAGATCTCTATACAATGTAATATTCTTATTTTTATTTTTCTTGTCTCTGTGTTTCAAACTTCCTAATGATAGATGCATTTATGTTTTCTCGTTGTTCTTACTACCCTATTGGTTCTGTGATAATTATTGTTTCTATAAGCTCCAATTAAAAATTTCCATTATCTCTCAAAGTAACCTTGTCCTCCCTCTTTCCTATGCCTAATATACTATTGACCTGTCACGTTAACTCCCAATCCCTCCCAGCGCACTTTGATGAATTTCATGACTACTTTATCCATAACGCCTACCATATCATTGTAGTTTCTAAGACTTGGTTGAAACCATATATTCCCACCTCTTCCATATCTATTCCTGATTAAACCCTTATTCGCCATGATCGGAAGGACCGAACTGGTGGAGGTGTTTGTTTATATGTTCGCAATAACCTAAGAGCAAGAATTCTTCTAAAATCCAGTTCTCTTGATATTCCACACCTTGAATACATGTTCACTGAAATCTCTTCGGAATCATTTTCCCTCCTTTACCTTATAGTTTACCGCCCTCCTCAGGTCAAATTCGACCCATCATTCGAATCATCTCTTTTTACTTATGTTCCTCTGTATAATAATGTCATCGTTGCTGGTGACTTTAATACTAACCTCCTCTCAGATTCTTCTGATAAAATGTATCTTATGGACTTGGTGTATTCTCTACATCTTTTTGCAGTACCTTTCCAACCCACCCATCACAGCCAGTTCACAGATACGTTAATTGACATTATGATTGTTGATTCTCAGAAAAACCTATTATCCTTCTCTCAAAATCCAGTACCTTTCCTCTCATGTCACGATCTCATCCAAATCTCCTATGACATATCTGTTCCTATCCTTATTCCTAAGAAAATATCTTGGAGAAATCTAGACCATATAACCCCAGATAGAATAGAACCCTTACTTGACGCACTATCCCATTCCTTGGAATCCATATATTCTTCCCCCTCAATAGACGAAATGGTGGAATGCCTAACATCGAATCTTTATACCGTCCTTAAACATCTTGTCCCTCTCAAAACCTCAATTATCCGACGACTACCAGCTCCATGGATTAACCCTGACATTAGAAATCTGATAAAGCGAAGAGATGCTGCCAGGAGACGTTTTAGGCGTATTAGACATTCAGATGATTATTCATCGTTTAAGCTTCTTAGAAACCTCACCCAGTCGTCTTTACGCCGAGCTAAAGCACAGTATTTTCAAAATATCCTATCCCAAGCGCCTGACCCTAAATCTAAATGGAAAATTTTGAGAAAATTTGCAGTACTCAGTTCCACATCTGATAACAATTATCCATTCACTCCAGATGAACTTAATTCCTACTTTGCTGACCCCCACCCTAATGAACTCCCTGTAAACACCTTATCCTATTCTATTCCACAAACCCCTTTTAATTCTAATAACTTTTATTTTCTTAATATTTCCCCTAATGAATTGATTCAGTTTTTAAATCTCGTACCAATGACCATGGTTTGGATCAAATACCTTTAAAAATAATCAAACTCTGCCTTCCTGTTATCTTACCTGCCCTGCTCCACATATATAATTTCTCCTTACAAAACTCTATTTTCCCTATAGCTTGGAAAAAATTCCTTGTCCGTCCATTAAATAAAATTCCTTCTCCTTCCTCAATTTCCCACTTTAGACCTATATCAATCCTATCAAATTTATCTAAACCATTAGAAAGATTAGCACATACCCAACTCACCTCCTTTCTTGACTATAAAACTCTCCTTAATCCTTTCCAATCAGGATTCCGATCCGGATACTCCACGCAGTCTGCTTTGGTAAAAATTACTCAAGACCTTTACTACTCCTTAGACCAACAGAATATTACGACCCTGATACTTTTTGATTTTTCAAAAACTTCTGATTCTGTTGACCATACAATCCTCCTCTCCAAACTCCATAACCTCTCAATATCTAATAGTGCGTTAAGCTGGCTTCATTCTTTTTTATCCAACCGTTCCAAAACAGTGATTATACCTGAAAAACCTCACTCATCTTCACTACCACTCTTGCGAGGAGTACCCCAGGGATCTTCTCTTTCACCTACCCTATTTTCTATTTATATTAACGACTTGCCGAATCGCATCCACTACTCCCAATATCATCTTTATGCTGACGACTTGCAAATATATTTATCCTTTCATCCTTCAAATATGCTAGAGGCGACTTGTAAGCTACAGAAAGACATAGATAGCATTAACCTTTGGGCAGTGGAGAATAAATTAAGTCTGAATCCAGAAAAACAAAGGCTATTCTCATTGGGTCAAAACCTCACCTAAAAGCTCTTCCCTACTATCCACTGTTTTTCCTAAAAAACCGTCCAATTCATTTCCCAAATTCCATTAAAAATCTGGGAATAACTTTCGATAAACATCTTGCATGGAATAGCCATATCTCTCAAATCACGAGAAAATCTATTTTTATTCTTAAGCAACTTTCACATTACCGTGATTCATTACCATTAAGTACTCAAAAACTTTTAGTATCATCACTCATTTTTCCTAACTTTGACTATGGATGCGTAGTATATGGAGGACTGTCTGATGAGCTCGAGATGAGATGTAAAAGAGTAATGAACTGTTTTATTAGATTTGTTTTCGGGATCTCCAGACGTTCTCACATATCTCACAGGTATTCTGAAATCGGGTGGCTGTACCCCAGTTTTCGACGTCAATACTTCCTGGGTTGTCTCATATTTCAAACCTTGAAAACCAAAAAAACCCACCTATATCCATGACCTCCTTACTCTCCGCTCCTCCATTCACCTCTTAAATACTAGAACCCAACCCATCAACCTATACACTCCGGCGCATCGAACTGCATCCTTCGAGGATTCCTTTATTATCCGTGCTTCCTCGTTATGGAATTCATTGCACATCACAATTCGAAAAAGATCCACTCTTACTTCCTTTAAACATCATTTATTCCTTTACCTCCTTCATCTTCAATCTTCCGAGCTAATGTAAAACGTGAATATTTATGTAATATACATTATAATAGTATACATAAGATGTATCATTTTACAAGATGTCACAGTTATCTTGTAACATATAATTTAATTATTTATCAATTTTTATTATTATCTATTGTTATTATTTATTATAATTAATTATCAAAGCCAGACGATTGTCCTATGTACTGTAATCATATGTTATTCTTAGGGGACAAGTAGTCCCAGAATAAAGTTCCTTTTCTTTTTTTTTCTTCTACCGAACCGACCACCCTGACGGTAGAGCACATGCCGGAACTGCTGCCACCATTCATTATTCCCTCTCTCACCATGTATTTCCTTCCCAGAAAATGAATCCCTTTATTCTACACCAATAGTTATCAATACCTTCTCCTTTCCCGTCACGATTGCAGCGGCCTACTCCCCCACAAATAAACCAATTTTCACATCCCAGTTCAACTCATTTTTTTATTCCTTAAGCCAACGCTTTCTCCTAGGTGCCGACTTCAATGCTGAGCACCAGCAATGGGGCTCAAAAACCACCAACTCGCGTGGGCGAGCATTGCACTCTGCATTTAGTTCCCGAAGATCTCATTTTATTTCACCAGGCACTCCTACATTTTAGCCCACAGATCCTAACCGAAACCCCGACCTTCTTGACTTATTTATATATAGAGGTATAGGACATCTCCATTACTCTATAGAAGGCGTGGATGAACTTTCCTTTGACTTTCCACAGTCCTTAAATATTAACCCTCTCGGTCACCACAATTCCGAAACCTCCTCCCCCATCATTTATAAAAGGGCCTGTTGACTGGAACCTCTTCTGTCAAATTATATCCGACTTCAAATTATATTAGACGTCAGATTATCCCTAAAAATTCCCCAAGACCTGGACAATGCTACTAATTCCTTCACTAACATAATCCAACAAGCAGCTTGGGCTGCATCCTCACCTCGTTCCGCTCCCAAAAGTCGAAAGAAAATCCTTTATCCTTATATCTATTGGAGCTTATCCAATCCAAACGCCATGCCAGAGTCATTTGGCAAAGAACCAGGCATCCATACGATCGGAAATCCTATAATTACCTTACTAAACTCCTTTTAAAAAAACATGGCTATCTTCAAATCTAAATCCTGCATTTCCTATATTTCTTCACTCTCTGCCTCTGACAATTTCCTCTTTACCATTACTAAAAAACTCCTAAAATATCAAACCATCCCCTCCGACGTGAAGGTGGTTTATGGGCGGCTTCTGATGAGAACAGATCCGAAAAAATTGCCCAGCACCTTTCTAGTATACTTGTTCCCCACCCAAACAATAACGGTTCATCAATTTCTTGATTCACCGATTCCTCTTTCCTTACCTCCTAAAGCAATTATCCCCTCTCAGGCCAAATTAAAGTCCAGTAAATTAAAGTAAAAAAAAAAAAAAATTAATCTTTGATAATTTTTTTTATTTGAATAATTACAAGCTGCCTCACTCAAGGGCAATGAGTAATATTGATGACAGACACTCATTCACACAATATGTACAATGATAAGAAAAATTAAAATAAACAGCTTTAGAAATACGAGAGAGTGAGAAAAAAAAATATATATATATATATATATATATATACAAGAAATAAAATAAAATATACAAGAAATTAAAATAGAATAGAATAAATGATAATATAAAATAGGTAATGATTTTTATAAACTAATAAATAAAAAAAATAAAATAAAATTGAGAAAGAAAAGAAATAATTAAAAAAGAGAAGAAAGAACATAACTACATTCATACTATATATATAAAATTTACAAACATTCGAGGCAAGACCCGATCCAAGCTCGCCCCCCTTAAGGAGGGCAAGCCGGACACAGAGTGGAGAAGCTGGCTATTGCCAGAACTCCAATATTAAATATTACAATAAGTCTCGGTGCCATTGCCGTTTTAATCTGCGAGGTGGGTTATCAGAATGCGTGGAACTGGATAATGAATGAGCCAGAGGGTTAGGATGGTTGGAAAGATTTTGATGGAATTTGGAGAATTTAACTGGTATCAGATCAAGGACAAAAGGCATATTCAGATCATTATGAAGGATTTTGTCGGAAACATAATATGGAGCATTTAGGATAGTACGAAGGACTTTGGATTGGAAGGATTGAATGCGTTTGATATTCGATTGTTTTGCTGTCCCCTAGAGTTCAAGTCCGTAGGTCCAGATAGGTTTAATGATTGTTTTGTATATGCGGAGTTTGTTTTCAATGGAGAGTTGGGATGTTCTATTTAGTAGTCTGTACAATTGGCTGAAGCGTCTGTTATGTTCTTGCCTTTTAAGTCTAGTGTGAGGGTTCCAAGTAAGTCTTTTGTCTAAGTAGAAGCCCAGATACCGTACTGTGTCAGCAATGGGTAGCAGAATATTATTGATATAAACAGGAGGGCAGGATGTGCGGCGGAGGGTAAACGTTACGTGGGTACATTTCGATTCATTAACTTTGATTCTCCAGCTGTTACAGCAGTCTTCAATCAGTGATAAGTGGGTTTGGAGATTATTGGAAGCTATTAAGGGATCTGGATGGGATGAAAGGATAGCAGTGTCATCGGCAAATGTTGCTAGGAAAGTATTAGGAGTTGTAGGGATATCTGCAGCGTAGAGGATATATAGGACTGGACCAAGAACGCTGCCTTGTGGAACACCTGCCTCAACTGGGTAGCAGTGAGAGTATTCCATTCCGCAGCGAACTCGAAAGGATCGGTTAGTGAGGTAGGATCGAAGGATTAGGAATAGGGATTGAGGTAAAAAGGTTTTGAGTTTGAAAAGCAAACCGGCATGCCATACCTGGTCAAAAGCTTACGCTATGTCCAGAAATGCGCCGGGAGCAATATTCTTTGCTTTTAAGTTCAGAGGATGTATGGTCTACAACTCTAAGGCCTTGTTGGACAGTGGAATGCTTAGAACGGAATCCGAACTGATGTGAGGGAATATTCTGGGATTCAAGGATGGGTAGGATGAAAAAAAATTAAAGTCCAGTAAATCCTCTGGATATGATCTCCTTAGTTTTCAGATCCTCAGAAAACTTCCTCATAAAGCAGTCATATTCCTTACCTACCTATTTATTTATTTATTGTTCGCCCTACCTTGCCTTCAGGCAATACAGGTTTAGGCAATATTAACTTTTAATATTGCCAAAATATCAATACTTATATACACAAAATAAATTATATAAACAATAACTGCACACAATAACAATAACTACTATAACAATTGCTTCAAAACAATTACAATAAGTACAACAAAATTACAAAATAATTACAATAATATATACAACAACAATTACATAATTAACAATAAAAATGTGCCAATGTAACAGAGAAATCCAATCTTAGGCTGCTCCAAAGTTGTCACCGTTTTCTTCAGTCCCTTCGCTGTCCGGCGGCCTCCCAGGAATATGCCCTCTCCTATTAAGATTGAAATGGGATGAACCAATTGCAGTCTTCCACCCGTATACAAAATTTTTGTAGTGTGGGTAGTTGTCTTCTGTGATTAGCTGAGGGAAATCATTCTCCGAGAGAACATATAGCCCAGTTTCCCTCAGTAGTTTGGCCCTCAGAGCTTCAAAAGCTATGCAGTTTTATAACGATGTGCTCGGCCGTTTCAGGAATTCCACATCTGGGGCATAAGGGATCTATGTCTACACCAAGACTATGGAGTTTAGCCCTAAAGCCCCCATGTCCTGTGAGGAATTGTGATATCCAGTAATCGGGGAGAACCCATTTGGCATACAAGCGAGCCTGAACGGAGGGAAAGTATTTTTTCAAGGTAGCACCTTTCGAAGTTGCCACCCATCGCTGGTTCAACATTTCTATAGAATCATCCCGAAGAACCTTTTTCCATTTTCTGGGCTCCGCTGTAAGTCTCAGTCGTAAATTCTCTGGAAGACTAACTGAGTCCCCTCTCTTAAATTTATCCTTGAATACCTCTTCTCGTAAGAAGAGATCAATAGGTATTCCTCCCGCTAATACTTGTACAGCCTCATGCGAAACACTTCTGTAAGACTTGGTTACCCTCATTAGAGTCGTTCGCTGGATGGTCGCCAACTTTCTTTTCTGCCGTTGTGAGAGATTTTGGTACCAGGCGGGAGTTGCGTATCTTAGAATACCCAGAATTACCCCATTATAAATCGTAATTGTTGCTGGGTATCGAAGGCCCCAAAATGCACCCCCAACGCGGCTTAGACCGTTTAAAGCAAGTGCCACCCTACTTCTCAAATATTCCAAATGAGGGGTCACATTAAATCCTCTTCCGATTCTTATTCCAAGATAAGTGACTTCCTCACTGGGACGAATTCTGATACCTTCTATACCTATGTTTATTGGATGTGCCCTATCCGTCTTGCCTCTTAGTAGCATGGCCTGCGTCTTTGAAGCAGCCATTTTCAGCTTCTTACTCGCACACCATCGTCCTACAAGGGTGGCGCACCGTTGTGCCTCTTCTTTTATTCCAGCCCTGCTGTTAGATGCCACAATAACAGCTAGATCGTCGACATAGGCCGTTGCAGGAAAACGCTCTTCTTCGAGGACACTTAGTATTTCATCAAAAACTAGCTTCCATAGCGCTGGACCAAGAACTGATCCTTGAGGGCATCCCCTCTCAACAGAAGCTTCTTTCTCATAAGAACTTCCTCGAATCTTTACTATCCTATTCTGAAGATAGCTACTTATGAGAGTATATAAGTTACTGGGAGTTTCGTATTTCTGGAGCTGTTGAAGTACACGGGGCCACCAGACGCTGTCAAAGGCAGAGGATATGTCAAAGAGCATCAACATGACATACCGCTCATTTTTCTTTTTGTCGTCTGTACGAATTCTCAGTAGGGCATCCGTTGTTCCTTTACCTTTAGTAGAGCCAAATTGCCGTGGATGGCTCGCTTTTGTAAGTATCGGCTGCAGTCTTATCATAATGAGGTTCTCCAGTACCTTTCTCATCACCGGAAGGAGACATATAGGTCTATATGACTTTGGAAGCTGCTTATCCTTGTCCCCTCCCTTGTACAGAAGTCTCAAATCTGCTATCTTCCAGCTTCTCGGAAAATATCCCCTATCGAGGCAGTCATTGACAATTCCTAATAATCTATCTTCAATATAGGGGATACTACTCTTTAAGATAGCAGCGTCTATAGAATCTAGCCCTGGAGCACGTCCGGTTTTCTGCCTTTCAACAGCAATTCGAAGGTCGTGGATGTCCCATGAAGGGCAGAGGTCTGTACCAGGTGGGTATATCGTTGTGCGTCTTATATATTCTTCCTCTTCATTATCTTCGGACGGATCGTCTCTTGGATATGTCGCTTCAATGTAAATGGTCGCTGCTTCTTCGAGGGTAGTTGCCTGAACATCTACATGAGGGCTGCCAGCGTTTGCATAGGAGTCAGCTTTCCCAGAGCAACTCTGTACTCTGTACCCCATGGATTCTTCTTAGACTCTTCGACAATGAATTCATCCCAGGACTTCCGTTTTCGTAATCGCAGTTCGTTTCGGTATGCCTTAGATTTAGCCTTGTACTCATTGCGAAGTGCAATACGCCTCTCATCACATCTACATCTCTGGTACAACCTCCGCGCCTTGTAAACTTCTCTCTTTATTGTTGTTAAGGCCGGTGTCCACCATGGAACTAGTCGATTTCTATCCTTTCGCCGTTGGAGAGAATTTTCAGCAGCGTCAAGAATGACATTAGTTATTTTTGAGACTCTATAGTCCAAGTCGTCAGCACTTTCTGATTCCGCCATTTCCCAATCTTCATTGGGCGATTTCTCCTTCCAGCATGCATCGAAAGACGCTCCAGTCGCTCCTTCGGGTAACGTAACCCTTGTCAATGACTTGATAACCTGCCATGGCCTGCACTAGGCCAAATTCCAGGACTTTGTGGTCAGAACTAGTTTCAGACCTAAGGGTCCAGTCAACTATGTGCCCTACTAATGTCGGTGATGCCAACGTGACGTCAATCGAACTTTCACCCATTGGCCCTGAAAAAGTGGGAGTAGAAGAGACGCTATTAACTACTACTAGCTGGCTCCTTGCTATAAATTCACCTAGCTTAGCTCCTCGCCTGTCTGTTCGGATAGAGCCCCAAACCGTGTTCCAAGCGTTGGTATCCGAGCATAAAATCACATTTCTACTACTAGATGTGATCGTCTCCAAGACAGAAACAGCTTCTTCAATGTTGCTTTCACTTGGCAGGTAAGCCGAAATCAACGTGAAAGAAACACTGCCCCACTTTACATAGCATGCGACACAGTCAGCCGTAGAATATTGTCTAAGATACATCACGTCAAGATTTGGATTGTTAACCACTATAGCAGCCCTAGGCCTCCTCTCTCCACTGCTTAGAGCTATAACTCTTGACGTGAGACCAAATCCCGTGACCAAGTTCCGACGGCTGGTCGGTTCCTGAATTGCCATGATGTCGTAGCTTTGAGAAAGAACTCGTAACTCGTCTGCTACTACTCTTCGGCGACCCATGTTGAGCTGGAGGATGGTAATCTTATTCATAATAAGTTCGTTTCGCTATTTCTTTGCACCACGTTAAGTGCACAGGGCACTCCCTACTTCCAGCCTTGTGTTTTGTTCTGCTGGGATCAGCATTTGCCCGTTTACAATTAATGCAAGTTGGGTCCACCATTGCTTTCTTCTTCGGACACTCTTTCATTAGATGACCACTCGCTGCACACCAAATGCAAACCACCGAGTCCGCAGTGCAAGTGGCCTTGGTGTGTTCATAGCCTTGGCACTTGGTGCAGCGAGGGGCGTCCAGGTAATCCTTAAATGTCATGGACCACCATCCTCCATCTAGACTTCCTATTTCCAACAGCTGAAAGCGGATCATTGGGTGCACTTCCAACACCCAATTCTTAGTTAAGCCGTTCCTGGCGATTGAGGAGAATAGTGGACGGAGATCTTCAATAACCAGGAGAGTTGGAACAGATTTTTCGGGTATTCTTTGCCACAAAAACCTAACTAGGTCTGCTGAGTCCTATGCGTGAGGCACACCCCTTACCTCAAGTTTAGGTTTTTCTTGTAGCCCGTTTTGACGCAACTCCTGCCATCCAATGACTTTAGTTGCATGCGTTTCATCTTCTAACCGAACTAGAATCGAGCCCGCCTTGGTCGCTCTAACTATAGAAGCATTAACACCTAAATTTGAGGGCGATGGAAGCCCATTTATGATATCCACAGGACTTTTCCCCGAGCCGCTGATTGTTAAGTAAGCTGGTCTTGACGTCTTGGACGGCTTTGAAGGCAGCGATTTAACAATATCTGCCAATGTCTTAGGTTTATTATTTGGCAGAGATTTATCAGGTGGAGAATTCTCGATTATATTTTCCTCAATTTCTCTTCGGTCTTCATTAATTTTCTTCTCTTGGAATTTTGCTTTTCTCTTATTTCTTTTAGTCTTGTAAATCTCAAAAGATTCAGCTTCCTTCAGATTGTTATCTTCATTAGTCGGCAGTTGCTTCTGTTCTGAAGATTCAACCTTGGCATGTAGGAGGCAGGAGGTTTCCATGTTTACCTCTGATTGGCCTTGAACGACCCTTGGTTTTGACTTCTCCATGATTTTACTTATTATCGTATTAACAACCATAGGAGACTCCAATGTTTCTTTCATCACTCTTTGAACAAGCGCCGAGACTGAATCTCTTTGTTCTTCTCCTGAACCTTGACCTTGAAGTTTAAGGTTTCCAATATGCCCATTAATCGATCAATATTTTCATTGATATGTTTCCTGGTTACATTATTCATCTTTTTATCAAACTTTTGAATGAATATACGTAAGTTTTCTTGAATTACCTTTGCTTCGTGTAGACAGCTATCACTAAAGATTTCTCCGTTTTCTTCTTCAGCGTCAGACCCGTTCCTTGGTCTTTTAGCAGATGGGCCTGGGTCCTTAGCGATTGCTCTTCCAGGAGGATCCTTCTCCATTTTTTGAAAGGTTAATCTCTGCTAACCTCTGATCTTGTGTAACCTAACCTTAACGGTTTGACCTAATTTCACTAAACGTCGCTTTAAACGACTAAAATATGTCTTATTTTTACTAAAACCTTTAAACAATAACAATAAACAATGAATTAACATAAAAGAAAGGAAAAGAAACAAACAAAACACCAAAAACTGGATTCAATAACACAGAAGACAACAGCACGAAAATCCACAGCCTTCTCAATATTCCTTACCTACCTATACAATTGTATCCTCCAGACAACCTACTTATCTTTGCTATGAAAACACTCCATTATTACCATTTTCCTGAAACCGGGCAAATCCCCTAACAATCCTTCATCACGCAGATCAACTAGCCTTCTCCCAATCCTTTAAAAAAATTTTGAAAATCTTTTTTTGAGACGTATCCTATCCATTCTTGAATCGCAAAATATTCCCCTTCTCCAGTTTGGATTCCACATTAGCCTTTCCAGCGTCCAAGAAGGTCTCAGATTTGTTGACCACATATCCTCAGCACTTCAAAAGAAACAAAAGAGAGACGAAATCGGACTCGTAGATACTTACCCGAAGATGTAAAATGCGAGTCATTCTAAAGCATATTAGGACCAGTCAAAGACTGACAAGGTGAGGGCACATTCAGTCTCTCAAGGATCTTGTTTGCAATAATTTTGGAGGGTCCTGGACGAAAAATATTATGCAAGTATTTTGCCGTTCCGACTAATAAGCCGTAGAAGCCGAAAAAATTAAATAGAATTAAACTAATTTATTTTATATCTCCAGTTTAATAAATGACATCGACATGATTTCTTCACACAAATTGTTATATTCCAGTGCAAATATAACGAAAAATACAGCCGCTTCATATATTTTCGTTTAAATTAATTAAATTCTGAAAAATGATTAGATATTCAAGCTACCTTTCTAGTTTTTTTTTACACAAAAAATGTCGTCAAATTCTAATTTATCACCTTCAAAATCATTGAAAAATTTTTTTAATAAAAAAAAATATTATTTTTTTACCCTCCTTAAGAGAGATGAAATTTTTAAACCGAGTATCGGAAACAACTTCTTAAATCAACACTACTTTGTATCGCGATTCAAGTTGATTGGTATCTGGTATCCTCAGTTTTTTTTTTTTTTTTATGAATATAAATGCAAAATTTGGTTAACAAAAACCTATTTTAAAAGTTAGAAAATCCGTAATACATTTTGATATTTAAGTTGAGCATCTTCTGCATACTTTCTTATTCTCTGCTCCTATCTCCGTGATAGAACTTTTAATGTTAGGCATAACTTTTTCTATTTCTCTCTTTGTACCCAATCTGCAGGTGTTCCTCAAGGAAGTATCCTTGGCTCCTAGGTCCAATCCTCTAAACGGTGTATACAGCTGACATCCCGACCCATCCTAGCACCATCTTTACCACGTATGCTGATGACACTTGTGTGTTATCAGTAACCAATGATCCCTTTATTGCATCCCAGACACTCCAATCCCATATAATATAATAAACCTTCAAGAATGGTGTCAAAAATGGAAAATCAAAATAAATCCAAGTAAATCCCATCAAATAACCTTTACTTTTCTTCTTAAACCTACGACTTCCTGTCTTACAGTACCTTTAATGGTATTCCGCTGATCCCTGTTGAGCAGATCCGCTACCTAGGACTCCACTTGGAAAAAACTTCTTACTTGGAATCCACATACAAGATTAAAACTACACGAAACTGTTCGTCGTTTTAGACTATTTCAACATCAACTAGAAACACGTTCAAGCCTTCCAATTAATTACATAAGCCTCAAATACATAGCAGTAATTAGACCAATTTTGACATGTGGAGTTGTGCTTTGGGGTTCTTCTAAACCATCCAAGCATTCTAAACATTTCAAGTTTATTAGCACCCTATATTTTGGGTAAAAATTGATACGTTTAACCATCTAACTGTAATTCAATTTTTTGTCAAATTAAAAAAAAAATTGCTTACTAATATTTGGTAGGCAAATTTTGAAGGTTACGTTTTTTTATTTTTTCTATTTGGATGAAATTTCGTCTTCAAGGGTTCTTTGGAGCGCTGAATTATAACATAATCTATAAAGGTAGTTTGCTTGAAGATCTAATAGTTTTTTTAGAATTTAATTAACTTAAACCAAAATCTGTATTTGTAGAAGTGGGTGTATTTTTTTATTTTATTTAATTGTAGACTATTTTCTACGAGATTTAGTAGTTTTACTCATGAATCTTTGTTGGATTTATAGAGATTTTAATTTTTAATGGATAGCGAAGTTGAAATTCTGCGTCTTATATATGTATGCGCTTATATGTTCTATAAATCTTTGATTTACTGAACGTCCATTTATTCCTGGGCATTTAGCTTCTTAGTCACTACGTTTTGGTTCATGTTCACATTTTTTTTTTTTTTTTTTTTTTTTAATTTGTCCGCTTTTCGTTATTTAGCGAATCAATTATCCACCTGCTATATTAGGTTGAAGTTATAGAGCAGAAACTTAATAGCAGAACAGAAAAAAATATTTCGGTCAAATAGTAAATCTGACAAAAGATACATGTACGAAATTTAATGTTTTTTTTTAATTGTTTTTTACTTGAAAGCAAAGAAACTGAAAAATAATCATTTTTGTTCCGAATTTTTGGCTTTTTTTTTTTTTTTTTTTTAGAAGGTAGAAAAAAATAGTTTTTTGAGGAGACAAAGTTCATATTTGGTTCAATACCAATAAAAAAAAACAACAACGTGAAAATAAATTTAAAAAAATATTATTATTTTTAACTAAAATCTTTTTGTTCGCGCTAATCGGCGCTTTTGTGGGGGGGGGAGGAGAAAAACTGTAATATACTATATAATATATAGTCACGCACTCTATAAAATTACTAGGTAACTGCCCTTATCTGCCTTAATCCCTACATGAATATTCCCCACTCTGTTGCTGTCTTCTGACCTGTACGCAAGCTTTTCTATGTCCAAGGCCCGTTGGTCTTCCTTCATTTTTATGACCAAGGCTAAGACAGCCTTCCAAAAACTCTTTTCTTTTTCTCAAAGTGGTTTTGTTTTCTGTGTTATTAATAAAGACTTAATATTCCTATTAATGAGTGGTGATTTAAGAGGAGGATATCCTGATCAAGTTTTACAGCCTGCGAGAATCGTTCGCCTGCCCGAGACTCTTTTGGAGGCCTCCAAGACACGGAAGTACGTCAGCGGCTATAACAAGGTGAGTGGTTTTGTCTGTAATATTTGGTTAGGTTACCTTCTGATTAAGATTTCCCTAAGACTGCGAGCACTCGCTTTTATACTTTTAAATACAGTCCATCTTCTAGAGGCCGGTGCGAATTTTGCGGAGTCGCATCGGAAAATATTAGTATCTTTCCTAAACACTTTTCAAACCACACAGTGGATCATTGAAAATCAACTAGGAAAAAATTTTAAAAAATAGTGATAACGGGTATTATTTTTAAGGTAGAAGGTAGGTTCTGGTATTTATTTTTTTGGTCAAATCGGTAAAATATTTAAAATTAAGTTCAAAATTGATTATTTTATTTTTTAGGACTTAAGAATGCGCTTTGTGGATTTTAAATAGTTAGGATTGGGATCCATGTTTTTGTCAAACCAACTATTTATTGATACTTTGCAGTTGTAATTTGGAAAACAAATCAGTAGTAGAAAAATATTGGTTTTAGGAGACACACTAATGACCAATAAACACTGTATAGTAAATATCGAATATTTAACACCTCATTTCACGTTTACATATCACACACATGAAAGTCCCATGTCAGAAATAAGTGAGACAGACTCTCAATGCCTCAAGCGCACACAACTACAAAAACGGCAGCGAAATGCTGCACCCGGTTCCGCTGGGACCTCCCCTAATAAAAAGAAACAAAAAATAAAGGAAAACAAATTATTGTTGGTGAGGCACCAATAACTCGCAGTGAAGCTACTGCAGCCACAAATAAAACACAAATTGTTGTCAACATTCCAACAAGCAATAAATTTGCCGATCTAGCCAAAATTCCATCAGAGCCACAACCTACGCAAGGATTATCGGACCCTGTTCCACAACCAATTTTTGTTACAAATATTAACAATTTTATGAAATTCGGCCAGGAAATCGCCAATTTCATTGGTCAAACCAACTTTAAATGTTATTCTAGGATTAAGGACATAAAAATTAACACAACGACTAAAGAACACTATAAAAAGTTAATTAACTGTTTGTCGGCCAATAACTACGAATTTCATTGTTATCAATTTAGAGAAGATAAATCATACCGAGTCGTATTGAGAGGTTTACACAGCACAATTCAAACAGACGCAATAAAAAGAGATATTGAAGAAATAGGACATGATGTTATATACATTTCAGTTGAGCTCCATCCTACAGAAAGGTACCCTCTCCCTCTATTTTTTGTAGATCTTGAGCCTGCAAAAAATAATACAGAAATCTTTCAAATAAACCGACTTCTTTACTCAGTAGTTCGTTTTGAGCAGCCAAGACAGCGACCAGTAATAGTACAATGTACTAAGTGCCAAAATCTAGGTAATATTGAAAATTCTGCAAATAAATAGACTGATAATATTTATATATATTAGTATTAACTATGTATTATTTCTTATTCTCAAATATCGCTTTTTTATTACTTAATTGTTTTCCTGTTATTGTATTACATGCAATTTATTTCTTATTTCTTATTCGATATAGATATTTACTAAAAATATTATTTCCGTTGCATAACTACAATGACATTTCTTATTCCCAAATTATTGTTTTTCATAACTAATAATATGCCCGTATGTCCTTACTTCAATGGAACTGCAACGGATTAAAAACTTATTTTAACGATTTAAAAATTTTGATAAGAAATGTAAATCCCTTTTGTATAGCCCTCCAGGAAACCAATCTTTTAAATAATGATAATAGAACAATAAAAAATTTCAAAATTTATAGAAAAGATAGCCATAATCATAATCATGGCCACCATGGCGTTCTTCTTGCTGTTCAGGAATCAGTATATTCAGAACCGATTTCAATTAATACCCACTTACAAACTGTAGCTACCAAAATACACTTAAATATCACATTCTACGTTTGTAATATATACCTACCACAGGATCGTACTATAGAAACACAGCATTTACTTGACATTTTTAACCAACTGCCACGTCCTGTGCTCTTTGTTGGTGATCTCAATGGTCATAGTCCGTTATGGGGATCCCGAGATTTAAACACGCGTGGAAAAATAATAGAAACTTTTATTAAATTTTCCGATTTACTTCTATTAAATACAACACAATCTACCTTCCTCAGTTCCAGTTATAGTACACTTTCTGCTCTCGACCTATCTCTTTGCAGCCCCACGCTCTACAACTGTACTTCCTGATCTACATAGCAGTGACCATTTCCCAATTCTTATAAAATTCCTTACTATAAATCCATCATTCCAAGTAAAACTCAGATATATTCTAGACAAAGCTGACTGGCCTCAGTTTACTTCTTTAGCTGCTCCACCCCAAAACTCTCCATGTAACCTAAGTATCGAGGAGGGATGCCTAGCAATAACAAGCACTATCATTCAAGCAGCCCAAGCAGCGATACCGATGTCGTCCGGTCACTCAAAAAGACCATCCGTTCTTTGGTTTAATGACGCCTGCATATAAGCCCTAAAAAACCGCCGTAAGGCCTACAAAAAATTCCTCAGACGCATGACATCTGATAATTTAATAGAGTACAAAAAACTAAAAGCCATTTGCTGTATTACCTTTAATCAACATAAAACTGAGTCTTGGAAGAAATTTGTAAATACCATAAATTCCTCTACTAGTACCAGTACCGTCTGGAACAATATCCGAAAAATTAACTCTAAAAATTCTTTACCTCGCTTCACAATTTTAGTCAATGACCAGATATCCGATGATCCATTATAAGTTTCAAATACCTTTGCTGATCACTACTCGGAAACATTCAATTCCGGAAATAACAGTTTCCGGAATTGAATGTGAAAATTCCGGAATGTGGACTCTAAAGAAATAGAACATGAAAATAGTACATTACATTCAACTTACTAAAACATACCATTTACGATGTGGGAACTAAATTATACATTAAACATTGTCAAAGGCTCACCCATTATAACATAACGATAACATCCATTATGAGATGATAATAAAACTTTCAAACAGTACTAAAAAATGGTTGCTAGATTATTATAATCACATTTGGCATTCCGGTATATTACCAAATACCTGGCGAGACTCCATAATTATTCCAATCATCAAAACTGGAATAGACAAGCTCGTTCCATCCAGTTACCGCGCAATATTCCTGACAAGCTGCCTTTGCAAAGTGATGGAACGAATGGTAAACAAAAGATTGATGTGGATCCTGGAGAAGAATCATTTTTTCCAATCGTTTCAATCAGGTTTCCGAAAAGGCCGATCAACAATTGATCAAGTACTGATTCTTGATACAGAAGCAAAATATGCTTTTGTGAAGGGTCAACAAATGATTGCTGACTTCTTCAATATGCTAAAGGCTTTTGACGATATAAATCATGCTGTCATACTCCAAAAATTATCATTGATAGCAATCGGGGGACAAATGTATTCATTTATCAGACAATTTCTAAGAAATCGACGTTTTAGGGTACGGATCGGATGCCAATATTCAAAAGACCACACACAGAACAAAGGAGTTCCTCAAGGGTGTGTGCTCAGCCTAACACTTTTTTCGCTGGCTGTTAACGATTTAGGGCTCAACCTACCTAGAGGAGTAAAGCCTCTTCTATTCGCTGATGGCTTCGCAATATTTTACCGATCAGAGAGCCTTCTGGATATTCGACTAAAATTGCAAGAGGCACTAAACCGAATTCATCACTGGTCGACTACTGTTGGTATCCAATTTTCAACTGAGAAAACAAAATGTCTGCATTTCAGCCGGAAACGCAATATACCTCCCTCACCAGAACTGTTTTTAGGAAACTATCCGATAACCTATACTAATCACCACAGATTTTTGGGTATTAATTTTGACAAAAGACTAAATTTGGAAAATCATATATCCTCCCTAAAAATAATTGCAACCAAAAAACTAAATATTATTCGGGTTCTTAGCAATACGAAATGGGGAGCCGATAGAATGAGTCTACTCAGAATATATCAAGCATTAATTTGTTCCAAAATGGACTACGGTTCTTTTGTTTACAGCTCTGCTCGTTCCCGTGTTCTCTCGAAGCTCTATACCGTTCACCACGCCAACAAAAAAAAAAAAAAAAAAATCGCTACAGGGGCATTTCGAACAAGTCCAATTCTTAACCTATGTTCCGAATCCGGACTATCACCACTCTTATTTAAAAGTCTTAAATTAGCAATAAACTATGTTTCAAAACTACACTAACAGATAGGACATCCGACTTACGAATATATTTTTAACTCTAAATTTTCTAACTCTTTCAGACAAAAACAAAACTCAACACCCCCGTTATCAGAAAGAATCTCCTCAGCTATCTCTTTCCTTAAAACGATAAAAATTACCCCATCAGTCAATGATATCCCACCCTGGACCCACCAGCGTCCGCAAACAATGCTTGATCTGACAAAATACTCAAAAAATAATACCGAACGATCCAAATTCATAGACCTCTTTTCCCGCCTTCTAAATAGCAAGCCAGAATCCTTTATAATTTACACAGATGGTTCAAAATCTGACAAATTAGCATCTTCCTCTTTCGTTACTAAAGATTCAACCCACAAAATAAAACTACATAAATTGTCCGATATTTACACGGCCGAACTAAACGCAATAGCAGCAGCACTCCATTTTTGCATGACCCTCACTTACAATAGTATAATTACAGCCACTGATTCACTGAGTTTACTAAAAGGCCTAGATTGTATGTATCCAAAACATCCCAAAATCCCGGTTGTACAGTCCAACTTATCCACACTAAAAAGTTTAGGCAAAACAGTTAAGTTTATATGGATCCCTAGTCACGTGGGTATTGTGGGCAACGAGCTGGCCGATCTAGCTGCAAAGGAGGCTCTCGAACTACCGGGGCGAGGCAAGATCGCACTAACTCCATCTGATCTACGAAAAGCCCTAGAGAAAGAAATCGATGATGGATGGCAGTCGATGTGGGACGAAAGCCCTCCGAATAAACTGAATATGATAAAAAAAAAATGTCAAACCCTGGAATACATCCAGCCGCCAAAGTCGTAGAGAGGAAGTCGTACTGACGAGACTCAGGACCAGATTAACACACTCCTATCTTTTCACAAGGAAAGATTGCTCCGCCCAGGTGCAAATACTGTAGTGGTATACTAACGGCGATACACATTTTTCAGGAATGCCCTTTTTTTACATCGTGCCTAAATAGCTTAGGACTAAATACAGACCTTCCAACAATCTTGGGAGATAACAATGAAAAAATAGAATTATTATTCAAGTTTCTGAAATTAAGTGGTTTGTTAACAGAAGTTTGACATAAAAGATAAATATGCAATAAAATATAACTCCATATAAAAGATATCAATAAAAATAAGATAAATAATACAATACAGATGTGGAGAATAAAATAAGAAAGAAAATATGGCGTTAATAACCGATGCAGTTGTACGCCATGAAACTAAACAAACAAACAATGCCCTGGACACAGCCTAATTACATCTCATATCCTAAAACTCCTTCCTCGGAAAGCCATCCTATTCCTAACATACCTATATAATGCTGTGCTCCGTACCACATATTTTCCTGACTCTTGTAAATTATTCATTGTTAAAATGATTCCAAAACCCAAAAAGACACCTGAGCTTCCATCCTCATACCGTCCTATTTCCCTTTTGCCAATCATGGGCAAAATCCTTGAAAAACTAATTTTAAAATGCATGTATCCTATCCTACATTCGCATCATGTAATCCCAGATCACCAGTTTGGATTCCTAATATCACACTCCACCATCCAGCAATGCCATCGTGTGGTGGACGTTGTCTCCTCCGCATTGGAGCTTGGAATGCACTGCACGGGAGCCTTTCTTGACGTGAAACAGGCCTTTGATCGAGTCTGGGACCCAGGACTGCTTTACAAGCTGCACTTGAAATTCCTTCCTTCAACATACTTCCTAATTATCCGTTCCTATCTGAGTGATAGAACTTTCAGAGTAAACCATAAAAATTCCTATTGTTCCCTCTTTACCCAATCTGCCGGTGTTCTTCAAGGAAGTAGAAGGCCCGATCCTCTACACGGTGTATACAGCTGACATTCCAACTCATCTTATCACTGTCCTCACCACTTACGCTGATGACACATGTGTGTTATCAGTAAACAATGATCCCTTCATTGCCTCCCAAACACTCCAATCCCATATCCTAACCCTTCTAGAATGGTGTCAAAAATGAAGAATCAAAATAAATCCAAAAAAATCTCACCGAATAACCTTTACCCTTCGTCGTAAACCCACAACTTCCTGGCTTACAGTATCCTTTAATGATATTCCACTAATCCCTATTGAACAGATCCGCTACCTAGGACTCCACTTGGACAAACGTTTAGTTTGGAATCCACATACAAGACTAAAACGACAAGAAGCTGCCCGTCGTTACAGACTACTGCAACATTTACTAGACAAACGTTCAAAGCTCCCAATTAATTACAAAAGACTCATATACATGACTGTGATTAGACCTATCTGGACGTACGGAGTTGAGATTTCTGGCTTCAATAAACCATCCAATTCATCTCGTATCCAATCCTTACAATCCAAAATCCTCCGAAAAATCCTGAATGCACCTTACTTTGTCACCAATAAACTTATCCATTAAGATCTTAGTGTTCCGTATGTTGCAGATTTAGCCCAAAGCAGATATCAATCCTTTCATAGTAAGCTTCATAACCACTCAAATCCCCTAATTTCTCAACTTGCTTCCCACACCATTCCTGATAATCCTCCGAGGCGTCTGAAAAGAAGATGGCCCAGAGACCTTCTAGTGTCAAATTTTTATTAAAGTGCTACTGATGAATAGTTCTTTACAAGTTTTGTCACGTTATTGTAATAGGTAACAGCACATTATTTGATGTATAAATATTGTACAGTTGTAAATTTCAATAAATTGTTATTAAAAAAAAAATAGATATATTTCAATTTTTTTTTTTTTAACTTATTATTTAGTGATACTTGCAATTGTAATATGAAAGTAATGAAGTGTCGTACATTATCTTTTATTTTTTTTAGGTGAAAAGTGGATTTTCGGATTTAGTATTCTTATTAACAAAAAACAATTGATAAAAAAACGGTTCTATTTTTATCCGTTATACAACCAACTTAAATGCGGCCTGTAATTGTTTGGCGTGACCACGTAAATAGTTGGTTTGACAATGCAATGCATAATAAATAATGTGTAGATATTTTGATGAAGTTACTGGAAAATTAGCGTTACATTGAAATTCTCCACATTTTTAAGCTAAAAAAAAAATTTATAAAATAATCGTTTTTTTTTTTAATATCATCAGCCAATTTGTTGGATAAAGTAACAAAATTTAATTTGTTTCGACCATGGTATTATTATGGTTTCGGCCAAGAGATTATTTAGACTGTTATGATAAAATTATAACTTGAAAACTATTTTACAACCGAATAAGCTCTTTTGAAAGAACAACATATTTGTATCTCTTAAATAAAACAAAACCTGCTAAATTAAAAAAAAAAAAAATTGTATCCCTTCTCCGCAATCACCACCTTAAAGATACAAATAAAAATCACCTAAGATCTACTTGATTCAGCAGAACAGGGGTGTTGTAACGTTGTGTTATCCATTTTTTTCTCAGCCCCTCTCTCTAGAGGCCTGTCTAAATATCTTCTCAAAATACTCCTACAGTGTGCAAACATTTCCCTGGGTCGATAGGCCTTGGTGGATGCAACTCAAACACACTCCCTATACAATGGTCAATCTACCAAAATCCACGTCCCGGAAATCGTTAAAGTTTTTTTTATCAAATGCAGGTGGTAATTTGCCGTGGATTACATTTTTTACATTACATTGTTTATAATACATCATAAGTCTATACTTAGTTAGTTCTTATTTGAGGAGTAGTAAATATAAGAAAAAAATGTTATTGTTTTTTTTTTCAAATAAACACATCACAAAAAAATTAAATGAAAAAATATATATCGCCAAATGTACAACAATCAATTAGATGTATACACTTGCTATTGCCTGATTTTCTTGACAAACGACCATTCAATACGATTGGTGTCCTTAATAGTAGTATGTTTCAATTCCATATTTTTTGCTTAATTTTTTTATTTCCTGTTTATTATTAGTTTCTGATATTAATTTTTAATAGACCTTGTTTCCTCTAGTATATATTTGTTAATTCCCAATCGTATTTAAAAAAAAAAAATCTTCATTTTTCGCCTTTCCACATATACATAATATATATGTTATAACTATATATATATGTGTGTACAATGTACTTGTATATCTGCCATTGAAGTAGCGGTAAAAAAAAAAAAAATCACTTTAGAATTTTTATTTAGGATAGTATATATATAAAAAGAGTTTTATTTAAAGCAATTTAACAATTTACAATTCTGTAACATGATTGTATAAATACATGTTTTGCTAATAAAACAATTCACACTACAATTTCTTCATAAATCAATTCATTCAATAAAATGAAAACAGAATACTTTTAAACTGTAGGAAAAACTGACAAAAACCTACTAAAAAAAAAAAGTTCTTAGAATGTCTTATTAAATAAATTTTATTTTAGTAGTATGTGTCTAGTTCGTTTGTGTACGTATCTTCTTAAGGTTAGCTTATTATATTTGCCTATTGCTTGTATTATGGGATTGTCAGAGTTTATTGCTGAGTTGAAAAAGTTCTGAGTCTGGGAGTAAATAAACTGTTTAATTGTTTGAAAATCTAGATCGTGCAGGATGTCAGTTATTTTTGTGTATCTTGGGTAGTCGTTAATGATTCTCAAGCATTGGTTTTGAATTCCTTCTATTTTTTTGTAATTGGAGTCACATGTGGAGCTCCATACCGGAGAGGCGTATGTTAGTAATGGTCGAATGACTGATTTATATAGAATGATTTTGTTTCGAGTTGGTAGTGGGGATTTTCTTCGGAAATATGGTGACATTGTACTGATAAGTTTTTTGGCTTTGCAGCATATATTATTAATGTGAGATGTGAAAGTTAAACGTTTATCTAATTCGAGACCTAGGTAGGTAACAGTTTGTGCCCAAGGTATTCGAATTTTATTTAGAATGATATGATCCGCTATTTTAGGTCTTCTTTTTGTAAACATTATTGCTGCAGTTTTGTGTTCATTTATTTGTATTTTCCATCTTTTGTAATATTTATTGAATTTAGAATATAATGATTTTAATCTCTTTTCTATTGTGTCTATTCTGTAGGAACTAGTGTAAATGGCGGTGTCATCTGCGTAAAACGATCTTTCAACTGAAGGAAGAGAAGGAAGGTCGGATATGTACAGGTTAAAGAGAGTAGGGGAAAGACAGGATCCTTGGGGAAGACCAGCTGATAGGGAATGTTTAGATGTTGTGGTATTGCTAATTGTGATTTGAAAGGATCTATTAGAAAGGAATGAATGGATAATATGTATGATGTACGCTGGGAAGTGATAAGCTTGTAAATTAGTCCGTTATGCCATATTGTGTCAAAAGCCTTTTCGATGTCCAGTAAGATCATCCCTGTATGTTTTTTATCATTAAAAAGCTGCTGTGATAAAATCTGTCAATCTAGCTAACTGTGCCATTGTGGAATGGTGGTTCCTAAAGCCGAATTGTTCTTTAACCATAATATTGTTGTCAGATATAAACTTGTTTAACCTCTTCAAGAATATTTTTTCAAATATTTTTGAATGAATGTTAAGAAGGCTAATTGGTCTATAGTTAACGGCTTCTGAAGGGTCTTTATTTGGTTTAGGTATTGGTATAGTTTTTGCTGTTTTCCAGGAAGCCGGGAAATGTCGGAGGCGGAAAATGGAATTGAAAATTTTTGTCAAGAACATTATTGATTTTTTACTGAGATTTTTAATTACTATTGTAGGAATATTGTCTTCGCCCGGAGCTTTTTTAGTTTTTAGCTTTTTTATAATATGAATTATTTCTTTTGGTGATACGGAGGGGAAGTTAGATGGTACCTTTTGCTGAAGATATTTATTTACAGTTTTGTTTACTGAGCGATTGTGGTGGGGTGAGCCAAAGTCTTTGGTGATCTGAGAGGTGGAAGTAAAATATTCCGCTAGTAAAGTTGCTTTGCTTTTATCTGAGTAGGCAAATCCAGCCGGTATTTTAAGGGGTGGTATACATTGAGAGCGATTTGTAAAAATGCGGTGGAATTTCCAAAGAGATTTGTCTCCAGGTTTTATGTCTTTTAGCGTTTCGGTCCATTTGTGATTTTTCCAGCCATTTAATTTATTTTTTACGAATGAATTCAGTCTATTCATTATTATTTTGTGTATTGGGTTATTGGAATAGAATAATAATAGAAATGTTTACGAGTTTGTTTACTATTTATGTTTATAGTACACGGATACTGTAAGTAGTTTGTTTTATACGAGACATATTTCAGTATCGGTTTAGTATCTGTTAAGTTGTGTAAAGTAAAAATATTTATTTGGACGTGCAAGTATGTAACTGTAGCAAGTTGATGTACTGTTGTTGTTATGAGTGTAGATTGTAATGGTAGAATTAGAGAAGCCGAAGTTCGTAAGTAATTCTAACACATTTATGATTATAACATATTTAAACATATAATTATAAAATATATTAGTATTTATTATATTTACCATTAATCAATAAATGATAACAATCCTTCTATTAAAATAAAAACTTTTGACATACCGTCTTCAGCATTTTTTAGTTTTGTCATCGTATTTTTAAAATTTGAAATTATTTTTCCAATGTTAAATGAGCTGAAATTTTTTTTAATTTCATTAAAACAATCAGAGAACGAAGGCTCCTGATTCTGATGGTCTTTCGATGGAAAGGTGTTTGAAGGCCACTGAGATTTTGGGTTCGGGAGAGTAGGGAATGCTTCTTTAGTTGCTTTAAAGTTTTTTCGCGGTGCTGCTTTTATCGTGGGGTTTTTCTTGCTTAGTTGCAATTCCATGTTTCTTGTGTATTTTATGCAGTTTGGTGAATTTGAGAAATGTTCTTCAGAGCAATTGATACATTTAGGTTTAAATCCATCAATGAGTGCGTTGGGGCAGTCTTTTGATAAGTGATCTCCTGAACATTTAAGACACTTGGGTTTTTAAAACAGTTTCGTGCTACGTGATTAAATTCCTGGCATACGTAGCATTGCGTGATTATTTTATTTGACCTGTATTTTTCCCATTTTATTACTAGATCGCAACAATAGTTTATTTTATTTAATTGCTCTTTATTTTCTAAAATTACTATTGCTAGTGGAAGTTTAATTAGTCCTGATTCGGTTTTTCTTTCCATTTGGTATATTTTGTATACCTGAAGGCATTAGTTTTTAAGGTTTTCTGTTATCTCCTCGATAGGGAATTCTGGAGGAAATCCTTTTAGAACTAATTTAGGGTTTATTTCGCTTTTAGGAGTATACGAGTGGAAATCTACTTTATTTTCTTTAAAAATATTTTTAATTAGTGAGAAATCCTGGCTATTGGATGTATAAATGCTTGTTTTATTTCCATTATATTTTACTTTTATTTCTTTTATTTGCGGTTTTATAGCATTTATGGTTTCTTTAATATTATTAAATGGGCTGTTTATTATGATAGGTGGATATTGATTGTTAGTTTTGCCTTTATTGTTTATAGATGTAGATAACTCCGAAATTTCATCCTCATCCATATCACAAAGTATGTCGTAGCAGTTTGCCACGTCAATATTATATTTTACAGCATCACCTCTTTTCCGTTTGATATTTCTATTTGATGTTGATGATGATGGTCCTGGTGGTTCATCCATTGTATTTTCGGCCCCTCCTCCAAGGGCTTTGGAATGGGTTATTAACTTCGTAAAATTAATAAGAAAAAAGACGAACTATAATGAAAAACAAAATGTCTTAAATAAAAGAAAACGTAACTATATAACTTGGACTGCACCCTTTACTCTAAGGCTGCTACAGCGAGACTGTATTTAAGATAGTAAATGTTAACCAATATTCAAGGTTCTTCATTTTTTTTTTTTTTTTTTTTTTTTTTTTTTTTTTTAATTCTTATATTAATAGGAATTCTTAAGTGTATAAGAAAACACATCTAGTAATTATGCGGTATACAATGCAATATAATGGCATGATTAAAACTTTTCGAGGAACTACCCTTTGATAGTACTCTAATGAAATAGCCACAAAATAAGAAAAACTCGGGGCCTTCTTCTTTTCAGCCACCTTGGAGGATGCTAGGAATATAATGGGAAGCAAGGTGTGCAACTAGTGGATTTAGATGAGGAGTAAGTTTATTATGAAAGGAAATGTATCTGGGTCGCGCCAAATCAGCGACATATGAGATATTAAGTTCAATGTGGATCAGTCCATTTTTACAACGTAAGGAGCATTAAAGATATTCCGAAGGATTTTGGATTGGAGTAATTGGATGCGGGAAAACGTCAGTGGTTTGATGGATCCCCATACCGTAAGTTCAAATAGATCTGATAATCATCATGTTGTATTGTAGTGAATCGGGAGATTTGAGCGTTTGTCGAGTAAGTGTTATTGCAGTCGAAATTGACGGGCAGCTTCTTGTCTTTTCAATCTTGTATGAGGGTCCTGGTAAGTCTCTTGTTCAGATAAAATCCAAGATATCGTATTTGTTCCACAATATTTAGCGGTACTCCATTAAAGGATACCGGAGGACAGGATGAGGTAGGTTTTCGACGGAGGGTAAAGGTTATTTGCTGGGATTTGCTAGGATTTATCTTAACTATCCAGATATGGCACCATTCTTTAAGCGAAATGGTATGTGACTGAAGTGTCCGGAATGCAGCGAATGGATCATCATTAACTGATAACACGCTGGTGTCGTCAGCATAGGATGTAAGGATAGTAATAGGTTGAGTTCGGATATCAGCTGTATACATGATATAAAGAATGGGACCCAGGGTACTACCTCGAGGAATTCCAGTGGTCTGAGGAAAGATGGATGAGTATGTAGCATTGTGGTTAACTTTAAATACTCTATCAGAAAGGTAGGAACGGATGAGGAAATACGTAGATGGAAGGATAAAACAGGCCTGAATGACATACCCGATCAAAGGCCTGTTCAGCGTCAAAAAAGACACCCATGCGATACATCTTTCACTCCAATGTAGATGAAATAACATCCACCACACGATGGCATTGATAAACTGGTGATCAGGAATAATGTTATTGGAATCAAGGAAGGGATAAAGGCGTTTCATAAGGGTATTTTCAAGGATTTAGCCACTGATAGGTAGGAGAGAAATAGGAATGTTTATGAGGAAATATTTTCTGACCTTTTACTTAGGTTTTGGGATCATTTTTATAATTAATAATTTCTAGGAATCGGGAAAATATGTTGTACTGAAGACAGCGTTATAAATGTAAGTAATACTGCTTTCCTTGGAAGACATTTGAGGATTTTCGAGATAACAAAAGTTCATGTCCAGGAGCTTTGTTGGAGAGCAATCTAACGGATTAAAGCTATTATATCTGAAGGGTGGAATGCTTTAGGAGGAAGGGTCTCAGTTATGCTTCAATAAATTCTACATGGTTAGGATTTAGGATGTAATAATAAGGTTTAAATGTATTATGATATGGTTCACCAAATACCTGCGATTTTCCTGAATCATATTTTGTCCAGGATTGAGCTGCAGTAAGAAGAGAATGATTGAAGGTTTTGAATTTCAAAAGTATTTTGATAGTATTCCATAAGGGTTCGTCGGAAGCAGATAGTTGTTCAGTTTTTTCTGTAAATTTTCAAATTTTAGTTTTTTAAGTTCTGATTTAAGTTTGTTAGTTAATTTGGTATAATTGGTTTTGTCAGATGGATATTTAATTCTATTCCATTAGGCCCTAATTCAACGTTTTTCTACTAATAAAACTGAATCTATCATTCTATTTTATTAGGTGTTGTACAGACAACAGATAACAGTATGCAGGATTTTACTGATTTAGTAAGATGTTCAATTGTCGCATTTATTTGTTGACAAGTTCTTAGTGAAATTTTTAGGTCAATATGGTATTTTAAAGCCAAACGAAATTTATCCCAGTACAAGTGAGTCTCGGTAATTAGGACAACGTGAATGTTATTGTCGTGTATGAATATTTATTTATTTATTTGTAAGCAGGGCCATGCCCTATACAAAGGAGTTCGGTTACTTTTTATATACTGTGGAATACAATACAAATAGAAATATTATGTACATTATAATACTACACAAATTATAATCTCAGTAATATAATAACGAACATATAAATAAGAATTAAATACTAAGAATAAGAAGTAAATACACGTTTTACAATCTAAATAATTGACAATACTTAATAAAAGAAAATAAACTTTTTTATTTTTTGTAAATTCCTATTCACAAATAAAAAATGTTTCCGTTGCGTTAAGATGTTATATTTTTTTAAAACACGGTATTATCAATATTGGTTGATTAATATTGAATGAGGTATATTAAAATATTTCATTAAGAAAAATAAAATGTTGAAAATACATAAACTAAGAAACTAAAAATATATAAAATCTTCTGTAATATAATATCAAAAAAAAAAAAAAAAAAAATGTTGTTACATGATATCTTGTTG
This sequence comes from Euschistus heros, assembly GCA_003667255.2. NCBI lineage: Eukaryota > Metazoa > Arthropoda > Insecta > Hemiptera > Pentatomidae > Euschistus > Euschistus heros. Next base: position 1,362,302 of record RCWM02000038.1, read on the forward strand.
ATTTTATCGATATAATGATTACTATCATGATAAGTTTTAGGATTTCTTCAAATCAATTTTAATATAGCATGAATTTAAATATCTTTAACTAATGTTATATAATCTTCAGTGATGTTTTTCGCCTGCACTTTAATTTGCTATTTCTTATAAAAGCAAGCTAAACATCCAACTGGTCGTCCATAATTCTTATTTTTGAAAGCAGGAGAGATCACTTCATAGTCGCCCAACCAGCTTAGTTTATCTATGTACATTCCATATAAAGATTTTTACGTTACCAAACGATGATATTTGTTTATTATGATTAGGCGAAGGCTCCAGTTTACTATTAATGCGTGCTTCAGTAATACCATTGTTATGCAAACAGAGTACTTCAGTAGGCCTGTGGTCGTGTGTTGGTTTTCATGAAGTATCCCTCATTCTAACTTTTTTCGTTTTCGTGCTTGGTGATCTTATTTAATATGGCGGTTGGTTGGCAGGGGAATTCGAAAAAATGCGTTTTTTCCTAGGTTCATCATCCGTCTGGAATTCTTCAGAGTCTGTCAAAAACTGGTTTTCAAATATGTTGCAGGTTAGAATTAATTCCATCATACTTTGGATTTATATCTTTTTTTGATCAGTCGGTTTCTTTACAATTTTTTTTCCATTTCTTTGCCAAACAAATTTGAAGTGTCCCTCGGAGTCTGGTTCAGGCCGGTAACAGAGACACATCGGTCCCACGTTGCCCTCTCATTGCATTTGGTTTTTTCCATCTGTTTGTGCCCAAATTTGACACAGGTGTTAAGTGTGATTGTATGGACTGATTTATAGAATTTCAAGCAAATCGCTCGAGGATCTTTGCCAATAATTGAAAGTATAGGAAGCGGTATTTCAGCAAGACCGAGTTCGTTATCAGAAAATAGATACGGACTTGCAGCCCCCCAACGCGCCTCCGGCCAGCTGTCTAGGGAAGCATTGTGGCACTACTGCAAGGTCAGTGTCAATATTCATAGATATGTAGCTGTCATCCATATCATAGCAGCTATACTCCTCTCCTGTCACCGGGGTAGTCCAAATAATTAAGAAAATATTGTACCTAGTTATTTTAATGCTTTAACTGTAGTTATTTTAATATCTTAACTTTATTTATTTTAATTTTTTAACTGCATTAATTTTAAGATTATAACTTTATTTATTAAAATTTGTTAACTTGATGTATTTTAAAATTTAACTTTATTTATCTTAAGTATTGATGACGTAGAAGAATGTGAAAGAGGAGAAAAATCTAATTAATTGTTTGCTGTAGGATAAGGTTTTATAATTCCCTTTTATGGTTTAAGTGGATCTTTATTATTATTAATGTTATTATTATTGAGATTATTGTTGTCGTTTTTTCTTTGTTTTTTTTCCGTTGTTTTTTATCAGGTATTGATTTATTGATTCATATGTTTTTTTGTAATTATGGAAAATGGGATAGGTACAATTAGAGGCAGTTATGTACGGATATGAATATATACATTTATGTGTGTGTTTTGTAATATTTACCTATTTATTTATTGATTCTTATAGATCAAAATTATTCATTTATTTTAATACATTACTGTCATTGTTGGCACTTTTTAGCAAGTATATTTAATAACCAATTTTAGCAAAGGCATTTAGCATTTCTTTGATTTTTATAGTATATGTGAGTATACGTATATGTGCACATTTATGTTGATTTATTTTTAATTTTTCCATATTTATTTTATTTTATTGTTTATTTTTAATTCAGGGATCTGAACATGTATGTGTGTTGGTTGCGATTGTCAGGAATTGGCCTAATATGATACAGGCAACAGATAAACAGAATGATAACAATTTTGAGATTGGCCAAACAGTATGGGTTTCGAGGACCGAAGGGCCTACTCAGGAAGCGGTTGTTGCCTCCGTGATATCGGCGCCTGCCGAAGGAGGGGGCGAAAAAAGCTCATTAAAGTATAATAGCCTGGTAAATGGTCTGCCACGTTCAAAAATCTCTGTAACCAAAATAATATGGAAACTGCGGAATTCTATGCAGCGGTCGTTGAATTTCTTAAGTTTTTAAAGATTATTAATGCAGACCTTCCAGGCATACAGCACCCGGCAATTAAATTTTATAAATTAAGAAAAAAAAGAAAAACCAATATAGAAGACAAGGGTGCTAGTAAAACTTCGAATCCGCTGACAGCAAATAAAGCAGACCGGCAGTGCATCGGCAAGAACAATATCAATATGAGATGACCCAATACAATTATTATAACAGAAGAAAGAAGGTCGTCCAGACAATAATGAATGCCGATGCCCCTAAGCAATGTCCCTTAAAGGTCACCGAAATCGATGCCCATTTTAGAAACCTCTTTGAGCAAGTGAACTCCTGCAGACGTGCGGATTATGAAAAATGTGCCCCGATGCCAAATGTCATGAATCTTGATGTCCAGGCAATACGAAAAGTCATTAAACCTACGTCACTGGACACATCACCGGGGCCTGACGGGCTCTTAATCCGCACGATAAAATTCTATGATGTATCCCACATTATTAAGACAATAGTGGAGATCATGCTGAAGGTGGCCTATATACCAGAACCTTTACGTCAAGAGCGCACAATCTTAATATATAAGGGTAAGGGCGATGTTAAAAATATTTCATCATGGAGACCCATTACTATATACTCTATAGTTCGCCGAATCATAGAAAAGGTTCTGGACCAGGAACTGAGAAAGCAGGTCACCTTCTATAGGAATCAGAGAGGTTTTATTAGGGGCCTTCCGAGAGCACACGTGAGCGCAAGAATCATTGACGCAGTCATAAAAAACGCAAAAAATAAGAAAATGACTGTGCGGTGGTCTTTCTTGACGTTGTTGGCGCTTTGACAACATTGGGCAAGATCACATTGTTAGATCGTTAGAAGCAAGAGGTGTTTCACTGGACCTGAGAAACGTTATCACTGCACTCCTATCCACAAACAAAATTAAAGTAACTGTTGGAGATTATTCTACTAGCCACATCAATGTACTGCGAGGAGTTCCCTAAGGCGGGAACTCTCCCTCGCTGTTTAACTTAGCTATTGATCGTCTGTACCAAGACCTTTGTGATCATGATTTTTCGAGACACTAAGGGTACAAGCTGAGAGATGACCAAGACTGTGTGGTCCTCACAGGATTTGCAGATGATCAGACGGTCTCTGCACGTAATAAGTATGCGGCATAGAGAATTATAGATAGCACCAAAAGGATACTGGCGGAGATTGGTCTGGCTGTAAATCCACAGAAAAGTATGGGCATTGTGTTGGATAGAGGTGAGATGCAAGCAACGACGCTCTCTTTTGAGAATAGAGATGTCATCCGCACGGCAAAGGAAGATGACTCTATTAAATACTTGGGATGCACATTCTCGGGAGAGCTAAGGTTCAGTGAAGATCAATAGAGAAACTAAATAAAAATTTAGATCAATTAGTAACCTCTTGCCTACTTAAACCGGAACAAAAGCTCAATGTTGTTAATCAATATGTGTTTCCCGGATTGACATATCCTTTCCAGACTGCACCCCTTACATAGCATGTGGCAGGGCGTTGGTGTACCTCATTTTAAGGAGACGCCGAGAGCTAACAGATATATTTGTGAAAAACAAATACTTTCGGGGTCTGAATGGACCAACGCCCTAAAACTCAACATCAATTATGTGCCCCTGCGTGGAGTCCCAGGTGCCAGTGGACAGATAGGAGAGGTTGGGTCCCTTTGCCGCAAGTGTGGCAAAGAGTCCGAAACACCAGCCCATGTGCTGGGAAAATGTCCCAACAACTCACTCCTGATCACACGCCGTCACCACAGGGTCAAGAATGAATTGATAAGGCTCCTCAAGAATAAATGCTTTACCTGCTTTGACGAGGTATACTGCATCGATACCAACGGTTCCACGAGGTATGCGGACATTGTCGCGTTTCCAAAGAACGGACGGACAGCGCTCATAGTGGATCCTACTGTAAGGTATGAAAGTAATAGCCTCGATCAATCAGGTGAAGTAGAAAGGGAGAAAATGGATATTTATGAAAAATCTATCCCTCTCCTGAAAGAGAAATTCCGCGAGACATTCGGAAATAGAGATTTCTCCGTGAAAGGATTATGGTTTGGGTCTCGCGGAGTCATCCCGGAAAAAACAAGGAGCTTTTTGGAGGACCTTGGCGTGGAGGTGAGGGATATAGCGATAATGGTCGAAAATATAATATTGGACTCCCTGGGAATCATTCACCATATTGTTCATAGGATGGCCCATTGCAATTTACAGTTATTAAATATGTAGCAATTTTATCCGATTCCTGATTCTATGTGCATATATGTATATAAATGTGTGGTAGATATATGGATATTAGGGGGGGGGGATAACATAAAATGAAAGAATAAAGCGAAATAGGAAAAGAAGGGTGGAAAAAAAGAGGAAAATATAGTAGAAAAAAAAAATAAAAAATAAAAAAAAATCAAGAGGAAGGGAAAAAAAAAAAAATGTTATTAGTTTGTCTAGTATTAGGTAGTATTAAGTATCATATTATATAACTATAACTAAATTATAAATTATAGTTTTGTCTTTTGGATAGATGAGTATGCTGTGTTTATAGCAACCCAATAAAGTTGGGCAGCACTATGTTTATTGTTAATTGTCACAATAAAGAATATATCTCTCTCTTTTCCTTTGGAAAATATTTTTCTATTATCGGAGGACATAGCTTCATTAATAAGTACCTTTTTATTAGTATCTTCTCGGTTGTGAGATAAATTAAAAAAGTGTATATTTAAATCCTGCTTTTTTTTTTTTTTTTTTTTTGCTATTTTCAGAAAGTAGTTTTTATCAATCAATCGTAGAAATTTCACAGATATTATATTAGTGTAGACACCATCTTTTCTTAATAGTTATCTAGACTATTTATGGTGATGTGACACTCTAGAAATGTAAAAATATTGGATAATATTTTGTCGAGCTGTTCGCCGTCTTGATATGGTATTCCTTTAATGTCGATTGTTTTTTTAAGCATTTGGAAATCGAAATACTTTTTTTGCCTTGCTGTAAAAGACTGTAAATGACTTAAATCACTTTTTAAACTATCAATTTTGTGGTTTAAGGTCTTGAAATTAGATTTTATCGATTCTTGTGTCTCTTTAATTTCTGAGATTCTTAAACTAATTTCAGAAAATGTATTTTTTATGCTGGTTATTTCTGCATTGATCAGCACAGATGAATTGATGAGCATATTAAGTTTTTGGTCTAGGCTCATAGATTCCAATTTTTTTTCATCCATTATTTGAATTTCAACACAACAAAGTATAAGAATGTAGTGAAATATATAGTACAATTATAATGAGAAGGTTGCAATAGGGCAGGATATAAGCAATATTATTCACCTATTAACAGCTTTTCAGCTCACTGGGTCACGTGGTTGAAATTTCCAATACGGCCGGTTCTCACTGCACACGATTATTTTTTAAACTGTAAAAATGTTGCTGTCACACACTAGATTTCAAAGTTTCATTAAGTGTGTAACTGCTGGTTCTTTATGAGTAATTTAAAAACCTTTTCATATACTATAAACACTTGCTAACTACTTTTCTAGCACTCACAACTTGAGATTCACATACAAAGGTGGTCGTATTTTAGCAAGATGGTCGAACTCCTGAATGAATATGTCTAGTTCATTTCTGTTGAGCGAACCATTTTCGTTCACTAAAAGAACTGCCAAGGAGTTTCGGATCATCAAGGAACAATAGACGTGGTTTCTTTGAGAGCTCTTGTGAGAAGGGTAATTAAACGTCTGATGATTCCTTGGAGTTCACGGAGGAAGAAGGAAAGAATCGATGTGATATCACCAAAACCTTGGGAGGAAATAAGATTGTGTTCTGATATTGGAGATGGTGGGTTGAACTGTCTTGAAGACGGTACCTAGAATGGGATTTGGCTTGGATTTTATTGAGGTACTATTTACTCATACATTTGTAGTGGAGTCTTGGTCTGTTGGTTTACTTGTTGTGGGGTCTGTTGGGTAGTTGATGGGGAAGGATTGATTATTTTGGGAGGTCGGGATGGAAAGGATGTTTGAGGCGCCTGATTCTGTGGCCGTCGATTTCTTCATTTAACCGTTGTGAATTCATTAGATGGTTGATTAAGTTGAAATGACACCGCTGCTGAGGTTGACGGCTGGGATTCTGCAAGTTGAACGGCTGAATCAATGGAATGTTGATCCTGAGGTTCTTGAGGTTGGCAGTAGAGGAAAGTGTTAAGGAAAATTATTGACAGAAATTTTCTGTTGATTTTGAAAAGATGTTACTATTTTTTACGGATTTTTTAGGAACAGAATTATTATTTGTAGCAGGGTCGGTGGCTCTTAGCTTCTGCCTATGTTTGTATACCTCACAACAATTTCGTCGATTGTCATTTAATGCTTTTTGTTTTGAAGCAATTAAAATATTTTTTTTTAGTTTTTAGTTCAAGTTTGTTTATGTAGGTTTAATCTTGAACTCGGTTTTTTTTTTTTTTCTAAAAATTATTTTAATTATTTAATTTTTAGTTGTGAGTTTATTTTGTTTATACTGTCAATGCTTGATAAGTCGATCTTCAAGCTACCCTGAAAAATAGATAAAATAGACTTACTGAACAAAGACTTATCGAGGTTATTATTCGACTTATCTTCATGTAAATGGGAAAATTGGAGTTGAAATGATTACGTATTATTTTCATTAATGGGTATATGTATGTTGTTTGTACATACATATGAAGTCATTGATGCACAAAATAAAATACCCGCTACCACTTTATCATATTTACTTTCAACTGAACTGCTCTTTTTTCTGACGGTACCTAAAAATAGACTTACCGCCTTCCACAAGTGGCGATCTTTTATTTATTCTTTATGAAGGTTGAAAAAGAACTACGCGGAATTCGGAATTCACTAGCAACAAACGCCCAACTCCTTTCTCATTTCTCCACTTTACAAACCAATTTTAACTTTTCGTTAATTGAAGGAATTTTCAATAGCCACTGTAAAACCACTCGAGTGAATAACTAATAATAAGTGACTGGTGTAACTATGAACTGGAAAGATAAACAATGACGGGAAACCGGAATATAAATTACACATGAAATTCTTTTAATTTGAGTTCGAGTTATAGAGGCGATGTTATCTAATAGTTCATTTCAAAGAGGTGGTCCTAGATGTTCTCTCTTTTGAACTCTACCAGGTATGCAAGTTTAAAATGTCGTTTTAATTCCAATAGAATGCGCTCTTAGCCTATTGAAGGATTTGCTTATCTCTAAACGCTATTTTGTTTGTTAGTCATTTGTTTACAAAAGTCAGTTGTTTTTAAGTCGTTTACGTGGACGTATCATACCTTTCTTTGGTGTTAAAAATGTCTAATTTTAAGCCAAATAAAGAGCATTTGCGGCATGTCATGATTTTCTTATTTAATCAAAAGAAAAAGGCATCTGAATGTCATCGAATTCTTGTTGAGACTTATGGCGATGTTGCTCCAACCGTCAGGACATGTGAACGTTGGTTTCAAAGTTTCAAACGTGGTGATTTTGATGTTACTGATCAAAAACGAGAAAATCGACCAAAAAAGTTTGAGGACTTCGAATTGCAATCTTTATTAGACGAAGACAATACCCAAACCCAACAAATGATGGCAGAACAGTTGAATGTCACTAGGCAAGCCATTTCCGATCGCCTGAGAGCTATGGGAAAGATTCAAAAGGTTGGAAAATGGGTTCCACATGAATTGTACGAACGACAGATGGAAAAAAACGAAAAACTGTGTGCGAAATGCTGCTTTTACGCCACGAAAGAAAGGGTTTTTTGCATCGAGTTGTAACTGGCGATGAAAAATGGATTTATTTTCAGAATCCCAAACGAAAAAAGTCATGGGTAACGCCAGGACAACCATCCACATCGAGTGCAAGACCGGATCGTTTTGGGAAGAAGACAATGCTGTGTGTGTGGTGGGATCAGAAGGGAGTAGTCTACTACGAGCTTCTCAAACCCGGCGAAACAGTCAATACCGAGCGCTACCGACAACAAATGATCAATTTGAGTCACGCATTGATCGAAAAACGCCCAGAATGGGCTCACAGGCACGCCAAAGTCATTCTTCAGCATGATAACGCTCCTGCACATTCAGCCAGATTGACTAAGGAAACGATTTCTTCGCTTGGTTGGGAACTCCTACCCCATCCGCCGTATTCACCTGACCTGGCGCCTTCTGATTATTACCTCTTCTCATCGATGGGACACTCATTGGCGGAGCAACACTTCAACAATTTCGAAAACGTACGAAAATAGCTCGATGAATGGATTTCAAATAAAGATGAAGCATTCTTTTGGAATGGTATCCATATATTGCCCGAGAGATGGACAAAATGTGTAGAAAGCGAGGGTCAGTACTTTGAATAAAATATATTATACTTTTTTTTTAAATTACTGTGTATATATTTTAAGAAATAAACGACATTTTAAACTTGCATACCTGGTATTTTTAGTTCGACTTATTTACACAATTTTTAACGTTTTCTATCTGAAATTGTCTCTGTGACAGTGAAAAAACATTGAAATTTGTTAACTTTTTTTTTTTTTTTTTTCTTAAAAAGGGCTGAGTTGATTTCAAAATATTTTTTATGGGACCACCTCTGAAGTATGCCCTACCGATCTATAAAAGAATCATCAAAATTGATTCACAATTGACCAAGTAATCGCGTAACATACACACGAAAAAAAAAAAAAAAAAAAAAAAAAAGTAAAAATACAGATGAGTTGAGAACCTTTTTTTTTTTTTTTTTAAGTCGGTTGAAAAAAAAATAATAATTACAAAATAAATAAATAAAAAATAAGATAATCAATATTAAATAAAATTATATTATCCAGTTTTCTTGATAAATTCTATGGTACTACAAAGGTACTGTTTACTATCGACCGAGGCCATACAGAGCTGACGAGGTACACCACATTTATCCATATCTCTCTTTTACTGAGGAAACTCCTCGAAGATATGCCTCAATAGTAGAGCAGCTCTGCAGAGTTGACAATGAAGGGGAACTCTCTTTGCCATCAGGTAGTCATGCGTTAAACGACAGTGTCCAATTCTTAGCTATGTGATTACCAACCGACTTCAAAAAAGAGGAGGTTCTCAACTCGTCTGTATTTTTTTTATTTTTTTTTTGTGTGTATGTTACGCGATTACTCCGTCAATTCTGAATCAATTTTGATGATTCTTTTTTTGATCGGTAGGGCATACTTCAGAGGTGGTCCCATAAAAAATACAGATGAGTAGAAAACCTCCGTCAATTCTTAATCAATTTTGATGATTCTTTTTTAGACCGGTAGGGCATACTTCAGAGGTAGTCCCATAAAAAATATTTTGAAATCAATGCAGCACTTTTTAAGAAAAATCAAAAAACCAGTTAATAAAAATCACTGTTATATAACCTTACATTTTAAACATTTTTATAATTATGATTATCTAAAATCTCCATGGTAAATAAATCTAAATTATTAACAAAAATAATTTACATATACAGTCAACTCTCGATGTGTTGTACGATAAGCTAAATTCTTAAATAAGTCGAACAAAATCTTTGGTCTCCAAAACAAACCAACTCAATTTACATATACAGTCAAATCTCGATGTGTCGTACTTCGATAAGCTGAATTCTTAAATAAGTCGAACAAAATCTGCATTCAGAATTACATTACACTTAAATTTTACCTCGGTGAGTGAAGTTTCATGGCCGCTATTAACATTACATCGTTAAGTGCTCTGTGCTTGTGACAATATTATCAATAGTATAAACTATAATCCTTCAGCCAAACTTCATAAACAGTGAAAGTTTATACAATGGAATCTTTAGACAGAGAAACTGGGTGAGGTGAGTGCGTTTATTATTAATTAAAGACAATTAATAATAAAGACAATTCTCAGGCGATCAGTTCTCCAGTCAGCCGATTGGGGCGTTACCTATACTCCCTATCTCTTAAGGTCTATACTAGGTCTGTTGATCAGTTGAACAGCTGAGTCTAACTCGGATTGTTTTTGTAATTGCTTTTATCTTTCTTAGAGGACACAATTTTTTTTTTCTCTCTTTTTTCTTTCTTTTTCTTTTCTTATATTATTTCTTTCATCGTTAGTAATGTGTTTTTTTTTTTCCTTTTATTCAAATATTGTATATAGTTCTGTAAATACTCTAGTTTATAAGTATATTTTACATTTTTATTTTTCTCTTTTAATTCATTTTAGTTAGTTTAAATTGTAAATTTCATTTCACTTGCTTGATACAATGGACCTTGATAATTCATCAGGAACTGAATCGGAAGATGAAACTCCAATGTCAGAAATAAGTGAGACAGACTCACAATATCTGAAGCGGCGACAACTTCAAAAACGTCAGCGCAATGCTACACCCGGTTCCGCTGGGACCTCCCCAAAAAAAAAAAAAAAAAAAACAACAAAAAAATAAAGAGAAGCAAATTATTGATAGTGAGCCACCAACAACTCGTAGTAAATCTACTGCAGCCAAGAAAACACAAATTATTGTCAATATTCCTACCAGCAATAAATTTGCCGACTTAGAAAAAATTCCATCAGACCCACAACCAACTCAAGGATTTTCGGACCCTGTGCCCCCACCCATTTTTGTGACCAATATTAAAAATTTTAATGTATTCGGTCAAGAAATCGCCAATTTGATTGGTCAAACAAACTTTAAATGTTTTTCGAGGGTGAAAGACATAAAAATTAATACCACGGCAAAAGAGCATTATAAAAAGTTAATTCACTATTTGTCTGTCAATAAATATGAATTCCATTGCTACCAATTAAGGGAGGAAAAATCATATCGTGTTGTACTGAGAGGTCTCCATAGCACTACTTCAACCGATGCGATCAAGCGAGATATCGAAGAAATAGGCCACAATGTTAGAAATATTTCAGTTGTGCTCCATCCAACAGAAAAGTACCCTCTCCCTCTATTTTTTGTAGATGTGGAGCCAGCGAAAAATAATTCAGAAATTTTTCAAATTAGCAGACTGGTTTATTCGGTAGTCCGTTTTAAGCAGCCAAGACAGTGACCAGTAATAGTACAATGTACTAGGTGCCAAAATCTTGGAGGCATATTGTTACCATCCGCCTAGATGTGTCAAATGTGCAGGCGCCCATGCCACAGAAACCTGTTCCTAGACTAGAGATACACCTGCAAAATGTGTATTATGCAAGGAGGATCACCCCGCCAATTATAAGGCTGCGTAGTTTATAAAAATACCCAAAGAAGACGATCAAACAATGCAGCTATAAAAAATCAAACTCAAATGAATGGTAGACATGCAACTCAACAACAGGACTCTCTGAAAACTCCCTGTGAGGAAAACCAAATTATTCTTACTCGAAATGAACCCTCAACTTCAGCGGTCACCGATCGGCCCCGCCAGGAACCTAGATCAACATACTCAAACATCACTACAAGCCCGCAGCAGCACCGACCACAACAACCTCGAAACCAGATGCCTCAAATCTCCCAACTTTTGCCTCTGATTTCCAAATCTCAACATCCAAAGATGGGATCCCTCCCCAGCCAACATTCCCGAGCCAACAAATACCCCACATCCTATTCCCAACCAAAATCCAGGTGATATCAACACCATCCTCTCTTCATTCCTGACTGAACTTAAAGAAACAATCAAACCTCTCATTTCCCTCCTCACCAAAGTCCTTTCTGAAGTCCCATTTAACATTCCAAAATGACCAAAAAGCCTCTAGCTGTCATTTTGTGGAATGCAAATGGTTTCATAATCATCGAGACGAACTTGACGTTTTTCTACATGACAATCACATAGATATAGCCCTACTTACCGAAACCCACTTCACAATACAAACATATTTTCACATACCTGACTACATTACTTACAGGTCAGACCACCCAGACAACACAGCCCATGCTGGTTCTTGCATCCTCATCCATAAATCAATACCTCATTCTCTTGTCCCTTCTACTCCAACAGACACCATTCAATCCACATCAGTAATCATTTCCACTCGTCCTTTCCATATAACATTTTCAGCTGTATACTGTTCTCCTGGAAATTCCCTTGCTTATAACGACCTTGAGTCCTTATTTAGATCCCTCGGACCGCGCTTTATTGCTGGAGGGGACTACAACGCCAAACACCAGCGATGGGGTTGTAGAACATCCAACCCCCGTGGCAACATCTTATCCCGCATTTCAACATCCAGATCCTATTCTGTCCTCTCACCCTTAAACCCTACATATTGGTCTACATCTACCAAAAAACGTCCTGATATCCTTGATGTATTCATTTTCTCCCAAATTTCCACCTCTCAAACCATTGTCAAATCCCTGGACGACCTTTCATCAGACCACAGCCCTGTTCTGCTTCTCCTTCATTCAAATCCTGTTCCTAAACCTTCTCCTCCTAGACTGATTAAAGGACGAGTAGACTGGGACAAATTTCGTTACGATTTAGAAAATAAATTAGACCTAAAAATTCCACTTAAAACAAAACAGGACATAGGCACCGCCATAGATAAACTTACCACATCAATATCTATCACAATTAAAAATAACACCTCACACAAAACAAATTGTAATTCTCTCCAAACTAACTTGCCACACCATATTCGCGATTTACTAAGAGAAAAACGTAAAGCAAGAGCAAAGTGGCATAGGACTAGATACCCATCAGATAAAAATAATTACTGTAGACTAACAAATAAACTTAAGACAGAAATTAAAAAATACAAAATTCAAAAATTACATGACTATACAGAAAACCTTAATACCACCGACAAATCTTTATGGAACACCACAAAACAACTACTAAACTATAAAAATTACAATCATCCTCTACTAACCCAAGCCCGAACTTGGTCAAAATCGGACGAAGAAAAATCTCTCATTTTTGGCCAACACCTTTTCCAAACTTTTAACCCGCATCCTGATATCGTTAATCCTAGTCACCAAAAAGATATCGAAGCAGAACTAAATATTCCTCTCCAAATGTCTCCTCCCCCTAAAGCATTCCATCCTTCAGAAGTATCAAACATCATTCACAGATTACCTTCAAAGAAAACCCCTGGACACGACCTAATTACATCCCATATCCTAAAACTCCTTCCTCAGAAAGCCATCCTATTCCTAACATACATATACAATGCTGTCCTCCGTACCACATATTTTCCTGACTCCTGGAAATTATCTATAGTTAAGATGATTCCAAAACCCAACAAGCCACCTGAGCTCCCATCCTCATACCGTCCTATTTCCCTTTTGCCAATCATGAGTAAAATCCTTGAAAAACTAATCTTAAAACGCTTGTATCCTATCCTAGATTCCCATGATGTAATCCCAGACCACCAGTTTGGATTCCGAACATCCCACTCCACGATCCAGCAATGTCATCGTGTGGTGGATGTTGTCTCCTCCGCATTGGAGCGCGGAATGTACTGCACGGGAGCCTTTCTCGACGTGGAACAGGCTTTTGACCGAGTCTGGCACCCAGGACTACTTTACAAGCTCCGCAAATTCCTTCCTTCAACGTATTTTCTAATTATCCGTTCATATCTAAGTGATAGAACTTTCCAAGTAAACCATAAATTTTCCTATTCTCCCCTCTTTACCCAATCTGCCGGAGTTCCTCAAGGTAGTATCCTAGGCCCCATCCTCTACACGGTGTATACAGCCGACATCCCAACTCATCCTACCACTGTCCTCACCACTTATGCTGATGACACATGTGTATTATCAGTAAATAATGATCCCTTCATTGCCTCCCAAACACTCCAATCCCATATCCTAAACATTCAAGAATGGTGTCAAAAATGGAGAATCAAAATAAACCCAAACAAATCTCACCAAATAACCTTTACCCTTCGTCGTAAACCTACGACTTCCTGTCCAACAGTATCCTTCAATGATATTCCACTAATCCCTGTCGAACAGATCCGCTACCTAGAACTCCACTTGGACAAACGTCTTACTTGGAATCCACATACAAGACTAAAACGACAAGAAACTGCTCGTCGTTACAGACTACTTCAACATTTACTAGACAAACGATCAAACCTCCCAATTCATTACAAAAAACTTATTTACATGACTGTTATTAGACCTATTTGGACGTACGGAGTTGAGCTTTGGGGCTCTACTAAACCATCCAATTCATCTCGTATCCAATCCTTACAATCCAAATTCCTTCGAAAAATCCTAAATGCCCCTTACTTTGTCACCAATAAGCTTATCCATAAAGACCTTAATGTTCCATATGTTGCTAAGTTAGCTCAAACCAGATACCTATCCTTCCATAGTAAGCTCCATAACCACTCCAATCCACTAGTCTCCCAACTTGCTTCCTCCTCCATCCTTGATAATCCTCCGAGGCGTCTGAAAAGAAGATGGCCTAGAGACCTTTTAGAGTAGATTTTATTGAAGTGCTACTAGTGAGTAGTTATTCACAAGTTATTTACAAGCCATTGTATTCACTGTCAACACATTTACTTGTTGTATATTATTCTGTACAGTTGTAAATATCAATAAATGAAAAAAAAAAAGAAAAATTTTGTTTACCTCAATGAGACTTTTTCAGACAAAAAACGTGAAAATTGTGTCGAAAATAAGTTGAACTGAAAATAGGGTTCAAAAGAGAGAACTTCTAGGACCACCTCTATGAAACGAACTATTAGAAGTTATCGCCTCTATAACTCGAACTCAAATTAAAAGAGTTTCATATGTAATTTGTTTTCCTGTTTTCTGTCATTGTTTGTCTTTTCAGTTCATAGTTACACCAGTCACTTATTATTAGTTATTTACTCGAATGGTTTTACAGTGGCGATTGAAATCTCTTCCAATTAACGAAAAGTTAAAATTGATTTGCAAAGTGCAGAAAGGAGAAAGATGTTGGGCGTTTGTTTCTAGTGAATTCCGAATTCCGCGTAGTTCTCTTTCAACCGTCTTAAGGAATAAAGAAAAGATCGCCACTGGAGGAAGGCGGTGTCTACTTTTAGGCACCCTCAGAAAAAAGGTTAATTCAGTTGAAAGTTAATATGATAAAGTGGTACCAGGTATTTAATTTTCTGTATCAATGATTTTATATGTATGTACAAACAACATACACATGGGACGTTTTCAAATACAATGACAATTTGCTGTCCCAGCACTTTGAATGGCTGTAAAAAAAAAACATACAACCAATATTTCACTATTGTTAATTTTATCTAGTCGAATTCATTTGTTTAAAATAATGTAAGCCTTAGAATTTCAATTTGAAATGTTTGATAAAGAGAAAAAAAAAAAATATATATTAAATTTTTTGACATACGTTACTGTCCACAGCTCAAGTTGTCATCTTCTAACCTTCACACAAAGTACAGAATGTTTTTTTATTTCATTCTCTCTGTTATTTCATCTCTAATTAGGTGTAAATTAAATCAAAATAGTACTTCTTTTTTTTTTTAAATGAAATTTTAGGGGCTTGAGAAAAGATTTTCTTTGTGTCCGAGAATGTCCGTATTTATTCATATGATGTACTTGACCGGGTGTAGAAGAGTGGGTTCTGGGGTTTGGGGAATCGGGATAGCATCTTAATACCCTCCATACTATGTATTGTAACCATTCGCAACCAAGAGCCCAGGTCGCTGTATTAACCGAAGTAAGACGACTTTGTTTCTCAAAACATAGCGCGTGCCTTAATTCAATTTGACATACGTTACCATTGCTTTCTCACATTGAATTGATCACTTCCAATCTAAGTTTTTACAGTTTGTAGTTTTCAACATGTCGAATGTTTCAATCCCATTATATTTGAAAAAAATTGTAGGTGAATAATCTTTTTCTAATTAAAATCCTTAAATTTTGACATACGTTACCATTACGGTAAGGTATGTCAAACTATTTTGTTTTTGGTCCAATTTTGGTAACGTCAGTTACATTAATGTTAAATTAATGGTCCCATCAGTCAAATCTATGGTTAAAAAACAGCAACAGAATTATGTAGTATAAGTCTTTTTTTTTTCTTATACACACATATATAGATCATTAAAAAAAAATGGAAATTTGTTGTCCCAGTACTTTGAATGGCTGTAAAAAAAAAAAAAAAAAATTACATCCAATATTTCACTGTTGTTGATTTCGTCTTGTCGATTTCATTTGTTTAAAATAATGTAGTGTGGTGGTCATATCATGACACCACAAAGAATCGTGAAGAAAAAGATAGAAGTGACGTTACCTTCCTAGACACATGTGTTTTATAAATATTAACTAATTTATTTCTGAGTTTAATAATTGTATTCGTCTATTAAATATAACCAGTCATTTACAGTTTCATTAGAGTTATTCTGAGTATACTAAAGTAGCTTTCAGAACTTCAATTTCAAATGTTTGATGTTCCTATCTTTCTCATAGAGTGTTTAAAGTTATCCACAATTCTACATACTCATCCAACTTTCCTCAGACCGCTGGCATTCCTCAAGGTAGTATCCTGGGTCTTATCCTTTATACTATGTATACAGCTGATATCCCAACACATCCTAGTACTAGCCCTCAAACGAAGTGCCAACTCAATTATCGCAAATGGCCATGACATCGTGGATGCTCAACAGTTTTATGACATGCTTTCAAAGTCATCACAGATTCAATTATTTTTTGTACCTGCAGAAAGCATAAGATCTATGGCCAGGGAACTACCAGACAACCTTCTTGCGATAAAAGGAACGTTTGGAATCCACCAAATCACTACTTGGACATGTGGTGAAATAGTTTTTCGAGACGTCGCTTTTTTTTTTTTAAAACAACGTGTTTTCCAGGAACAAATTTTGCGAATGTTTCCCCAATAAACGTGGTGTTCTCACAGCATAGCTTCCTCAAATTAAAGAAACGCTTTTGCCAAACGACATCCAGATGTCGTCACTCCGATGAAGACAACTCGCCGAGAGGAGTTGTCTTCATCGGAGTGAGAAAACGTTGGGTGTGATGATTAAAAAAATGTTGAAAACAAATACAAAATGAAAATAGTACCATCAATAAAGGTAATATTGTTTTTTAAAGACGTTTTTCTTAAAATTCATGTTTTTCTTTTAGCCACCTTTAAGTGTGAACACTTATTTAACATACGTTACCAAAAATCAAAAATTAATTAATTAAAAAAATTGTTCATGAAGGTTTATTCAGAGGGTGTAGACATCCTTTACAGATGTCAATTTTTTTGGGTGCAATAATAAAATCTATGAACTATTTCATAAAGTGAAAACAAATTATGGCTACGTAAGTTAAATATTTGTTAAAAAAACGCTTTAATTTCTCACATAACATTTATTACTACTCCTTCCCCTAGGAAATCACTTCAAATTAGCCATCTCAGGAATTCTTTACTGGAAACTAAATAAATACCATTATTTTGACAAGTTAAAAACCCGATAACAAACATGAAGATATTAAAGGTTTTTTTTCTCTTAAAATTCAGTTAAAAATCAAGAAAGTGGAAATTTGACGAACCAACTCAGACATATATTCTCAAGTAGTGTAGTAACATCCTAGTATGCCAAAGAATATGAATAAGTAACTTTTTTTTTTAAGGTATCATGGGTTTTTTGGAAAGGTAAATTGCCATTTTATTTGAAAATGGCCCACATACCCATTAATGAAAAATATACGTAATGATTTCAACTCCCATATTGTGTTCAATTTTTCCAATTACATGAAGTTAAGTGGAATGATAACCTCGATAAGTCTTTGTTCAGTAACTCGAACTATTTTTCAGGGTAGCTTGAAGATTGAAAATTGACTATATAAACAAAAATACACTCACCACTAAAAAGTGAAAAATAAAAATAATTTTTAGAGAAAAAACAAAACCGATTTCAATATTAAACCTATATATACAAACTTGAACTAAAAAATAAAAAAAATAAAATTTTAATTTCTTCGAAACAAAAATCATTAAATGACAATCAACGAAATTATCGATACTTATATACCTATTCACAATTTATGATCAGTTATTTTGGAGTCGGTGCCAACAAATAAAACAAACAGAATTCGAAAGAAAGCTGGTAATTGTGAAGATACTCCCACTGTTTCATCACCACCTTACCGCTGCCTCCTGCCATTCACAAGTTTCTTGTAAAAGCAGGATTAAACTGCCCTTCTTGGCTGGCACAGACTCCAAAGATAACTGGTCATAAATTGTGAATAGGTATATAAGTATCGATAATTTCATTGATTTTCATTTAATGGTTTTTGTTTTGAAGAAATCAAAATATTATTTTTTATTTTTTAGGTGTTTGTGTATGTAGGTTTAATCTTGAATTCGGTTTTGTTTTTTTCTCTAAAAATTATTTTTATCACCTCCTCCCTTCTACATCTTCTTGAAGATAAAGCTCAGCCACTGACTTTGGTTCGATTTCTTTCAATTTATTATTTTGATGCCGACCATGCATTCTGCCAGTCACCCAAAATCTTCATGTGGTGTGGTCGAAACATGTCTGCCGCGGACAAGAAAGTGGGTGTAATAGTTTCTAATTGGTGGGTTTCTCTTGCTGCTCCAACCACCTCCTTATTTCCAGGTATACCGGAATGGCTGGGGATCCAGAAAAAGGTTAGTTCTTTTGAAGATTTACTGATCTTATGTATAATGAAATGGATTTCTTGGATTATGGGGTTGTCCGAATAAATTTTGAAAAGGTTTTAATCGCAGTCAAGGATTCAGAGCAGATAATTACCGACTGTTCTACAAATGTGTGACTTACTTGAAGCCCTTTTAATACCGCCGTCAGTTCAGCAGTGAAAATAAAGGAGACACTATCTAGTTTATTTTTGAGCACCCTACTGTTGTTCCAAACTGCACAAGATGTTGAATTATTTGTTTTTGAACCATCAGTGTATATAATTTTGCAACAGTTGTAATTATTTACTTCAGAAAGAAATGTTTGAATGACTTCTTGAGGAGAACATTTTTTAATTTTCGAGACTTTTAGCATTTTAACGTTAACATGGGGATGTTTAATATCCATGGACGTTGGGTTCTTATCGGTAGAAACTGAGGTTTAATTAATTTTTATATAACCCATCTCATCCTGTACCAAAATGGAAGAGAGGAATTTTTCGATCTTTCATATTTATAGGCAGTATTTTGATTAAAAATTAAAAGATATGCTGGATTATCTGTATGTGTATAAATTTTTGTTATATACTTGGCCTCTTGCTTCTGGCGGTGATAAGAGAGGGGAAGGACTCCCGCTTCAATATAAAGACTGAGTGCTGGGCTTGTTCTGAATGCTCCTGTGGAAAGGCGTATGCCGGCATGGTGGAGTAAATCCAGCCTTTTAATTTTAGTTTTGCTTGCGGAGGCATAGATGAAGCAGGGGTAATACACTTTGCTAAGTATTAATGCCTCATAAACACGCAGCATGGATTTCCTGTCCGATCTCCATGTTGTGTTCCCTAATTTCTTCAGTAACTTCAGTCTGCTTGTAGTTTTCGTTTTTAGCTGTTCTATGTGAATGGACCAGGTTAGTCTACTATCTAGATGGAGAAACTAGAATCGTATAACACTGGTGTAAAAATCGGGGTTGCTTTTGCGGTTGAAAAGCCTGTTCATTGTGACCAGGAATCTAATTTATTTACCGTGCTTTGGAGGCAGGTCATGATGTACTGCAGGTCAGGCGATGTACAGATTATAACAAAGTCATCAACAAATAGGTATCCAGAGACGCCAGGCATTAAACAATCGGTAATTGCACGAATTGCGATAGAAAACAAGGTCGTACTCAATACAGAACCCTGTGGTTTACCATGGCTTAGAGATTTCTTTTTAGAAAAAGTCCAACCAACCATAACCCTGCAATATCTGGTTCCAAGGAATCCCATGATAAAGTTAGCTAGATTCCCTTTCACTCCCCATTGCTATAATTGTTTGAGTATGTTAAATTGTTAAATTAAATGAAGATATAAAAGAAGCTTTAAAGGAGGGGAAGAATGGAAAAGCGCCAGGACCTGGTGGAATACCTATGGAACTCTTGAAATATGGTGGAGAAAAAATCACATTACTTCTCACAACCATGATAAACAGGATCTTAGCTGGAGATAAAATACCCGAAGAAATAAAATTAGGATATCTATGCCCGATATACAAGAAAGGTAATAAAAAGATATGTACAAATTATAGAGGGATATGCGTGACGAATCCCTGTATGAAGGTCTTGGGTAGAATCGTTAAGAATAGGATAGAGAAGGTACAGAAAACCAAGGTGGATTCACCGCGGGAAGATCATGCATAGACCAAATTTTTGTAATGAGACAAATCTTCGAAAAGCATCTGGAGAAATCGAAAGATGTGGAATGTCTATTCATTGACCTGGAAAAGGCGTACGACTCGGTTCCTAGAAAGAAATTATGGAAAGCTCTGAAAGAGGCTAATATTGCGGAAGACATGGTAAACATTATAAAGGAAATGTACCACAGAAATACATGCTAAGTGAAAACGGGGTCGAAACTTTCTGGAGAATTTCAAACCTCGAAAGGACTACTACAGGGATGCTGCCTTTCTCCAACCCATTTTAAAATCTATATGGACGTCGCTCTCAGAGAGTGGATGAGAAAATGCGAGAGGATGGGTATAGGGATTGGGGGAGAAGCGTACATCAATAACCTTATGTTTGCTGATGACCAGGTAATCTTGGCCCAAGATAGAGATGACAATAACTACATGCTCAGGAGAGTTGAAGAGTCATATGGAAAATGGGGTATGAATATTAATTATAATAAAACAGAGCATCTTGGCACCTCGACAGATACCTTGCTAATTGAAAAAGGTATCAAAACAGTAGAAAAGTTTAAATATCTGGGATCAACGTTCAATAATGAAGGCACTTCCACCAGCGATATTGAACGAAGAATAGGAGAAGGAAGGAAAGTCACAGCAATGCTAAATGGTGTTCTCTGGAGCTCAAATATACAACCCAGTACTAAGATCCTAATATATAAATCAATATTCGAATCTATAACGACATATGCATCTGAGACATGGGTAATCAATGTAAGGCAACGGAAAAGACTACTAGCAGCTGAGATGGACTTCTGGAGAAGAGCAGCGAGGAAATCCAGACGAAAAAGAATTAGAAACGAAGATATCCGAGAAATGATGGGGATAAATAGGAATATCCTATCGACCATTGAGGAAAAAAGACTCAGCTGGTTCGGGCATGTGAGAAGAATGCCTCCAGGAAGATTACCGAAGAAGATTATGGACATGGAAGTGGATGGAAGACGGAGAAGGGGAAGACCCAGAGTGAGGTGGAGAGACGGAGTTGAAGAAAGCCTGATGGGACATGGCATAACAGAGGAACAGGCCTTGGACAGGGAAGGTTGGAGAAGGATCCTGAGGGATATTTAGGGGAAGGAAAACCACATTAGTGGAAAACTCCTATAAAAAAAAAAAAAAAATGTTAAATTGTGAGACTGTGTCAAAGGCATTTTTGATGTCGAAAAACATACCAACTGCATGTCCTTTATTATTGAAGGCGTTCTGTATATCAGTTGTGATTCTGACATGGTTATCGGTGATGGAACGCCTGTTGCGAAACCCAAACTGTAAGCTGTCTTGTACTTCCATTTGATTGAGTAACTAAATAAGTCTTTTGTTCATAGTACACAACTTTTGTTATAGTATTTTACAAATTGCAATTAATGAGTGATATTGGGCGGTGACTGGAAACGTCGGTTTTAGCTTTGTCAGATTTTAATATTGGTATAATTATGGCTTCTTTCCACTGAATTTGAAACACTCCGTTTGCCCATATTTTATTATATAGAAGAAGAATTTTGTCTATCGATTTACTTGGTAAATTCTTCATCGTTTCATAAGTAAGGTCGTCAGGGCCTGGCGATTTGCTTTTCAGTCCAGAAAGGCAGTTTTTCAGTTCCTACATATTGAAAGGAATGTTATACAGGGTGTCCCAAATTTAAATGTCAAAACATCAGGAACTTATAGGGTACCGAAAAACTAAGACAAAAAGTCCTTTAAAGATTTGCTCGTTTTTGCTTAGTTTTAGAGAAAATCGCAAAAAAGAAAGATAAGTTTTCATTTTTATACTTATTTATTTACATTTATATTTAGGTTATGTTCTTTTTAATGTAAATATTGCTCAAAAAGTTGTCCTCTTGCACCAATGCAAGCATTACATCTAGCACTCACTTGATAAATTGCAGCTGAACATTGTTCTGATGATATTTGGTGCACTGCATCTATGATTCGGTCTCTTGAGTTGATTGACACGGAATAAAATTTCTGCTTCCAGGTTCCCCATACGAAGAAATCCATTGGTGTCATATCAGGTGATCTAAGTGGCCAAGGTACTACTCCTCCACGTCCAATCCATCGTTGTGGATAATTTATATCCAGCCAAGCTCGAGCAACTCTGCTATAATGAGCTGGACACCATCGAGTTGAAACCATATTTCAATCCGCTGCTGTAAGAGAATGTCATCTATATAATTAGAAAAGTCGATCTCCAAAAAATGTGTAAATGTGATACCATTCAATCTTCCAGGTAAAAAATATTGTACCACCAGTAATCCGTTCCAAATTCCAAGCCTAACATTAATAGCTAATTCATGCTGAAACCTATTCTCTCTAATAGCTCTGGGATTTTCAAGAGCCCATACATGATAATTTCTTTGATTAACAATTCCTGCTCTTGTAAATATAGCTTCATCGGTCCATATATTTTTTAATGGAAATGAATTATCATCGCGAATTTTGTAAAGAAACCAAAATTCAATCTTTTGACATAATCTTGAGGTAATAAATTCTGAAGTTTTTGAAGATGGTATGGGTAGCGATTATCACCTCTCAAAGTTCGCCATATTGTTTGCCGCGATATTGCCAATGCAGCAGATGCTCTTCGGATGCTAGTCTCAGGATTGTTATCGAAGTGGCTCCGATAATCTGCTCTTATTGGTCGCCTTCATTACGTATTAAGAATGACCCAGTCTCTCGTGGTCTATTAAAAGTTAACGAAAAGACTCGTCGATTAGGCACTCTTCTATTTGGAAATCGGCGCGCATACTCCCACACCGCTTCTAAAGCATTACTATCACAGAAACCATTAACGAAAATCATATCAGCGTATTCAGCACTAGAATATGTATGCGGCATTGTGGCTGATGCTATTCACACAAAAATATTTGAGTAACTCACTGAAGACTGATTTAGGAATTATAATCCTAGAAGGAAGCCAAAATGTAAACAAATAAAATAATGTAAAGGATAACATTAAGTGTTTACATATCTCACTGCCTAGCCTGACGAACTTTGAAAGGTGATAATCGCTACCTGTAACATTTTTTGTTTTGTTTCTTTTTTTTTTTTTTTGCGATTTTCTCTAAAACTAAGCAAAAACGAGCAAATCTGTGAAAACTTTTTGTCTTAGTTTTTCGGTTCCCTATAAGTTCCTGAAGTTTTGCCATTTAAATTTGGGACACCCTGTATATTTAAGAAGAAGAAGAAAATGAACTTTATTCTGGGACTACTTGTCCCCTAAGAATAACATATGATTACAGTACATAGGACAATCATCTGGCTTTGATAATTAATTATAAGAAATGATAATAATAGATAGTAATAAAATTGATTAACGATTAAATTATGTGCTACAAAATAACTGAGACATCTTGTAAAAGGATACATCTTATAATGTATATAACATAAATATTTTATGTTTTACATAAAACATATAAATGATATGTTTTACATTAGCTCGGAAGATTGAAAATTAAGAAGGTAAAGAAATAAATGATGTTTAAAGGAAGTAAGAGCGGAGCTTTTTCGAATTGAGATGGGCAATGAGTTCCATAAAGAGGAAGCACGGATAATAAAGGATTTCTCGAAGGATGCAGTTCGATGCGCCGGAGTGTATAGGTTGATGGGTTGGGTTCTAATAATTAAGAGGTGAATGGAGAAGCGCAGAGTAAGGTCATGGATATAGGTGGGTTTTTTAGTTTTCAAGGTTTGGAATATGAGAGCACCCAGGAAGTATTGACGTCGAAAACTGGGGTAAAGCCAACCAATTTCAGAATACTTATGAGATATGCGAGAACGTCTGGCGATCCCGAAAATAAATCTAATAAAACAGTTCATTACTCTTTTACATCTCATCTCGAGCTCATCAGACAGTCCCCCAAATACTATGCGTCTGTAGTCAAAGTTAGGAAAAATGAGTGATGATACTAATAGTTTTCGAGTACTTAATGGTAATGAATCACGGTAATGTGAAAGTTGCTTAAGAATAAAAATAGATTTTCTCGTGATTTGAGAGATATGGCTATTCCATGCAAGATGTTTATCGAAAGTTATTCCCAGATTTTTAATGAAATTTTGGAAATGAATTGGACGGTTTTTGAGGAAAAGCAGTGGATAGTAGGGAAGAGCTTTTAGGATAGGTTTTGACCCAATGAGGATAGCCTTTGTTTTTTCTGGATTCAGACTAAATTTATTCCCTTCGGCCCAAAGGTTCATGCTATGTATGTCTTTCTGTAGCTTACAAGTCGCCTCTAGCATATTTGAAGGATGAAAGGATAAATATATTTGCAAGTCGCCAGCATAAAGATGATATTGGGGATGATGCGATTCGGCAAGTCATTAACATAAATAGAAAATAGGGTAGGTGAAAGAGAAGATCCCTGAGGAACTCCTTGCGAGAGTGGTAGTGAAGATGAGTGAGGTTTTCCAGGTATATTTATTCACTTTTTGGGAACGGTTGGATAAAATGGAATGAAGCCAGCTTAAAGCACTTTTAGATATTGAGAGGTTATGGAGTTTGGAGAGGAAGATGGTATGGTTAACAGATTCAAAAGCTTTTGAAAAATCAATAAACATATTTTTTAGAGGAAAAAACAAAACCGACTTCAAGCTTAACACAAACTTAGCTAAAAAATAAAAAATAATATTTTAATTCCTTCAAAACAAAAACCATTAAAAGAAAATCAATGAAATTATCGATACTTATATGACCAGTTATCTTTGGAGTCGGTGCCAGCCAACAAGGGCAGTTTAATCCTGCCTTTATAATAAACTTTCGAATGGCCGGAGACAGTGATGTGGCGGTAATGAAACAGTGGGAGGATCTTTACGATCACAATTTCTTTTCAAATTCTGTTTGTTTTGGTTGGCACCGACTCCAAAAATAACTGATTATAAATTGTGAATAGGTATATAAGTATTGATAATTTCATTTATTTTCATTTAATGATTTTTATTTTGAAGCAATTAAAATATTATTTTTTATTTTTTAGTCAAGTTATTGCTAATCTTGAAGTCGGTTTTGTTTTTTTCTCTAAAAAATATTTTTATTTTTCCCTTTTTAGTGGTGAGTGTATTTTTTTTATATAGTCAATTCTCGATCTTCAAGCTACCCTGAAAAATAGTTCTAGTTACTAAACAAAGACTTATCGAGGTTATCATTCCACTTACCTTCATGTAATTGGGAAAATTGAACACAAAATGGGAGTTGAAATCATTACATATATTTTTCATTAATGGGCATGTGTATATTGTTTGTACATACATATAAAATCATTGATACAGAAAATTAAATACCTGGTACCAATTTATCATATAACTTTTAACTGAAGTGCGCTTTTTTCTGAGGGTGCCTAAAAGTGGACTTACCGCCTTCCACCAGTGGCGATCTTTTCTTTATTCTTTAGGACGGTTGAAAGAGAACTACTCGGAATTCGGAA
This sequence comes from Euschistus heros, assembly GCA_003667255.2. NCBI lineage: Eukaryota > Metazoa > Arthropoda > Insecta > Hemiptera > Pentatomidae > Euschistus > Euschistus heros. The sequence goes on from RCWM02000038.1 coordinate 1,388,072, forward strand.
TTCACTAGCAACAAACGCCCAACTTCTTTCTCCTTTCTGCACTTTGCAAATCAATTTTAACTTTTGGTTAATTGAAAGAATTTTCAATAGCCACTGTAAAACCACTCCAGTGAATGACTAATAATAAGTAACTGGTGTGACTATGATCTGAAAAGACAAACAATGACAGAAAACAGGAAAAAAAATTTCTCATGAAATTCTTTTAATTTGAGTTCGAGTTATAGAGGCGATGACTTCTAATAGTTCATTTCATAGAGGTGGTACTAGAAGTTCTCTCTTTTGATCCTTATTGTCAGTTCTTACACGTTTTTTGCCTGAAATCGACTAATTGGGTTGAAATTTACGTGTAATGTACTTCCGACAGTAGGTTTCGTTCAACTTATTTAAGAATTCAGCTTATCCAAGTAGAATACAACGAGAGTTGATTGTATATGTAAAGAATTTTTGTTAATAATTTACATTTAGTTACCATGGAGATTTTAGATTACCATAATTAAAAATATTTTTATAGTGGAAGGTTATATAACAGTGAATTGCTAAACTAATTTTTTTTTTTTTTTTTTTTTTTTTTTTTTTTGAAGTGCTGCGTTGATTTCAAAATATTTTTTATTGGTCTAACTCTGAAGTATGCCCTACTGGTCTAAAAAAGAATCTTCAAAATTGATTAGGAATTGAAAGGGTTTCTCAACTCATCTGTTCATCATAAAAAATGTTTTGCAATCAACGAAGCAATTTTTAAGAAAAAGCAAAAAACCAGTTATTAAGTGATTTTTCTAACGCTTTTTTTTTTTATTTTTCTTAAAAAGGGCTGCGCTGATTTCAAAATATTTTTCATGGGACCACCTCAGAAGTATGCCCTATCGATCTAAAAAAGAATCATCAAAATTGATTCAGAATTGACCAAGTAATCGCGTAACATACACACACAAAAAAAAAACAAAAAAACAGATGAGTTGAGAACCACCTCCTTTTTGAAGTCGGTTGAAAAAAAAAAGAAAGAGAAAAAACTCACGCCACTAGTATTAGTGGAATCAAGTATTTATTTTTTATTGAGATATTGAATTTTTACATATTTTAGATAAACGTACATAGCACATGTAGAATGCTAGTGTATCCAATAGTTTTCGAATGTTGTTTATTAAAGTATTTCTAGTTATATCTTCTAAAAATTAGACATTTTTATGTGTGTATACATATATATATATATATATATATATATATATATATATATATATATATATATATATATATATATATGTTTTTTTTTTTTCTTACAATTTGGTGATATAGAAAGTAATTAAATATTCTTTGTTTGTTTATCTATGCTAAGAAACATCTAATTTGGTCTTTGGAAAATTTCATGATGAAAATGTTTTAAAAACTGGAGCCCCTCCCTAGGACATAGGCCCTGTAATTAAAAGTCAATTAAGAGCGAAGGCTTTTAGGAGGCGATCTATAAGCTCAAGACAGCTCCAAAGAAAATAAATGCTTAAAAGTCAACAGGATTGTTTCCCATCTGCAGAATTACTTTGAGTGAAACTGAATTTCGGAAAAACGTTCGCACTGGGTTGTGGCATCCATGGTCAAAGTTGATGACATTTTCCATGCATTTAAATATTTATTTACTTATTTAAAATATATCTCATAAATAAGAACCGGAATCATCTGCAATAAAAAACATTGAAATATTCCTTAAAAATGAATGTCAATAAGGTATTTACTGAAAGTGGCAATAATAATGATGTAGGTAGTTAGGATGTTAAAATATAAATTTTAATTTATTAACAATCTGTCATAAAAAAGAACAAACAGATATGGCAGAAAAGTGATTAATAAAAAAAAAAAAAAAGAAAAGAAAAAAAACAGTTTGCAAATAAAGAATAGTATTTTTTTTTTTTTTTTTTTAACAATTTAAATAAACTAAATATTTTATGGTAAAGATAAAAGTTTTTCGTAATATGTGTTTTATCTTTATCAAATAAAATATTTCATTTAATTATTTTAATATCATTTTCATTTTTTTTTTTTTAACTTAATATTCTTTATTTTCATACTCTCATAATTTTCTTATCTTTTTTAATACTCACTGCCTTTTATGTTATGTATTTTTATTTATTTTTATCCAGCCCTGATGAAGGCTTGCATTGCAAGCCGAAACATCGGCACGATAAATTAAAATATATGTTTTAATTTTTTTTTAATTCTATGACTGCAAATTCTAACTCCTAAATTCTCATTACAAATTAATGCAATATACAATATGATACGTCATAAAATCTACAATATATACTAATTTGTAATCGATATTATAATATTGAACCAAAAAAAAAAAAAAAAAAAAAAAAAAAGTAGTATGATCAATTTTACTGCTTATTGTTCATTTCGTATTTTGTTATGTTATTTATATTTTGCTTGGTTTTAGTAATATAAATTGAGTATAATTGTCATAACTATGAATTAATAGGTGAGTTTGAGTTTTAATTTCAAAGAGTTAAATAATATAATAGTTATTTTGTTATTTAATTCATTGTCTTGTAAATAGTATTAATGTTTTTTTTTGTTTGTTTTTTTAAATACATTATGTATGTTTGGTCTGTAGTTTCAATTTCCTCAAATAGATACTGATATTCTGAACTTAAGTTTATTTATTTATTTTTTTTCTTGTGTGTATTTTGTTTCAGTTTTTAGAGCCTCATTCAAAAGACCCTGTCAATTTTGAGGGTGCTCCAACAAAACAAATTATGTTTATTTACAATAAAGGCCAATATTCGTTATTTCGAGGTTTAATAAATTACAATTTTTATATAATTTACATAAACAATTTTAAACACCGAACATTTTTTTTTTCAATAATGATTGATGTATTATTGCATGTAATATTTGTATTGTATTATGGGTAGTGTATTAATATTTTGCACTTAGATATAGCTGCACGTCTATAACTAAAATCCCGAGTAAACCAGACCAAACTGCACTCACCACACATTGCAGGCAAACAAAACATTCTTTTAAATTTGATTCCCTCATATTATTCACCATGACAAACAAAAAAAAAAAAAAAAAAAAAAAAAATAGATATTAAAGATATAATATCTGTAGGGTATCAAATCGTATTAATAATTATATAAAAATATTGATTGATATTTAAGTCATATGTAAAAATCAGAAGGTTACATATTGTAAAAAGTAATGTGTGAAATAAAAAAAATAAAAAGTGAAGTTATATTTATTTGGCTAAAAAGTTCTAAAATCTCTGAAGATATAAAGACAGCAACAATTTGGTGACTCCGACGTTCACGATGCCACAAGACGGGAGTAAAAATGGTGATGATGGCGAAAAAGGTGAGCACAAAACCAATTTACATTTAGACAGGGTAGCTATAAAATTGCCCCTGTTCTGGGTGGAAAGGCCCGAAATATGGTTTTGCCAAGCTGAGGCCCAGTTTGAGCTTTCGAATGTAACTAGGGAAGAGACAAAATTTAATTATTTAATGGCTCAGTTGGATTTAAAAACTGTAGAAAATATTTGGGACTTAGTAAAATCGGACGAAAAAGACAAGTATACAAGAGCCAAAGAAAGGTTATTAACTATTTATAGAGAAAGTGAAGATCGTCAGATCCGCAAATTAATCAGTGGCTTGGACATTGGTGACATGAAACCAAGTCAGCTTCTGAGGAAAATGAAAGGATTAGCTACATCGGAAGTTTCCGATAAATTAATTAAAACACTCTGGCTTGATAAGCTTCCGAGTCAAATCAGAAGTATTTTAACTATTAGTGATGGGGATTTAGATAAACTGGCGGATATTGGAGACCGAATTTGGGAGATACGGCCACAAAATATGATGGAAGAGGTTCGTGAACCAAAACCTAGCACTCCAGACTCTTTTTAGTTTCCTCAATTAATTGCTAAGTTAGAGGCTATGGATAAAGAGATTAAACGTATCGGTAGGTCTCGAGATATGAATATAGCACCTCGCAGAAGTCGAAGTAGAAGTCAAAGCCGAGGTAAGTATAAAGCTGGAGGAAAATATTGTTATTTTCATTTTAGATTTGGGCCGAAATGTCGATCAGATAAATGTAAAGCTCCATGTCAGTGGGAAACAGACCACGGAAAATCTGAAAATCAGGGAAACTCCAAGCAGTAGCAGATGTATTATTTTTTTATTTATTTATTGTTCACCCTACCTTGCCTTCAGGCAATACAGGTTTAGGCAATATTAACTTTTAAAATTGCCAAAATATCACAACATATAAATATAATTACAATGTAAAATTATAATATATACAGTATAAAAACAATAACAATATATAATTACTACAATAACAATAACTATAATAACAATAACAACAATAATCGTATGGCAACGTAACTAAAAATCCTTCTTAGGCTGCTCCAAGGATGTCACCGTCTTCTTCAGCTCCTTCGCTGTCCGGCGGCCTCCCAGGAATATTTCCTCTTCTATTAAGGTTGAAATGGGATGAACCAATTGCCGTCTTCCATCCGTATACAAACGCTTTGTAGTGCAGGTAGTTTTCTTCAGTGATTAGCTGAGGAAAATCATTCTCCGAAAGAACATAAAGTCCAGTGTCCCTCAATAGTTTGGCCCTCAGAGCTTCAAAGGCTGTGCAATTCATGATGATGTGCTCTGCGGTTTCTGGAATTCCACATCTAGGACATAAGGGATCTATGTCTACACCAAGGCTATGGAGTTTAGCTCGGAAACCCCCATGTCCTGTGAGAAATTGCGATATCCAGTAATCCGGGAGGACCCATTTCGCATGCAAACGTGCTTGAACGGTGGGAAAGTATTTTCTCAAGGTAGCACCTTTCGAAGTTGCCACCCACCGCCGGTTCCACGCTTTTATAGAATGATCCCGGATAATCTTTTTCCATTTTCTGGGTTCTTCTGTGATTCTCGCTCGAATGTTCTCCGGAAGTCCAGCTGAGTCTCCTCTCTTGAAGTTATCCTTCAAAACTTCTTCTCATAAGAAGAGGTCGATTGGTATTCCTCCTGCTAATACTTGTGCCGCCTCATGTGACACACTCCTGTAAGATTTAGTTACTCTGAGCAGAGTGGTTCGCTGGATGGTCGCCAATCTGCTCTTCTGCCGCTGTGATAGATTCTGGTACCAGGCGGGAGTTGCATATCTCAGAATACCCAGAATCACCCCATTATAAATCGTCATCGTGGCTGGGTATCTGAGACCCCAAAATGCACCCCCGACGCGGCTAAGACCGTTTAAGGCTAGTGTCACTCTATTTCTTAAGTATTCCAAATGTGGTGTCACATTGAATCCTTTTCCGATTCTTATTCCAAGATATGTGACTTCTTCAATGGGACGAATTCTTATTGCACCAATACATATATTTATAGGATGCGCCCTATCTGTCTTTCCTTTTAGTAGAATGGCCTGCGTCTTTGAAGTTGCCATTCTCAACTTCTTACTTCCACACCATCGTCCTACAAGGGTGGTGCACCGTTGTGCCTCTTCTTTTATTCCAGACCTGCTGTTGGAGGCCACTATAGCAGCTAGATAGTCGACGTAGGCCGTGGCAGGGAACTGCTGTTCCTCGAGCACACCCAATATTTCATCGAAAACCACTTCCATAAGGCTGGCCCAAGAACTGAACCTTGGGGGCATCCCCTCTCTATAGAAGCTTCTCTCTCATAAGAACTTCCTCGAACCTTTACAATCCTGCTATGAAGGTAGCTACTTATGAGAGTATATAAGTTACTGGGGGCATCGTATTTCTGTAGCTGTTTAAGTACCCCTGGCCACCAGACGCTGTCAAAGGCAGAGGAGATATCAAAGAGTAACAACATGACATATCGCTCATTCATCACATGACATATCACTCTGTTCGACATCTGCACGAATTCTCAGTATGGCATCCGTAGTTCCCTTACCTTTAGTTGAGCCATATTGCCGTGGATGACTTGCCTTTGTAAGTATCGGCTGCAGTTTTATCATAATAAGATTCTCCAGTACCTTACTCAACACCGGAAGGAGACATATAGGCCTATACGACTTAGGAAGTTGTTTATCCTTGTTTCCTCCCTTGTAGAGCAGTCTTAAATCTGCTTTCTTCCAGCTTCTAGGAAAATACCCCCTATCTAAGCAGTCATTGAAAATGCCCAATAATCTATCGTCAATATAGGGGATACTATTCTTCAGAATCGCGGCATCTATAGAATCGAGCCCCGGAGCACGGCCGGTTTTCTGCCTATCAACAGCAATGCGAAGATCGTGAATATCCCATGGAGAGCAGAAGTCTGTACCAGGTAGGTATGCCGTAGTGCATCTAACGAATTCTTCCTCTTCATTATCTTCGGACGGGTCGTCTATAGGATATGTTGCCTCAATGAAAATGGTTGCTGCTTCTTCGATGGTAGTTGCCTGGACATCCACATGCTTGAGGGATGCTAACGTTTGCATAGGAGTCAGCTTTCCCAGAGCAACTCTGTAGGGAATGCCCCATGGATTCTTCTTTGACTCTTTGACAATGAATTCATCCCAAGAACTCCGCTTCCGTAAGCGCACTTCGTTTCGATATGCTTTAGCTTTGGCCTTATACTCATTACGAAGTGCAATACGCCACTCTTCACATCTGCATCTCTGGTATAACCGTCGCGCCTTGTAGACTTCTCTCTTTGCTGTTGTTAAGGCCGGTGTCCACCATGGAACTATTCGAGCTCTGACCTTTCGCCGTTGGAGAGAATTTTCAGCTGCGTCTAGAATTGCATTGGTTATTTTAGCAACTCTGAAGTCCAGATCATCAGCAACTTCCGGTTCCGCCATTTCCCAATCTTCATCGGCAATTTCTCCTTCCAGCATGCATTTGAAGACACTCCAGTCATTCCTTCGGGTTACGTAACCCTTGTCAATATCGTGATAACCTGGTATATCTTGTACTAGGCTAAATTCCAGGACTTTGTGGTCAGAACTAGTTTCAGATCTGAGTGTCCAGTCAACAATGTGCCCTACTAATGTCGGTGATGCCAATGTCACGTCAATCGAACTTTCACCCATTGGCCCTGAGAAAGTGGGAGTGGAAGAAATGTTGTTGACAACTACTAGCTGGCTCCTTGCTATAAAATCACCTAGCATAGCACCTCGTCTGTCTGTTCGGTTGGAGCCCCAAATAGTGTTCCAAGCATTGGTATCAGAGCACAAGATCACATTCCTGGTACTAGACGTGATCGTTTCCATGACAGCAATACTTTCCTCAATGTTAATTCCATTAGGCAGGTAAGCCGAGATCACCGTAAAGGATAGGCTGCCCCACTTTATGTAGCATGCTACACAATCAGCCGAAGAATATTGCCTTAGATCCATCACGTCTAGATTTGGGTTGTTAATCACTATAGCAGCCCTAGGCCTCCTCTCTCCATTATTGAGGGCTAAAACTCTTGAAGTGAGACCAAATCCCGTTACGAAGTTTCGATGGCTGGTCGGTTCCTGAATCGCCATAATGTCGTAGCGTCGAGAAAGAACTCGCAACTCGTCTGCCACTATTCTTCGGCGACCCATGTTGAGCTGAAGGATGGTAATCTTATTCATAATAGGTACGTTTCGCCATTTCTTTGCACCACGTTAAGTGCACAGGGCACTCCCGACTTCCAGCCTTGTGCTTTGTTCTGCTGGGATCAGCATTCGACCGTTTACAGTTAATGCAGGTTGGGTCCACCATTGCTTTCTTCTTCGGACACTCTTTCATTAGATGACCACTCGCTGCGCACCAAATGCAGACCACTGAATCTGCAGTGCAAGTGGCCTTGGTGTGTTCATAGCCCTGGCACTTAGTGCAGCGAGGGGCGTCCAGGTAATCCCCCAGGTGGAGAGATCTCGATTATATTTTCCTCAATTTCTCTTCTTTCTTCATTAATTTTCTTTTCTTCCAATTTTGCCTTTCTCCTATTTCTTTTGGTCTTGTAAATCTCAAAGGGTTCAGCTTCCTTCAGATTATTATCTTCATTAGTCGACAGTTGCTTTTGTTCTGAAGATTCGACCTTGGCATGTAAGGAGGTTCCCATGTTTACCCATGTAATGGTTTTGAACGACCCTTGGTTGTGACCTCTCCATGATTTTACTTATTATTGTATTAATTACCATAGGAGACTCCAATGTTTCCTTCACCACTCTTTGAACTAGCGTCGAAACTGAATCCCCTTTGTTCTTGTCTTCACATTGTTTGACCTTCAAGTTTAGGGTTTCCATTATACCTATTAATCGATCAATGTTTTCATTGATATGTTTCCTGGTTACGTTATTCATCTTTTTGTCAAAAGTTTGAATGAATGTACGTAAGTTTTCTTGAATTACTTTTGCTTCATGTAGACAGTTATCACTAAATATTTCTCTTATTTCTTCTTCAACATCAGACCCGTTCCTAGGTCTTTTAGCAGATGGGCCTGGGTCCTTAACGATTGCTCTTCCTGGAGGATACTCCTCCATTTTTGAATAGATTAATCACTACTAACCTCTGATGTTGTGAAACCTAACCTTAACGGTTTGACCTAATTTCACTAAAAGTCGCTTTAAACGACAAAATATGTCTTATTGTTATTGGAATCTTTAAACAATAACAATAAACAATGAATGAACATAAAATAAAGGAAAAGAAACAAACAAAACATCAAAAACTGGATTTAATAACACAAAAGACAACAGCACGAAAATCCACAGCCTTCTCAATATCCAGTAGCAGATGTAGCGACCCCAACTGTTGCTGAAATTCCTTTTGGTCGCACATACAGACTTTTTTGGTGGATAGTGGAGCTGATGTGTCAGTCATTCCCGCCAAAAACAATAGAAAAGAAAAAGGTTCTAATTTTAAATTATTTGCAGCCAATGGAACAGAAATTTGCACATACGGTTCACAACTCCTCGATATTGACCTTGGGCTTAAACGACAATTTCAATGGCCATTTGTTATAGCTCAAACAACAAAAGGTATAATTGGTGCTGACTTTCTCCATAAATTTGGCTTATTAATTGATCTAAAAAATAAAAAAAAACTAATATATATTAATACAAATATGTCCGTAAACGGAGAAATTGCAGAAGTTTCAGTTGCAGATACTGTTAGCACTTTGCAGAGCAATAATAAATTTTCCCAACTATTGTCTATGTATCCGGAAATTACAAAACCGTCATTTTTTCCACCACTGGTGAAACATGAAATCAGACATTATATAAACACAAAGGAAAGCACTCCAGTATTCTCAAAATCTAGAAGGCTAGGACCAGAGGCGATGAAGATTGCAAAACAAGAATTTCAGATACTGATCAACGAAGGTATTATATCACCATCTAAGTCACAATGGGCCAGTCCGTTACATTTAGTTGCCAAGAAAAATGGAACCTGGAGATTATAGGCGATTAAACGCCGTAACAGTTCCTGATCGCTACCCTATTCCTAGAATAGACGATGTGAGTTCTGTTCTCGAAGGTAAGCGAATTTTTACCAAAATCGATTTGATTCAAGCTTATTACCATATACCAATAGCAGACGAAGATAAAGAGAAAACGTCAATAATAACTCCGTTTGGCTTGTTTCAGTTTAATTTCATGCCGTTTGGCTACGTAACGCTCCTTCTACATTTCAGAGATTTATCAATCAGGTGCTTCAAGATTTACCTTTCTGCTTTTCTTTTTTAGACGATGTGTTGATAGCTTCACAATCTGAAGAAGAACATAGAGATCACCTTAAGGCGGTGCTAGAGAGGCTGCACAGGTTCGGCTTGCGTGTAAACATGTCTAAGTCTATATTCGGTGTTGCTGAGATCACATTCTTAGGCTATCAGATTACAGCACAAGGTACAAAACCTGATCCAGAAAAAGTTAAGTCGATCATGAACATTAAACTGCCCGAGACTGTACATAAACTCCGTGCATTTCTTGGAATGGTAAATTTCTATAGGCAATACCTTAAAGATGCAAGTAAGACTCGAGCTATACTGAATGAATATTTAAAAGGAGCAAGGAAGAACGATCGCACAAAAATAGATTGGTCAGAAGAAGCTGTTAAACAGTTTGAACAGTGTAAAAAAGACCTAGCAGACGCAGCTTTGCTTGCCATACCAAATGCAAATCTTCCTATTGCATTATTTACAGATACTTCAGATTACAGGCTCAGTACTACAGCAGTTTGAAAATCAAGGCTGGAAGCCTATAGCCTTTTTTTCAAAAAAGCTCAACCCAGCTCAGAGAAATTATAGCACTTATGATAGAGAGCTATTGAGTATTTATCTGTCTATAAAACACTTTAGGCATATGATCGAAGGAAGTGACATTACTATTTATACAGATCACAAACCCTTAATTTTTGCGTTCCAACAGAAAAATGAGAAAGCATCTCCAAGACAGCAGCGTCATCTACAGTATATGTCTCAGTTTTCAACCAAGATCAGACACGTCAGCGGAAACGACAATAGTGTGGCTGACACATTATCAAGACTCGATGCCATGACCGTTTTAGATTATGACAAAATTGCAGCTAGTCAAAAAGGCGATCAAGACCTTAAACTGCTACAGGAATCCGATTCTTCCTTAATGTTGAAACAACACCCTCTTCCGAATGGACAAGTTCTTTGGTGTGACATTTCAACTTCTAAAATTAGACCATATATTCCTAAACAATACAGACGAAAAGTTTTCAACAGTATCCACTCATTGTCTCATGCAGGGATTAAGTCTACAGTCCGACAAGTAACAGAAAAATTTATATGACCTGGTATTAAGAAAGATATTAAAGAATGGACTCAGGCCTGTATTGGTTGCCAGAGCAACAAGGTAATACGTCATACAAAAACACCAATAGGACAATATGAAGAACCAGACGATCGATTCAGTGTAATACATTTGGATATAATCGGCCCTCTTCCGCCATCCGACGACAAGATATACTGCCTCACTGCGATTGATCGGTTTACATCGTGGATGGAAGTCATACCATTGCGGACCATAACAGCTGAATCTGTGGCTCAAGCATTCTACAAATATTGGATTTGCAGATTTGGCGCACCTATTAAAGTAATTACTGATCAAGGCCGACAATTTGAATCACAGTTATTTAAAAACCTAGCTAGCATTTGTGATATAAAGCTGCAGAGAAGTTCGCCATACCATCCTCAATGTAATGGCAAATTCGAACGCTTACATAGGACTCTAAAAGCGGCTATTAAAGCTCACAATTCTCCGAAGTGGACAGAAACCTTACCTACAGTCTTACTTGGCTTACGTGCGGCTCTCCGAGATGATGATGGCAATCATTCAGTTGCTCACATGGTATATGGAAAAGCTCTTCGACTGCCAAGTGAATTTTTTGAAGAGAAGACATCTCGCATGGAACACGGCACTTTTCTCTTCCGTTTACAAAAGCAGATGAATGCTCTCAAACCAATTAAGTCAGAGAAGAAAAATTCAAGAAGTGTGTTTATACATAAAGATCTCAGGGTGTGCACCCATGTTTTTGTGAGAGTAGATAGAATAAAGAAGCCCCTTGAGCCAGCTTATGAAGGACCCTACCTTATAATATCAAGGCAAGAAAAGTAATTCACCCTTCAGATCAAAGGAAAACAGGTGAACATCTCATTAGATCGGTTGAAGCCTGCTTACATTTTGGACCCTGAGGACCCAACATGTAGGACGGATCAACAACCAAGATTATTGACAATACCTATGAAGCCACAGCCCTTAATGACTAATCAGGATGTTCCATTTTCAGCATCCAGGAATGAGGGAACAACAAAAACGGGTAGAAGAGTCAGGTTTCCCCAGCGTTACCTGCAGTGATCAAATGCGAAATGTTCCTCTAGTGATTAACATGAGTGAAGTGAATTATTATCATTTTATTTTATTATATTTTTTTTTTAATTTGTTATAGTTTTATTTTATTTTTTTTTAAAAAGAGAAAATAATTGTTATGTAAAATATGTTAGGTATAATTATGTTTTGTAAAAATTTTTTTTTTCAGTTTAGAAAAAGTGCTTATTTAGATAGTTTTTTTTTTTTTTTGGCATGACAATGTAATCTCAAAGTCAAAATTGATATCGTAACATACTGATGTTACTGGGAGAGGAGTAATGTAGGGTATCAAATCGTATTAATAATTATATAAAAATATCGATTGATATTTAAGTCATATGTAAAAATCAGAAGGTTACATATTGTAAAAAGTAATGTGTGAAATAAAAAAAATAAAAAGTGAAGTTATATTTATATGGCTAAAAAGTTCTAAAATCTCTAAAGATATAAAGACAGCAACATATCCATTGAAAAAATTAAAAATCGCGCAACAAAAAAAACATCAAACGTCCTAAATCTCAATACGTGTTATTGCAATTTAATACATTCATACCAATAATATACATTTACACATGAGTTGATTTCAAAATATTTTTTATGGGACCAACTCTGAAGTATACCCTACCGATCTAAAAAGTAATAATCAAAATTGATTCAGAATTGACGGAGTAGTCGCCTAACATACACACACAAAAAAAAAACAACAAAAAAACAGACGAGTTGAGAACCTCCTCTTTTTTGAAGTCGGTTGAAAAGTATATATACCACTTGATATGCCAGAAACAATATCTGAGGGATTTAAACAGTAATAACCTGATTTATTTAAGAGCTAAATAAACAAATAAAAAAAAAAAATTTTATTTATTTAGCACAAGAGGTTTAGTTGGGACTTTGCCTCACAAAGAATTGTCATTCTAGGCTTCCTTCTTCAACCTCTCACAGTCATATTAGGTCATCCTCAATGTTGTCCAGCCATTAATATGTTTCCTCCAAACTTTCGGAAAACTTTATTAACAATTTATTATCCTGTATAATTTCTCCTGGCTGAGCCATCGGAACATTGTAGTCTCAAGAGCTGTTCTATTAGAAATATGCTAAATGGAGTAGATTTGAAATGGCGATTGCTGGATTTGCCGTCATTATTATTTTCTTTTATTTATTTGTCGAAATCGACAACTATATAATTAAGCAAATCTAGTAAATTTAGTGAATTATTAATATAATGGTATGACTAATTCTTGTATAGAAGCTAACCATTGGTAGGTTTCAATGCTGTCTTCTGAAATAATTAATAAAGATAGTCCGGTATTCTGCTCCATGAATAAAAATTGAAAGAAATATGGTCTTAAATATAACATGTTTTTTTTATTTCAGAGTATTTCTTGTTTAATAAAAATAAATGCTTTTTAATTATAAATCGTCAAGTATTTGCTTTGCTCACTCTATTTAAAATTTCAGGATCTGAATAAGTTGCAACTAGTCATTCTGTTTATGTCATTCTGTCATTCGATCACCCACTTGTTATGGGACAAATGAAAATATATAGTAGAAGTTTTTTTGCAGAGTCTAGTGCATCTTTCAAGACAACAATTCCTGAAAACTACGTTGAAAATTTAAACAGAAAAAATAAGGAAATCTATTTTGACAAATAAGATCATTAAGAAAATTTATACTCCAATCTATTAAAACTTATGAGGGACGCATACGAATACAAAACTAATCCTCAAGAAACTAAGGACGAACGAAACAAGAAACTTTCTGAACAAACCCGGAAACTAATAGAGGAAAGAGAACGACTAAATAGAATTATTAACAGATCATTGGAATAAAAGGTAGAACATGCCATCATCATCATCATCTTATGGCGCTTATGGTCCTTGTAAAACCCTGGCCTCTTCAGCGATTCTCTGCCATTTACCAGGTATGCAAGTTTAAAATGTCGTTTATTTCTTAAAATATATACACAGTAATTTAAAAAAAGTATAATATATTTTATTCAAAGTACTGACCCTCGCTTTCTACACATTTTGTCCATCTCTCGGGCAATATATGGATACCATTCCAAAAGAATGCTTCATCTTTATTTGAAATCCATTCATCGAGCCATTTTCGTACGTTTTCGAAATTGTTGAAGTGTTGCTCCGCCAATGAGTGTCCCATCGATGAGAAGAGGTGATAATCAGAAGGCGCCAGGTCAGGTGAATACGGCGGGTGGGGTAGGAGTTCCCAACCAAGCGAAGAAATCGTTTCCTTAGTCAATCTGGCTGAATGTGCAGGAGCGTTATCATGCTGAAGAATGACTTTGGCGTGCCTGTGAGCCCATTCTGGGCGTTTTTTTTTCGATCAATGCGTGACTCAAATTGATCATTTGTTGTCGGTAGCGCTCGGTATTGACTGTTTCGCCGGGTTTGAGAAGCTCGTAGTAGACTACTCCCTTCTGATCCCACCACACACACAGCATTGTCTTCTTCCCAAAACGATCCGGTCTTGCACTCGATGTGGATGGTTGTCCTGGCGTTACCCATGATTTTTTTCGTTTGGGATTCTGAAAATAAATCCATTTTTCATCGCCAGTTACAACTCGATGCAAAAAACCCTTTCTTTCGTGGCGTCAAAGCAGCATTTCGCACACAGTTTTTCGTTTTTTTTCCATCTGTCGTTCGTCCAATTCATGTGGAACCCATTTTCTAACCTTTTGAATCTTTCCTATAGCTCTCAGGCGATCGGAAATGGCTTGCCTAGTGACATTCAACTGTTCTGCCATCATTTGTTGGGTTTGGGTATTGTCTTCGTCTAATAAAGATTGCAATTCGAAGTCCTCAAACTTTTTTGGTCGATTTTCTCGTTTTTGATCAGTAACGTCAAAATCACCACGTTTGAAACTTTGAAACCAACGTTCACATGTCCTGACGGTTGGAGCAACATCGCCATAAGTCTCAACAAGAATTCGATGACATTCAGATGCCTTTTTCTTTTGATTAAATAAGAAAATCATGACATGCCGCAAATGCTCTTTATTTGGCTTAAAATTAGACATTTTTAACACCAAAGAAAGGTATGATACGTCCACGTAAACGACTTAAAAACAACTGACTTTTGTAAACAAATGACTAACAAACAAAATAGCGTTTAGAGATAAGCAAATCCTTCAATAGGCTAAGAGCGCATTCTATTGGAATTAAAACGACATTTTAAACTTGCATACCTGGTAAACCTTTCTTAGGCAACCCTTCTTCGGTCGTCTACATTTTCAAGCCAACGAAGTCGAGGCCTTCCTCTCCTTTTCATTCCACCCGGGTGCCCCTCCAACATCATTTTAGGGAGCCTACTTGCCTCCATTCTTTGCAAATGCCCTAGCCATCTAATTCTGCCTCTTTTTATGTTGGCTACAATATTTGGATTAGCATATAGAGTTCTCAGTTCCTTATTTGTTCTCATTCGCAAGAGATTCAGTCTATGGTTGGACCATATATTTTGTGAACCATCTTTCTTTCCCACATGTTTAATAATTTTTCGTCGTGTGATGTCAGGGTCCATGTCCCACTCCCGTACATAACAACTGGCTGAAGGATCGTTCGATAAACATTTATTTTGAGATTGCAGGATATGTTTCTACTTTGAAAAGTTTTCACTAAAGACCAATATCACCTGTTTCCTGCTATTATTCTTGATTTTATTTCTTCTTTGATACTATTGTCCTCAGTGACAATAGCACCCAGACACTTAAGCTCAGGCACTCTCCCAAAGGAATATCCAACCCCCTCAATGTATCTATGTCCTGTTTCCTCTCTAGTTGTTACCATGTATTTGGTATTTTCTTTATTTAATGTGAGTCCTACATTTCTTGCTGCTTTTTCAGACTCCTCAAAAGCTCCTAGGAGCGCATTAGTAGTTCTTCCTGTAATTACTACATCGTCCGCAAATGCTAACATTTGGGTTAGTCGTTAGTATATACATCCTCCTGATCTAGTGCGGATCTGTCTTATAACTACTTTTAACATTAAACTGAATAATATTTTGGAAAGAGGGTCTCTGTGTTTAACACACTTATGAATTTTAAAATCTTTTGACAGCTGTCCTTGGATTTTCACCATTCCTTTACTGTCCTTTATGGGGTATCTTAAGAATTCTGATTTTTGATATAAGACATTTCTCTCTATACTGCCATATGCTTGTTTATAATCAATAAAGATGTGGTGTAGATCGACATTCCACTCAGGGCATTTTTCAAGCATCATCCTCATGGTAAAGATCTTTTGTTGATCTTCGAGAACATGCCATAGTCAGAAAAAAATATCTCTCTTGATCTTCAGCATTATAATAAAAGAATAATCAACGATTGTTTATCGAGCACAGGATCCATAAATGAAATTAAACTGTTTTTTTTTTTTTTTTTAATAAAACACTTATTAACAGGATAAACACAACAAAAGGAATCTCTATCACAGACAAAAAATAGTACGTGAGATAACGGAATGCTACAAGAACTTGTATATAGATGATACTAAAACATGAGCCAAAAATCACCTTAAAATAGTTCAGGAGAACAAGAACCTAAGTACTCTTAAAGAAGAAATAGAAAAGGCTAATAATTGCTTGAAAAAGAAAAAGGCCACAGGTAGTGATGGTATACCAAACGAGTCTATTATCGAACGAAAAGAAGCATTGATTCAACCTTCTTCTTGGGCGTCCTCTCTTCCTGGTACCAAACATTGTCCCCAGTAGTAGCTTTTTTGGAGCTCTGCTATCTTCCATTCTCAGAACATGGCCCAACCATTCAATTCTTCTCGCTTTTACAAACTGAACCATGTCACAGGAACCGTACATTTCATATAACTCTCTGTTTTCCGAATCCCCCACTCACCCTCAACCATCACAGGTCCATATATTTTCCTAAGAATTTTTCTTTCGAAAATTCTCAGTGCGTTTATTGTGGAGGTACACAGGGTCCATGTTTCAGCAGAGTATGTCACGATAGGCCTTATTAAGGTTTTATATAACCTTCGTTGTCCGTGACAAGTGTGATGATCGGAAAAGATTGATGTTCGCGAAATAGGTTTGGTAACCTGCCATAATCCATTTTTGCAACTCTGTCGATATCTTATTTTCACAGTTGAGCTCAGCACCAAGATAGGTAAATGTTTTCACATATTTAAAGGAGTATCCGTCTGCAATTAGATTTTCTCTAATTCTTGAATTATTGTTTGGACTGACGTACATATATTGGGTTTTAGCCTCATTTATTTTCAAACCAACTACCTCGCCTTCAGCCTCAAACCAAACACGCCTAGCAAGGCTTGCTTGCTCCTCGATACCAAACAAATATCATCCGCATATGCACAAAGTTGATTAGACGTATACAGTATATCTCTATTGATATTCAGCTTTTTTACAACACAGTGCAGCGCAAGATTAAATAATGTAGCAGATAACGCATCCCCTTGTCTAACTCCAGTTGTATATGGAAAACTGTGACTGAGGTGGCCATTAATATACACTTTAGCATTGCTACCTTTCATAGATATTTGTATGAGACGAACTAGTTTGTTCGGGATATTAAATTCCCGTAGTGCATTTAACATTTTGTTCCTAACAACACTATCAAAGGCACGGCAGTAATCTATATATAACTAGCTGACCCGGCAAACGTTGTTTTGCCATATAAATAATTTCCTAGTAATTTCTAGTGTAGGCAAAAAATAGCTTACTTATTGTAAGTATGTATGTATGTTAGAATGTGTATATTGTATGTATGTAAGAATGTGGTATATGCGTGAAATAAGCATGGAGCGCTGTGAACGATGAGGGAATATAAAAATAACAAAAGGCAAACATTATTTTTTAATTATTATAATTTATTAATTAAACAATTACGACAGTAACACTATTAAACAATATCAATCTCTTAATGCTATAGCGTGAACAATATTTTTTGTTAGTCCATCTTTAGCTAACACAAACAAACTGGATGGTTTACCCACTCGAGAGCATGCCACGTATAATTGTCCGTGTGAAAACATGGTGTTCTCAAATCTAATCCACAAACAGACATCGTTTGACCTTGGGATTTGTTGATAGTCATTGCAAATGCCAATCTAATCGGAAACTGAATACGTTTGAATTGAATTGGCACATCTGTAGGTATAATAGGAATCCGTGGTATGAGTATATTTTCACCTCTGAACTTGCCATTTAAAATCCTGGCTTCGATCACGTTTTTCATTAATTTTTGAATGACTAATCGCGTACCGTTGCACAGCCGGGGCGGGTTCAAATTACGAAGCAAGATAATTGGAGATCCAACCTTTAATTGTAAATTATGCGGTGGCATGCCTGGCAAATCCAGTGAGTTCAAAAACTCTGTGGGAAAATTTACTGCTTCGCTGTCGTCGCAAACTGTATCAATAGATTTATATGATACCAAGTTCCCTGGCAACAACATTTGTATCTTCAGATTTAAATTGTCAACGTCTACATTTTTTGCCGCTAAAATCGCTCTTTCTGCAAGCCACTCATGATTAATGTACTGTGTGTGTACATCGGGAAATATTTGTTCAATGAGAGTATCTTGCGAATCAGCGATTGTGCAGAAATCGGTCGGTAATTTTACGTATCCAGTTTCATCTATAGCAACTTTTCCATCACCGATATCTAAGAGTTGTTTTGAAAATGTTTCAGCGGATTGATCTTGAAGCATTTGAACGCGCATATTTATTTTTAGCTGTAATTTTTCAACATTACGCCACAATGGAGATGCTTTTAAGCAAGCGTTGATCTCATCAGCGTATGTTGAACGTGGAATGACTGGAAGTGTTTGTCTGAAATCACCTGAAAGGACCAACAGAGTTCCGCCAAATAGTTTGTCACTGTTTTTAATATCTTTCAATGTCCTGTTCAACGCCTCAAGTGAATGTTTGTGTGCCATAGTACATTCATCCCAAATAATAATTTTACACCGTTTCAGCACAGTGGCCATGGACGATTGTTTCTTAATGTTGCATACTGCGTCAGGGTTATTCTGAATATTTAGTGGCAGCTTAAATACTGAATGAGCTGTTCTACCTCCATCCAATAAAGTTGCTGCAATGCCCGATGATGCAACGGCTAATGCGATGCCATTATTTGATCGTATTTCAGCAATAATTAGCGAAATAATGAATGTTTTGCCAGTTCCACCCGGTGCATCCAAAAAGAAGAACCCACCTTGTCCAGCTGAAATTGCGAGCATAATGCGATCATAAATGGTTCTTTGTTCCTCATTCATTAGTGGGACATTACGGGCAACAATCGCTGCCTTTTCTACAGTACTGTACTGCAGTTCACGATTCATTTCAGTATTCATTAAATCAGATGCAGTTCGATTTGGCGAATTCATACCGAAATTACTAAGTGGTAAGTTGGCAATGACAATGCAAAGATCCTCAATAGCAATCAATGCTTCATTGTACATTTCGTCGCTGAATGTTATGGTTAGATCGTGGCACCGTATACGATGTTGATGCAATATATCATCAATCATTGAATCTTTGTGATTTTCCCATAATATCTGTGCTCGGGCTGGGAAACATGTAGTCAACACTATAGCGAATATTCGACGAATTTGTATTGCTGTACAGTTCAATGCAGCTTCAGCAAGGATGCATTCCCACTGGTTGTCGTCTTCCAGCAAGCCGAGTGCAAGGCATGCATCTTTATATGTTGGATATTGTTGCCCATTCACTTTACGTATATCTTGAAATGATAATGGGCCAGTAACATTAACCAACAACAGTCGAAGATAAAAGCACTCAGTGTGTCTTGGATTGACTGTAAATAATCGGTAATTAATTTGAATGTTTAGTTTATGAAAACATTGTCTGTTATAATTTTTTCATACAACCAATATTTCCATTGACATTTCAAAATAAAGATTCATAATGAATGATTTTTTGGAAACTATGAAAATCTTAATTGTTCAATTACATTTTTTTAATAAGATTAAATTAAAATTACATTTTTATAAGATCAACAACATTTTCGATATAAATAAAAAAAAGTATACTTACAACACAAAATCCGTTGTTATTGGAAGCTCGTGTCACGTGTTGAGTACTTTTGAGGTTATAAAATCACTTGATTAACTAATCGTGCAAAATACACTCAAAATTGATAATTTAGTTATTATTGATAAAATAGGAATGATTAAAAGTTAATATGAGAGTTACACTGATTCTGAGATAGCAAAATAATAATTGCCAACGTTACTACTACACTTGATGCATAAACAATAATGATGGCCGACAACTGTGTAGGGAGTGAGAAAGAAAGGAGACCGGCTTCGTTCTCATCCCTACTCCGTGCTGTTTACTGAGTCAGAAGTGACACCTGTAGACATCTGGCGGGGACAACTAATTAAATGACGATTGATCAGTTATCGACCGGAGAGGAAAAATGATTAAATTACTAAAATGGCTATTTAAAAATAAGGGTTGATCGTAGAAGGGTGAAAGTTGAGGATTGTATGTATTTTTGTATGTTGTATCATAAAAAAATAGAAATTAAAAATTTTGTCTAAAAAAAAAAAAAAAAAAAATTTAGGGTTGAACTACCCCTAACATTTAGGGGGATGAAAAATAGATGTTGGCCGATTCTCATAGATACCGGATAAGCACAAAAAATTTCATCAAAATCGGTCAAGCCGTTTCGGAGGAGTATGGCACCGAAAACTGTGACACGAGAATTTTATATATTAGATATATGGAGGTCAGTGTTAAACTCCCAACATTTTTCCATTATCTGCCTCATAACGAAAATCTGATCAACCGTTCCTCTTCTTTTACGGAAACCACACTGATATTCATGTAGGGCACTTTCTGCAAATCCATTGAGCCTATTAACCAATATATTAGAAAATATTTTATATGCAACTCCTAAAAGTAAGATCCCTCTATAATTTTCACATAGCAGTTTATCTCCTTTTTTATGTATAGGATATATCAGACTCGTTTTACATTCTGTTGGCATGTACTCCTTGCACCAGATACATGCCATACATTGTACTATTATTAGATACATTTGATTTGTAAGCTCCTCACCACCTTTTTTAAAAAAATCCGCAAGCAACAGGTCTTCTCCAGGTGATTTATTATTCTTCAACTTATCGATTGATTCTACCACCTCCTCAATGGACAATGGTTCTGAGTCATAAATATCTTCTAGTTCCGGTACCGGGTCAAGATTCTCGTTCCTTACATTAAGTAGATCAGTAAAGTGCTCTTCTCATCGGTTGATTACATTTGCTTTCTCGACAATTTTTCCATTTTTTTCCTTACAGGCATCTAAACTAGGGTGGAATCTTTGACTCATGTATCTAACGGCTCCATTTTCTACTTTCATTATTTACCCTCAGCTCCTCTATTTGCTCAATCTTTTCTTTTAAAAATTGTCTTTTTTTTTTCTTATTATCCTTTTCGCTTGTCTCCTACTTTCATTATACACAGCTGTAGCTTGCCTAGTAGAGCGCTGGAGTACAATTAATCTATGTTTGTTTCTAATTTTTATTGCTTCTGCACACTCCTCATCAAACCATAATTCATTCCTCTTTAATCTCCTCTCTCCTATTACTTCTTCTGCAGATTTCTCAATAGTCATCTTGATCTTATTTCATCTCTCTTCGACTTCGCCATCCTTAGCCTCTTTTAAATTCTCTGTTAGTTTACTATGCACAGAGTCTTTAAACCTTTCAATGACATCTTCCTCTTTAAATTTTTCCAAGTCCCATTTCCTCCTACAGTGTCGCTCCCCAGATTTTACACACGCTAATCGTTCTCTAAATTTCATTTAAACTAAAAAGTGGTCCGAATCGCAGTTGGGACCACGGGCAGTCTTTACATCAATTATTGATGATGCATACCTTCTATTTACCAAAACGTGATCTATCTGGGTTACGGCGCCATTAGGTGCTTTCCAATAGCTCAACTCCAATGTATTAATCAGGTCATCGAGAAAAGTATAGAACATGATAGACAAATCTACCAATGTTTTATCAATTATGCTAAGACATTTGACTCGATTAGGCATAAATGTATCTGGGAAGCACTACATGATTGCGGTGTAGACAAACTCTACATTGATATAATAATCGAATTATATAAGAAGGGAAAGGCATTTATAGCTCTAGACAAGGAAGGCGATTATTTTGAGATTGAACGAGGAGTGAAAGAAGGATGCCCCCTATCACCAATTCTGTTCAATTATGTACTAAATAAACAGTTTAAATAATTAATTCTGGAGAACTTGGGAATTTTAATCAATGGAAAAATGCTGAATAACTTAAGATTAGCTGATGATATATGTTTACTATCACCGAACATCAATGGTCTAAGGAGAATGATAGGAGACATAGGAGGAACCAGCTAAAAGTACGGTCTGGTCATGGACACAGCAAAAAGAAAAATAATTACCAATTCCATGATGTGACCTGAATTACTAACCTAGAACAAAAAAAAAAAATTTAGACCAATGATGGAGTGTGTTGTGTTTTTAATTTTTTTTTTTCTTTTACTGAAATTTACAACTCTACAATATATATATATACATCTAGTAAATGTGTTCATAACAATTACAATAATATATAACAACTTGAAAAGAACTACTCATCAGTAGCACTTCAACTAAAATTCTACAATAGGCCATCTTCTTTTTAGACGCCTTGGTGGATCATCGGGAATGGAGTGAGAAGCAAGTTAAGCGACTAGAGGATTAGAGTGGTTATGGAGTTTACCATGAAAGGATAGGTATCTGGTTTGGGCTAAATCAGTTACATATGGGACATTAGGATCTTTATGGATAAGTTCATTAGTAACTAAGTACGGAGCATTAAGGAATTTGGATTGTAAGGATTGGATAGGGGAAGAATTTGAAGCTTTAGTTGAGCCCCAAAGCTCAACTCCATATATCCAAGTAGGTCTGATAACTGTCATGTAAATGAGTCTTTTATAATAAATCAGAAGTTTTGAACGTTTGTCTAGTAAATGTTTAAGAAGTTGAAAACGACGAGCTATTTCCTGTCGCTTTAGTCTTGTGTTTTTAAATTTAAAAGTAACTAACAAAAAAGGCCATATGCTTATAAGTGTGAAGAAAAAGGCCATATGCTGTGATGTAAACATTTTCGTGATTATAAATTATTACGAATTATCCGGCTTTTGCTATTGGTTTAAAAAGCAAAACAATAGGGAATGAACAGTATATATCAGATATACATCACACTCCAAAATAGAGTACAAAATGAAGACATGATTTCTTTAAGGTTTTTTCCACCCTTCAACAACTGTGCGCCAGTTAAACGTTTCTATAGAACGGTCTCTGATAATCTTTTTCCATTTTCTGGGTACTTCTGTGATTCTCTGTTATCTGATCCGATTTAGTGCTGTTTATAGTTTACCTTTTCACGTATTTTTAGTTCACGTCTTTGGAACGACATAGAAGCGCTACGGTGTCTGAAAATAGCAATGCTTTAACACCTCGAGGTAAGTTGGTACCCAGGTCACTGACAGCAATCATGAAGAAGGTTGTGCTTTAAGCCTTGAGGGGCAGCATTTTTTTGTTCACATATCTTTGATTGCACGTTTCCTATTAGAACACAAAAATGGTGACGATCCAGAAAATTTTAGATGAATATCGGTACATTACTCCTAAATCCTAAACTTAGAAGTTTGTTTAAAATTATGGTAGAGCTAGTTTTATCAAATGTCTCATGCATCTCGAAAAAGATGGCCACAGCGTGTTCTTCTTTGATAATGAAATATTGAAGTTCAGCCTCTATTTGGACTACGTGATCGATAGTTGATCAGTTTTTTCGAAAGCCACATTGAAAATTTCGGATGTAATTGTTTTTTTTCTAATATCCACTTAAGTCTTTTATAGACCATTTTCTCCATAATTTTGAATAAATAGGTTAGCAAAATTGGTTGGTAGCTTGATGGGCTTTTCTCTTGGCCATTTTTTAAAATATGGACTACCTCCGCCTGTAGCCGAGAACTTGGAATATTATTATTGTCCCAGATGTGATTATAATAATTTAGAAGCCAGTTTTATATGTATTTTGGTAGGTGTTGGATCATACCGTAATGGATATCATCAATATCCATTAATGGCCGCCCAGAGCCCTTCTTTCTTTCCAACGTCGTTTCTCCACTTCTAAATTTTTCAAACCAACGCCACGCAGTGCACTTTTCAAGGACTCCTTCCCCTTTATATTTACTAATTTCACGAGTTGCTTCAGCGGCTATGAATTTTTTTTTTCAATAATGTCTTAAAATTACGAGAATTTCGTAGGACACTGTCATGTTTCTTCTTTAAAATAAATAACTGAACTGAGGCTTTTTTTTAAGAACTCAGTGTTAGTAAACAAGCTTAGAGACTGGGTTATTAAGTATTGGTAAATAATAAATAGCATTAAGATATTGAACTCTTCGGAGTTCAAAAAGCTCTTAGGTTCAAAGATTTATCGCGTAAGGCTAAAAACTATTATCAGACCCGTTGTTACATACGCAAGCGAGACATGGGTGCTAACAAAAAGAAGTGAAGCGCTAATTCGAGTTTGGGAGAGAAAAATATTCAGGAAGATATTTGGCCCAAAATATCTAAATGGTGAATGAAGAATAAGAAAAAATGATGAATTAATGGCATTGTTTGGTGAGCAAGATATAGTAGCCCAAATAAAAAAAGCAAGATTAAGGTGGCTAGGACACGTGGAAAAGATGCCTACAGACAGATTTCCTAGAAAACTACTAAAAGAAAAGGCAGAAGGTTTAAGAACTCGAGGGCGGCCACGAATGAGATGGTTAGACAAAGTGGAGGAAGACCTCCGTCAGGCAGGTATTAGAGGATGGCGCCGTAAGGCAGCGGATCGAGAAGGTTGGAGGAGGCTTATTGAGCAGGTCCTGGTCCTGCCTAAGGACTGTCGCACCGATTAAGTAAATAATATTAAGATATTTATAGACTTTTGAACACTGGAATTTGATAAAACGGTTATTTTTTTTATACGCCCTATTAGTTGTGAACCACCAATTTCAAAGTTAGTGTTTGTATATTTTTCGGCTGAGGGTTCTTTGTATAACTCTAAATAATATGTAGCGAACTGGTCTCCGACCAACTCAGGTTCGTCGTACAATTTCCCCTCTTTAAGTAATGTATATATAACGGGAGTATTCATGCCTTTAAATTTTCTAATTTTATTCCAGACAACATTAGCTGGTGTCGAAGAATTAATTGTTTCTACGAATGACCCCCATGACTACTGTTTACTGTTGTTTAGAGTTCTTCTGCACATTGATCTTTCTTTTTTATATTAATTCAGATTCATATTTTTTCAAAATTTGCGAAGGGCTTTTCTTCTATTCTTGATCGTCTCTTTACATTGTGGATTGAACCAAGAGACAAATGGTCTCTTGTAATTTCCCTTAGTTAGAGGTAGAGTAACTCATGGTTTGCTGTAGCATAAAAAAGCGGCAAGCCTGCTTTTTCAATTATCCATCTTGGTTTTCTATTGTATTCGTCAGTTGTGTTAAGGAATTCCAGCTGAGGGGGAAAATGATCGCTTCCATAGAGACCTGGAAGTACCGTCAAATCTATTATGTGGTATAGGTTGAGGCAGCATAAGGATAGGTCTATCGCAGAGTATGTCGCATATGTAGAACTTAAAAATGTGGGACTCCAGAAGTTTAGATTCTCCCATATAATTTTCTATCAAAAGCCCTCGCCTGTTAGTGTTCTTACATCCGCAAATAATATTATGGCCATTAAAGTCTCCGGTGTAAAGTAGAGGCTTGGGTAGTTTTTTATTTATGTGTTAGAGGTGTTCTAACTGTATAGAATTGTCCTGTAGATATATATGGAGCAAAGTGTTAGAGAAATGCCAAAATGGACCGTATCTGCGACAATTTAAAGGGGCGTATCTATTTCTATTGGTTTTGAATTCAATGACTGCTTTATAGCTACTGCTACACCTCCGCATGCGAGATCATTGTTTAAAACCGCCATTCCTGAAGATATCGAAACCCTTAAGGGTATATTTATCGGACGGTTTAAGATGAGATTCTTGTAGACTTATAAAAAATGGGTCTACGTTTTTTATTAATATTATTAAATCGTTATAGTGTGATTTGACTCTATTGAAATTTTATAAAACTAGAGTCATATGGTATTAATAGGAAGTACATCAATGATTTGTAGAATCCATAAAAATAATAAATAGTATATATAGAAATAGAAATAGAAAAATAATTTTATTCTGGGACCAAGTCCCCTAAGAATAACAAATTGTACAGAAAGAAATGATATTAGTTACATCTGGTCAGAGACATGTTGAATAAATAAGACGAAAAAATAAAAATAATAAAATAGAGAAGAAATATTAATATAACAATGACAATGTATACATAGTAATGTAATATATGAACAGGAAAATAAGAAGACATTCTATAAATGAAATAATAAATAGGTTATTGTGATACAATACTAATTATATGCAATATTAGAACCTAAATGTTGTATTCGGAGTGAGAAAAAATTATTTAATTGGTAACACTGAGTGTGTTTAAGAAAAAGTTAGATATAGTTGGATTAGAAGGAGGCACTGGAAACAGAGGAATTTAAATGTTTTTAGAGATTTCGCTTGTCTAATATGAGAAGGGATGGAATTCCATAGGATGGTTGAGCGGAATAGGAAAGAGCGCGGGAATGTAGTAATTCTATGGGATGGGGTATATAGATCAGAAAGATGGGATCTTGTGTTCAGTGACTTGATTGCAGATCTGAATTAAAGCGTATTGTAAATATAGGAAGGATGAAGGGTGCTGATAATTTGGTAAAGGAATGATCCATGGAAATATTTTCTACGGAATATGGGATAAAGCCAGTTTAATTTGGAATAGAGGAAGGAAACGTGGGAGCGCCTCGGTTTATCGAAGACAAATCTGGGAAAGCAGTTCATAATTAGTTTCAATCTGTATTCGACCACCATAAACTAGACAGCCATAATCAAGGTAAGGGAATATTAGAGAGGATACTAAAAGCTTACGAGTTGACTGAGGAAGAAGGTGACGGGATCGGTGGAATAATTTAAGAAGACCTATAGAACGGCGGGAGATTTGAGCAATCTGAGATTTCCAAGAAAGGGTCTGATCAAAAATGATTCCGAGATTTTTAACAGACGAATTGAAAGGGATAGGATAATCATTTAGGATTAGGGGAGGATAATAGGTGTATGCGCTAAGGGAGGAGCTAGATCCTATTATAATGGCCTGAGTTTTCTGTTCATTTAATTGTAATTCGTTTAAGGTCGCCCAGGAACTAATTCTATTCAGGTCTTCTTGAATTTTGGCGAAAGCAGAAGGAAGTTCGGAAGGAGGAAAGGAAAGATAGATGTGGGAATCGTCTGCGTAGAGGTGATAGGAACAGTGCTTAATTGAATTAGGTAGGTCGTTAATGTAGGTATTGAAAAGGAGAGGAGAAATGCTAGACCCTTGAGCAATACCAGAAGTAATATTGAGAAAAGTAGATAAGGATTGGTTAAGTATTTTAACTGCTTGGGAACGGTGAGAAAGGAAAGACTGAAACCAGCGGATGGAATTGAAGTAGAAATTTAAAGATTCTAATTTGGAAAAAAGGATAGAGTGGTCCAGGGAATCAAACGCTTTAGAAAAATCCAGAAGTATCAGTACAGTCATTTTTTTTTCGTCTATGGCAGTAAACATGTCATTTGTGATTTTGAGGAGAGCAGATTATGTAGAGTAGCCTGGTCGAAAACCAGATTGTAGGGGATCGAGGAGATTGGATTCTTCAAGGAAGTTGGATAACTGTGATTGTACTAATCTTTCTAAGGGTTTAGAGAGGTTAGATAAGATGGAGATCGGGCGATAGTCTTTAGGAGATGTGGGATTCGATGTTTTATTTATAGGATGAATTAGGGCTTTTTTCCAGGAGGTAGGGAATACTGAATTTTGAAGGGAAAAATTGTATATGAATAAGAGGACTTGTGTAATTTCGGGAAGACACAGTTTTATCAATTTTATAGGGATTTCATCTATGTCGGTATAATTGGAATTGGACTTCATTATTGAGGAAATAGGTTCAGAGGGGGAGATGTAGGAAAAATAAAAATTAGCATCGTTGTATGCAGGAGCTGAGGTAGAATGGGAGGAAGGGTGAAGAGAAAAAGAAGAGAAGGAAGAAACAAAATATGAATTTAGTTCATCAGGAGATACCGGATAGGTAGATAGAGATGGGCGTGAATCAGGAAGGGAAAGTTTACGGAGGAGATCTGGAATCAAGAGCAGAAGAGAGGGCTTCATGGAAATAAGTGGATTTTGCTCGACGAATCGAGGCTTGTGTCAAGTTACGAAGCATCCTGAATGTTTGGTAGTCGTCAGTCATCCTCGTGCGTCTGAATCGTCTACGTGCTGCATCTCGATTTCGTTGGAGCTGTTTGATTTCCGGACTTATCCAAGGAGCAGGCGGACGACGAAAGGAGGAGGATTTGAGAGGTGCATGAATCTTAAGGATATTTAAGAGGTTTGTGGTGAGGATGTTTACCATGGAATCAATCGAGGAGGCGGTATAAATTTCAGTCCAGTTCTGAGCTTCAATCTCTGGAACGATCTTTTCACGGGTTAGGGATTCTATATTGCCGAAAGCAATAGTTTTTGGGCGGAATGAAGGTGCTTGGATATTGTAAGATATTTTAATTAGTTCATGGGATGATAGGAAAGGAACAGGTAACTGAGAAGAAGCGAGGAGGTTCTCTTCTGAGTCAATAATGAACAAGTCAAGCCAGGTATCAGACGACGAAGTGTGATGGGTAGGGGAGAACGGAACTATAAAGAGATGTAGTGAAAAAATAGGTTTTCAAGGAACAGTTTATCACGTGAGTCAGAGAGGAAATTGGAATTCAGGTCTTCTGAAATAATGATATTGCTATAGAAAGGAACACAGTTGTATAGGGATGTTTCGAAAGATGAGTCAAAAGGAACCTGAGGAGGGCGATAAACTACCACGTATAGGAGATGGTGAGTTTTGTAGGATATTTCTACAAAAAGGAACCCGATTTGAGGTTGATCAGTAGGATTTGAGCGGTCAAGGATTCGGAACTTGAGGCTATCATGGACAAACAAGCCCACACCTCCGCCAGTCCGACCTACTCGGTCATGGCGGATAAGTGTGTAGTTAGGGAGGGAAACCAAGGAAGAGGGAATGAAAGGTTTGAGCCAAGTTTCAGACACTGCAATAATATGGTAGGAATTTCGGGTAAAATATTGAAGGAATGCATCATAATGAGCGGATAAAGATTGGGCATTTATGTGACAGGTAGTTAGGATGTTGGTCATTTTGAGGAGATAGGGAAGTGAATAATATCTGATGGGAAAACGCAAACTTTTAGGTAACTGGTTGAATATCAATAATAATATTTAGTATAAAAAAATAGTAATATAAGGCAACAGTTAGATTCTAGTGAAATATAATATAAAATAATAAGGAGAATACTATTAGAGTAATGAAATAAAAATAAAAAAATGAAAATAGCTAATAATAAAAGTACAAAAACAAATTTAGATTTACTAGAATAAAAGAAAATTAATGTAGAATAGTAAACAATTAAAAATACTAATAGATATATCGAGAACCGCAGAGCAATATATATAGTCCGTGAAAAAGTCCGATGTAGGCCGTTAAGAAGATAAGGACCGGTAAGTCAGAAGGCGTCGAGGTCTTGTTGCTGATCAATGATAACTACTGGGTGGCCATCATCTTAACGGCATCGCACTCTCCCGGCGGCGAACCAAACGTATTTGATTTTTCCCCCTATTCTCTTCTGTCTGGCGAGCCAGTACAAATGTCTATTTGTAGGAGTCATCTCCTCGCCGAGATATACGTGGTGAGAGTCATTTTCCTGCCACCCCATATCCCTCGTCGAAAAATCTCTCCTAACCTCTCTTTTTTGTAAGAGTTCATCTCTGAGAGTCTGCCTCACGAAACGAACTATAACAGGTGGAGGTCGAGTTTCCTCTTTCCTTGCTCAATCTGGTCTATATCCTCTATGCTCAACTTAAGACCCAGACCTGCCCCTACGCTTGTCACTATGGCCGCAGGTGTTTCCCCCGAGCGAATTGGGATGCCACGGATTTCTATAGATTTACGAAGTAATCCTTGCTCAGCCCTATTTAGGCGAATCCCTAACTCTCCTACTTTCGTTTTTATATTTGAATTTTCTACTGTTAATTCTTCCATCCGTTTAGATTGAGCTTCTATATGCTTTTCGATCTTGTAAGCCTATCATTTAATTCAAAGCTTAGCTCACCATATTTTTCAATAGAAGATTTCAAATCTTTTATATCTTCGTTGACCTTCGCGCCGAGCTGGTTGAATGCCTTAAGTATATCGGAGCAAGTTGGTTCATTTGATGTAGGACTCATTAATTTTTCAATAGATGATTTATCTGAGCAACTTGTACAGTACCATGTCTTTTTTTGATGATTTTATTGCCTCAAAATCTTTATCTAAGAATATAATCTATTTAAATTTTTTGGATTTTCCAATTTATATATTTTCCTAGATTCATTATAGGGCACTTTTCTAGAAAACTAGATGCTCTTAATTTTTTTATACACCTTATAGATGGGACACGAGCGGTCTAAACAATTGTGTTCACCACCACAATTAATACATTTTGTTTTGTTTTTTTACATTTTCCATCGCAGTGTTTTCCTCCCCACATCCAGAGAAAACCTGGAAATCATGTGTTGGTGCTACTCGAAGCTAAAATATACGTTAAATGAAAAGAAACAAACCCTGGTATTTTGAAAGTTACCTTTTAATGATGAAAAATAATAGATTTAAGATGTCCAAAAACCTATATGTATATACAGGGGGTTCAATATTCGATGGCCACCCCTTTTTTTTTCTACAGTTTTTGAAATTTTGAATCGATTTTATACTGGTAAATTTTTTTATCCTGGGCACCGTTTTGCCGCAAATCGGGAAGAATCATTTTAAGAAAATAAGCAGTCTAAAACTGGAATTGCCAGTATAAAATAAACTTTGCGAATTCCTTCCCTCAACATACTTCCTTATTATCCGTTCCTATCTCAGTGATAGAACGTTTTAAGTGAACCATAAACATTCTTACTCTTCCCTCTTTACCCAATCTGCCGGTGTTCCTCAAGGTAGTATCCTAGGCCTCATCCTCTACATGGTCTATACAGCTGACATCCCAACTCATCCTACCACTGTCCTCACTACTTACGCTGATGACACATGTGTAAGTAGTGAGTAAACAATGATCCCTTTGTTGCCTCCCAAACACTCCAATCCCATATCCCATATATCAAGAATGGTGTGAAAAATGGAGAATCAAAATTAATCCGAACAAATCTCACCAAATAACCTTTACCCTTCGTCGTGAACCTACGACCTCCTGTCCTACAGTATCCTTTAATGATATTCCACTAATCCCAGTTGAACAGATCCGCTACCTAGGACTCCACTTGGACAAACGTCTTACTTGGAATCCACATACAAGACTACAACGACAAGAAACAGCTCGTCGTTACAGACTACTTCAACATTTACTGGACAAACCTTCAAAGCTCCCAATTAATTTCAAAAGACTCATTTACATGACAGTGATTAAACCAATATGGACTTACGGAGTTCAGCTTTGGGGCTTTACTAAAGCATTCAATTCATCCCGTATCAATTCCTTACAATCCAAAATCCTTCGAAAAATCCTCAGTGCTCCTTACTTAGTCATCAATAAACTTATCCATAAAGATCTTAATGTTCCATATGTTGCTGATTTAGCCCAAATCAGATACTAATCGTTTCATAGTAATCTCCATAACCACTCAAATCCACTAGTTTCTCAACTTGCTTCCCCTGAAAGGCTCAAATCGTCGACAAGCTCGTGATGAACCTAATGTAATTTATGTAGTGGCTACGGTGGAAACGTATCCTCATTGTAGCATTCGAGACATAGCCAGGGATACCCACTTTATGACGGTACCTTAGCCTCAGTCGCTCAGCATCTTGGGAAGTTAAAGCCTGATGAAGTGAAATGCGGTACGGCCTCATACGGTGTTAGTGTTTTAGTATGGCCCGCACCCTTCCAATGCTTAAAAGTGGGGTATCCCAGGCCAGAGACATATCTCTAATGCTTCGATGAGGATACGTTTCCACCGTAGCCAGTACATAAATTACATTAGTTTCATCACGGTCGGTTAGCTTGTCAACGATTTGAACCTTTCGGTGGAAACCTTCTACTTGTTCTCACCGTTCGTCGTACCAGTCGCAGGAAAGCCTCAATGTCATATTTGTTCGAAGTTTAATTTATTTTGGTAATTCCATTTTTACGGGAATATGGGAAGGGGTCCAGAACCGGGACATATGGCGTGGGCTGATTGAGGAGGCCTTGACTCAGTAATGAGTTGTTGCGCCGCTGATGATGATGGTGATGAATTCCATTTTTAGACTGCCTATTTTCTTAAAATTATTTTTCGCGATTTGTGGCGAAACGGTGCTCCGGATAAAAAATTTAATGGCGTAAAATCGAGTCAAAAATTGATTTTCTATCGAAATTCGTCATAAAAAATACCTCATCCTATTGGGAATTCCAAAGCTAGGGTCGCTGGAGAAGGTTGGAAAGCAGACTATAACCTGAAAAGAAACTTTATTTGACACAGTTAAGACCCTCAGAGTTTCGTTTCAAAATTTCAAAAACTGTCGAAAAAAAAAAGGGGGTGGCCATCGAATATTGAACACCCTGTATATCTAACACTTTTAGTTTATTCCATGTAACCTATTTTACAAACATTTGTTTTATAAAACATACCCGTAAAGTATTAAACAAATAAAATGAGAATCGGTACGCTTATATTCCCACTCACAATGCAACAAGTAGAGAAGGC
Source organism: Euschistus heros (assembly GCA_003667255.2). Lineage (NCBI taxonomy): Eukaryota > Metazoa > Arthropoda > Insecta > Hemiptera > Pentatomidae > Euschistus > Euschistus heros. The sequence continues at coordinate 1,420,828 of RCWM02000038.1, forward strand.
GCAGCTGGAGGAGAGACGATGACATCTTACGAATGTTGACCCCAAACGCCGTTCTAAAAATATTTATGCTATGCTTTCATTTTTGAAATTAGCTGAATACTTTTTTCAGGTTATTCGTACTAATAGAGGTTTAGTACGAAATGAGTACACCATTCTGCCTTCTTAAAACGCGTCTATCCAACCCATATCCCCTAAATTATTATTTATTGGCGCGACAAACGCATAAAGCTGTCTTTAGTCTAATCCACAGCCTTCCTCCAATCGTCCCGATCAGGTGCTCACCTTAGATGTACCTTAGATAATTTTAAGTCCTCGGAGACGCCATCGAACAATCTTCTCTTTGGTCTTTCACGAGTTCTCACTCTATCCGGTTTACCCCAGAACAATTTTCGGCATGTTCTGCTCTCACTCATTCGGTGAGTGATATGCCCCATCCATTCAATCCATTCAAATCGTATAACTCCTGGTTCTTCCTTCGCTGCCACATGCCGTTATCCTTTATCGGACCAAATATATGTCTCAGTCCTTTCCTTTCGAAACAGTCCAGGTTCGTGGCTACTGACTTATTAAATGTCCATGTTTCGCAGACCGTACGTGGCTACTGGTCGTACTAGAGTTTTTTACAGCCTTATCTTGCTTGAGGGGGTGGTGAGTCTACTCTTCATAATTCTTTGTATAGAGAAGAAGGCTCTCTTGGCTGATATTATCCGACTTTTAATTCCCTCATCTTCATCGAGGTGTTCGTATATCCAGGCGCCTAAATAATGAAAACTTGTGACGGTTTCGAACATGTAGCCTTCCATGCAGTGAAAATGCTGTGGATGAGCTGGTTTCTTCCTTCTCAATAACATAATTTTGGATTTCTCCTCGTTTATATGCAGTCACATTATTTTTGCTTCTCTATCCATTTTATGCAAAGGTTCGTTCAAACATCGCATAGAGCGAGCTGCAAATACCACGGCGGATGACGTTATTATCAGAATGAAGCTCTTAAAAATCGTGCCTCTGGTGTCTAACCCCGCTCTGTTTACAAATGCATATAGCACTATATTGAAAAGTAGAGGTGCTAAAGAGTCTCCTTGTCTGAGTCCGAAATCTACTGGGAAAGGCTCGCTTCGTGTCTGGTTTACTTTAATACTGGCAGATGTGCTCTTCGTGGTGCATTGTAAACCCAATGAGCTTGCTTGGTATTTTCATATCTTTCATGGCTTTGTACAGCTCATCGCGGTTGGCATGATGCTGCCTTAAAGTCAACAAATACATAGTAACCACATAGTTTGATTATACTCCTTCATTTTCTCGTACATCTGCTTCAGAGATAAAATTTAATCGAAAGTCGATCTGTTGAGTCTGAAACCTCTCTGGTATTCACCCAAATTAGCTTCTACGTGTGCCATAAGCCTGCTACATGAATCTATTGATAAAACTTTATAAGCTGTTTTCTGTATACTTATCCACCGATAAAGACTTATCCATCACCTCCTTCTGCAACCGTTGGTCACGAAACAATACTTCCCTACCAAGTACTTGAACACAAGACCCATCGTGGGTTGTAGTGGTACAGGTTTCTTTGTAGATTATATAAATCTTGTAAATGTGAGGAAAACCATAAAAAAGTTATGTCAATAACTAGTGATTAACTAACCATCAATAGCACTTCAATAAGTGTTTTACATTAGATGTACTCCAAGCCATGTTCTTTTTTGACATCTCGGAGGGTTATCGGCAATCGAATGAAAAGTAAATTAAGAGGCAAGTGAATTTTAGTGGATGTGTAGTTTCTATAAAAGGTATCTGGTTTGGGCTCATTTGGAACAATCATACCGTTATAGAGGAGTATTGTTTTATGAAGTAATGAGGATCATTGAGGATTTGGGACCGTGAGGATTGGATATAAGAAGAATTGAGGGTTTTAATTGAGTCCAAAAGCATCCATCGAATATCCAAATAGGTTTAATTTCTGTCATGTGCATAAACCCTTTACGACGAGCAGTTTCTTATAGTTTCAGTCTCTTATGTAGTTTACGTGTGAAACGCTTGTCAAGATAGAGTCCTTGGAATCGGATCTGCTTTAAGGGGATAATTAGAATACCATAAAGGGATATTGTAAGGCAACAAGTTCGAGGTTCACGACGAATGGTGAATTTTATTTGATGTGATATGAGCCGGTGAGGATGAAAGTGGTGTGAGTCAAAAAATTTCAAAATTGGGTATATTCACGATTATTGCTCCTTTAACACTACTCTATTAATTGAGATTGTCAATTATGTTGAAATCTTTAGCTAAAGCCAGTAAAAACACAATATCATTATCAAATTTAACAAAAACCGATATCTGTTGAGAAAGAGAGTGGTGTAAGTCAATAGGTTAAGTCTAGGCGCTGAGCGTGGTTGAAGATCCAAAAACCACGCACCGATGATTCACATCTGATTATTATTCAGGTTGTCAGACTGACCGTGAAACTGCATGTTACCATCCGAGAATGTGCTAGGTTTAGACGGGAGGGGGGCGGCAATAGTGGATGTGGTGCTGTTCTTATAATCTCTATTACTCAACTGCTGAGTAAAGACTCATATTGTTCATATTTTCATGGTGAGAAATTTTTATACCGTCACATTTTTTTATATCAAGTGAACGGAGCAAGCAACTCATAAAATACATAAATTTCGTTTAATGTATAAAACGAACGCGGTGCATAAGTAAATCTAGTAAACCAGGTAATATTTATAAATAACAACTTTGGCGAAGAATTTAAAGTTATTTAATACCGTTAAAATTTGAAATTTGAAGCGAATTTATTATTTTAGAAATTACCTTATTTATAGATTATTAATAGCTTTACGATAACCGATTACAGTACAACTTCGGGAAGTCGAAGTGAACTCCATTTCCAGATTACGTTTATATGATGAATTGTATTTGTTTACTCCAACCGACAATCGTTAACTCGAATTAATTTTTTGTCTACACAACTACCAAGACTCTATAAGTCGATGTTTCCTAGAACCATATACATGTTCAAACAAGTCTATCTCTACCCTATCCTCGCTTATGCTCCGTATAGTAAGTAATAAATATTAATAATATATATATATATATATATATACAGTTATACTGTATATTTTTCTTTAGATATTTTTATTTTTAAGCTTGACTCCTAACCATTGTAATCTGTTGCTTAAGAAACCCCTCCTGGGAACCCACTTCGTGTGAACTGTGATGTATAAAGGTGAGGCGCCACCAAAACATGTCTTGATTTGACTGGAGTACCAGACTCGACCAACACTGTGATTTTAATAGGGAACGGAGACACCGAGACCGAACTTGACTTGAGCGGACTTCCTGACTCCGTCTGGACTCCGCTGGCGAGCTGGACTCCGGTTCCCCCGCTCCTACCTCCTTCCTCTTATTTCATAAACAAATATCCGAATCAGATGATTCTGAATCAATGTCCAATAGGTGTGCTTCCATGTTGGCTTCTCTCTCGACAATACTAAAAAAAGGGGTTGGTCTGCCCCGATACTCAAGTCAAGTCAGGTTTTGGTGGCACACCCCCACTCAAGTCTGGTACGGTCAGGTCTGCTCAAGTCAAGTCTGTTCGCGGTGGCGCCTCACCTTAAAGCTTCCTAGAAGAATCCATTGTAAACCTTTACAAACCTCAGGAAATTTTGTAAAACTCTCTCAGTACTTCCAGAGCCGTACTCCACCCCACTCTTTTTTCTGATATTGTTCTCTCTCTCTCTCTACTGGCGCTATGGTCCATGAAGGACCTTGGCCTCCTCCACAACCTTTATCCATTCGGACCGATTCTCTGCAGCTCCCCTCCAATCCGCTACCCCCAGGAGCCGAAGGTCAGCCTCGACATCGTCCAGCCACCGCAGTCTAGGTCTGCCTCTTCCTCTTAATCCTTCCGGACGCCCTTCCATCACCATCTTTGGGAGCCTCTCCTGATTCATTCGATGGACATGCCCCAACCATCTTAGTCTTCCCTTTTTGATGCAGGAGACTAGATCTGGTTCCCCATACAGGTCCCATAGTTCCTGGTTTGACTTTCTATAGCCGTTTGCTAATTTGGTTGGGCCATATATTTTCCTCAGGATTTTTCTCTCCCATGCATTCAGACACCTTTCCTGTTGTTTTGTAAGGGTCCACGCCTCACTGCCGTACATCACTACTGGACGCAACACTGTCTTATATATTCTCACTTTGATGTCTCGAGACATCTGATATTGTTACTTTTATTAAAAAAACTTATTTTCCTAAAAAAAGTCTTTCCGATTAAATTGAAGATAATAATATATATATATATATATATATATATATATATATATATATATATATATATTGTTACGTCTCTTTTGCTGTATTAATAACAAGTGGGCTAACAATAGGCAAAGAATTGCCGAACTAATTTAAATGAATATATTTGATTTACTAGATCATTAATCCTTACTACCTTATCATTGAACCAAAATATCTAGGAAAAATAATTAATATCCAATGTTCAAGACAACACCCAAATAAAATTTATTATAAAAATTATCTAAACAAAACCACTAATTGAATTTTAAAAATGTTGAAATTTTTTTATAACTTGAATATTTCCCTCATCCCTGATATGCAAATTTTACATAATTTTTCATCCGCTTATTGTCATGATTTGAGTGACAGGTGTGGATAAAAGAAATAAACTGAAAAAATAAATGACTTGAATATTAAATTCAACGCAGACCATTTTTTATTTACTATTTTATTAGCCAGTTGGCTTAGATAATAAATGTAATAATTCATCCGAGAAACATTTATCATTAATATCAGAAGGCAACAGAGCACTGTTTTCATTAATTGGCAAAGCTGAAACATATGGGTCAGATGAATAAAGGAGAGCGTGAAACAAATCTTCCATGGTTCAAGTGCTTCTTCAGGAGAATAACGTTTCGGCAATAAAATAGGTGTTTTGTAGGCTTTTTTAACTACAGTAGAAATACCTGGTGAATTTTCTGAAATTTATTTAACCAATGCAAGACTATCTCGCTGTCCTGCTGCGTACAAGCTAAAATTAAATGTTCCGCTACGTACCTTATGACCTCAGACAATTTTTATTTTTTGTCAGAGTGTGCAATGGCCACCCACACATGAAATACAACACTTTTGAGGAGGGGCATTATTTCGAAAATCAATAAATTGCTCAGCTCTATGGGTCTGGATGGGTCAGATTTCTAGATGTTATGCTTTAAAACCATGCCACCTAGAAGGCGGAGGAAAAAGTTACATAATTTTAAGTTTGAAAATCTATTAACTAGTTATATATCTTAACTGAACTCAACTTAATACACCCATAAGGATAAAATTTTAGATATGTATTATTCACCTTGAAACATTAATAGATATATAAATGGATTAATATAGGACCTTATATAATATATATTATATTAATAATATATATATTATTAAAGACGTTATTATATGTACCACACAATGTGAATGGTAGGGCACAACTGATGACATGAAAAGTTTTCTTAATGTCCACCTAGATTGGCCGTTTTTACCACTGTGTGGCCCCAGTGCTCGGCGGTGGAAGTACAGCTTCCACCTGCTGCGGATGTGGCTGGCTATCACTTAAAAACAATTTAATTGAAAGCAAGTATTTTTATTATCAATTTTAAGATCTATATAACTGTGGATCTTTGTAACCTCTCATGTAGAATCCCGCTCGCCACCTTTCGGCCATTTTTCCAAGTTCACTGTTGTGTAGTTATTCAAATAACTACATGGTCTTAATTATTCCTATTCAGACATAGATATCTCAGATACTCAGAGAAAGAACTGTTTACAGATAAGCAGTGTAGAGGCCAATTGCCGATTTTATCTTCACAGAGTTTACGATTAAACCACTTCGTAATAACTACCCATTTCCATAACGAATTTTTGAAATCAAAGTATCCTCAAAGATGTTTCCGTATAAGGGTTAATTATAAATTCAATTCTTATCTATTTTATTTAGTCACTAATATACTGTCGGTTAAGCTTTATCATATAATTTTTATTTTAATATCTTTTCTTTAATTTCGTTCTGAGTTGTCCGTTGTCATATTCTTATTTTACAGTTCATTCTAAATTAGGAATTTAAAAAGATGATTACAGTATTTTTGTAATTACAGAGATGTTCTTGATCTATAAGGATATCTATATGCTACATTCCAATCTCAGAGTAGGGGCGCTGAAATGTCCGGAATTCAAACTGGCGGAGCTAGTATAATCATTTTGAGAAATCCGTTGGAAAGGAATTTCCAGAGGTTGCCAGTTATAAAACGCGATCTAGGTTTTTCGAAAGATAAATTATGCAGTATTGTTGGAATATTATTCTTTATGAAGCCTAATGCTAGATGTGAAACCCTCTTAGCATTCTTTATTATCTTAGACTTTTTCCCGCAGAATCAACAAGTCTTTAGTAATGTTTCTTTGAATATTTTTTTTTGCAGTGAAATTTTTTATAATCTTAATATTGTGTTTTATCTGCGATCTTGTAGTTTGTCACTATTTTTTTTTTATTAATATTTTTTTTTAAACGAATAAAATTTATCTCCTGTCAATTATATTAAAATAGTTTAAAGTTTTACTCATTGAATTAAAAAACTTAGACAAGTCAATGTCAAGTAAAAGATTTACAATACTAAAAATAAAAATAATTTTTAGATAAAAAACAAAACAGAGATTAAACCTATATATACAAACTTCAACTAAAAACTAAAAAATAACATTTTAATTGCTTCCAAACAAAAAGCATTAAATGGCAATCAACGAAATTATCGATATAATATATACCCCTTTACAATTTATAATCACTTATTTTTGGAGTCGGTGCCAGCCAAGAAGAGCAGTTTAATCCTGCTTTTACAAGAAACTTGTGAATGGCAGGAGGCAGCGGTAAGGTGGTGATGAAACAGTGGGAGTATTTTCACAATTACCAGCTTTCTTTCGAATTCTGTTTGTTTTATTTGTTGGCACCGACTCCAAAATAAGTGATCATAAATTGTGAATAGGTATATAAGTATCGATAATTTCGTTGATTGTCATTTAATGATTTTTGTTTCGAAGAAATTAAAATATTATTTTTTCATTTTTTAGTTCAAGTTTGTATATATAGGTTTAATATTGAAATCGGTTTTGTTTTTTCTCTAAAAATTATTTTATTTTTAGTGGTGAGTGTATTTTTTTTATACATTCAATGCTCCATAATTCGATCTTCAAGCTACCCTGAAAAATAGTTCGACTTATTGATCAAAGACTTATCGAGGTTAGCATTCGACTTATCTTCATGTAAATGGGAAAATTGAACACAAACATGGAGTTGAAATCATTACGTATATTTTTCGTTAATGGGTATGTGTATGTTGTTTGTACACATACATATAAAGTCATTGGTAAAGAAAATTAAATACCCGGTACCGCTTTATCATATTAGCTTACAACTGAACTGCGCTTTTTACTGACGGTACCTAAAAGTTGACTTACCGCCTTCCACAAGTGGCAATCTTTTCTTTATTCTTTATGAAGGTTGAAAAAGAACCACGCGGAATTCTGAATTCACTAGCAACAAACGCTCAGCTTCTTACTCCTTTCTCCACTTTGCAAATCAGTTTTAACTTTTCGTTAATTGAAAAAAAATTTAGTAGCCATTGTAAAATCACTCGATTAAATAACCAATAAGTGACTGGTGTAACTGTGAACGAAAAAGATTAACAATGACGAGAAACAGGAAAACAAATTACCCATAAAATTCTTTTAATTTGAGTTTGAGTTATAAAGGCAATGACTTCTAATAGTTCGTTTGATAGAGGTGGTCCTAGAAGTTCTCTCTGTTGACCCCTATTGTCAGTTTGCCTTATTTACAGAATTTTTCACGTTTTTGTGAAATCGTCTAATTGAGGTGAAATTTACGTGTAATCTACTTCCGACACTAGATTTCGTTCGACTTATTTAAGAATTCAGCTTATCGAAGTAAAACACAACGAGAGTTAATTGTATATGTAAAGTATTTTTGTTAATAATTTAGATTTAGTTACCACGGAAATTTTAGATTACCATAATTAAAAATATGTTAATAGTGGAAGGTTTTATAACAGTGATTTTTTAAAACTGTTTTTTTGATTTTTCTTAAAAAGTGCTGAGTTGATTTCAAAATATTTTTTATAGGACCACCTCTGAAGTATACCCTACCGATCTAAAAAGAATCATCAAAATTGATTCAGAATTGACGGAGAAATCGCGTAACATACACACAAAAAAGAAATAATAATAATACAGAGAGGTTTGAGAATCTCCTCAAAAAAATACAACTAAATTTCTCACTGAAGGGGAAAAACATTAGATGATCAATATTCTATAATCTATTTATATACTGTTTCTATTTGAGAGGGAACTGTCTTCAAACGTTGGATGCGAGCAACACCAACAGATCTGGACTGTGTCATAAAAGCACCAACACTTAAAAAAATGTTAAGCAAAACTTGAATTTTTTCAATCAAACCAAAATAGATCCTTAATCGTAGGTTCTTGGGACAAATATGTAGGAGCTTTTCTGATAGCTTTAATAAAATAAGACAATAAAAATAAAAAATAGGTAGAAAAATGTGGACTGTATAAAAACTTTACGCTGGTGTGCGGAACAAGTAAGAACAGAAATAAAAATCCACTTACCAAATTTTTCGTAGTCCCTCGGAGAATCTTGACCGCATCACTCTAAAACCAGAGCTCTGACACCACGTAATCTCGACCATGTGAACGGGATTTTCTCTTAGTTAGAATAGTGGGCAATACGCAGGGTCTTTGTTGGTTCATTACAACAAGATGACGGAGAAGATGAGAGAAACAACAGAAGCACCGGAAGCGGAAATGGCATTCTAAAGGTTCAACTCGCAAAGGAGACGGGGAAAAGAGACAGATTTCCAAGGGACAAGACCTTCTAGGAGAGCGCTGGAGAAATGGTGGACTCCAGAGCTCGAGATTAAGAAGTTCGAAAGGAAGACGGGTGGAGAAGGGTCACCTACAAACGGATTGACGGAGGTAAAAGCTCGCAGCCACGAAGAGACCCATGGAAAAGAAGGGGCACAGATTTTGGAGGTCGGGAACGTCCAGTGATGCGGGAAAGGAGGCATGGAACCGATAAGAAGACTTGGAGGAGAGAAGAAAGGAGATGCCATGGGTGTGGGAAACCAGGTCGTTTGGTAGCACATTGCCCCTGCACAAGTTGTTTCGAATGTGGCACAGAAGGCCGCGTTGCGAGAGAGTGCCCTTACATCAACAGGCACAGAGGAGCGAACTAGGCGGAGCCGATGGAGGTGAACGTCCAGCGGGTGTGGAGAACGAGCAGACGTCCATCGGAATCAACAAGATCGGAAACCTCGGAGAAGGAACGAGAAGAACAAGGGGAACCAAGGGTTGGAGAACGCCAGGCAGGAGGAAACGACAGGAGGAGCGGGGAGCGATGTACGGCGGTAGAGAGGAGAGCACGTGATGAGGAATGAGGTGAGTGCAAAAAGAAGGGCAACCTAGTGGTGATAAATAGTGTTAAGAGTATAAGTGGGGGAGGGAGGGTTGCCTATTATTAAAATTGCGAAGGGTGCGTTGTGTCTAGTTGACACGGGAAGTTCCAATACGATAATGTGTAAAGTGGTTATAAGAAATTTATGTAAAGAGGAGAGTATAGCCCGAGTACAACCGTGTAGTTGTAAATTAATTACGCTGAGTGGCCCCTGTAGAGCGGAGGGTGGGGCGCAGATAGGACTATGTAGGTAGGGAAAAGAAAAGGAAAAACTAGCGGTACATGTGGTGGAAGACATGCCTCGTAAATACGGGATTGTGACTTTTTGGGGAAGATAGGGGCCAGAATTAAAGGTAATGGCGATCAATGGGTGGTTCGTATTGGGAAAAAGGTGAGAGGGATCGAGAAGGGGGGGGCTATGGTCGGGGTGATCAATCGGAAGGGAGATTGGTGGCACTTATTAAAAGGCGGGTATTCACATATTTTTTAAGGAAGGGGAAATACCGAGTGTGACAGGGAGCTGTACATGAGATCCTACTGAAATAAGACAGGGTGACGTACGTGAAAGAAAGAAGGTATCCCCAGGCGTTGCGTCAGCACATCAGGGAGGAATTGGAGAGTGTAAAGAGACATGGTACGATAGTTAATAGTACCTTCCCATGTAACAGTCCCTTAGGGGCGGTTAAGACAAATAGCGAAGATGGAGCAACTCGTGAAAAGTGCAGTGTGGTAGTGGACATTCGGAAATTGAACGAGAATACGGTAGATGAAAAGTATCCTATTCCGCGATTTGAGGATATAATAGATCGGCTGGGAGGCTCGACGGTGTTTAGCACGTTAGGCCTGAAGGCGGGGTATCACCAGATCAGGATGCACCCAAGAGATCAGCATAAGACCGCGTTCACATTCGAAAGGGGCCATTACGAGCTCACCAGGATGCTCTTAGGATTGAAAAAACGCCCCTATAACGTTCCAAAGGCTCATGGATGAATTTCTGCGAGAGTTGGATGAGGCCAATTGTCAGGTGTACATGGTCGACTTACTAATTTTCAATAAAGACGAGACAGGACCTAAGACGGGTGTTTGAACGCTTAAGACAATTTGGACTGAAACTGTCGTTAGAAAAATTGATTCCTGGAAAAGACCGAATTAACTTCTTGGGACATACTATTTCAAACGAGGGGGTAAGACCGGACATACAGAAAGTAGACACGATTAGGAGGATGGCTATCCCAACAGACGTGAGGGGTATACGAAGACTACACTTAACTACTACAGACGGTTTGTCCCGGAAATGGCAAGACACTTAATATCTCTAAACGGCCTGTTAAAGAAAGGAAGACGAATATTGATCACCTCGGAAATCGAGCAAAACATACGGACATGCAAGGACAGACTTCAGAAAGAACCGGTACTCGTGTTCCCGGACTTTTCCAAGACATTTACTATCACAACTGACGCAAGCGAATATGCACTGGGGGAAGTACAACCGGAACAACTGGTAGCATACGCTAGCAGGCGACTTCCAGAGACGGAGGCGCGGCATAGTGCTTTAGAAAGGGAGTTCCTAGGGGTGGTATGGGCCATTGAACACCTCAGACCATACGTGTTCGGGAGGCAATAATAATAAACTATAAAATAGAATTATAAAACAATAAGCTTATGGTGGAAACTGTAAAGTAGGCGGATCGACAGAAGGAGGTCACGGTGGCGTATCATCAAGGGAAAACAAATCACCGAGGGAGACCTGAAAGCAAAAGCGGAAGTATTTCTAGGTGAAAATGCGGTAGACTACTGCGGAGATGATAAAAGGGTGTGAAATTAGTAATAAGATGAAATATGATCTCACCACCCAACCGGAAGACAGGAAGAGACGGAGACACCAATAGGACCACTAACAGACTTACAAATAGACACTTTCACATGGAAAGGTTGTAAATGGGTAACTGTCTTACACATTTTCAGCTAAGTAGCGTTGGCATGCCCGGTTGAGAATAGGTCGGCTGAGGCGGTTATTGATGCCCTTCGAATCTGGTTTCAATTTTATGGAGTACCGGAGAAGATAACTTCAGACGGGAGCCGAGAATTTGACCACGCCAGGGTCAATTCGGAAATGGGGAAGTTGGAATTGGCATGGCATCTGAATAATCCCGGACACCCGAAAGGCCAAGGGGTGGTTGAACACTTGCTTAACGCGGAAAAGGGGATAGAGGCGGGTATGACAATGCCTAAGGCAATAGTGGCGTACAATCAATTATATAGCCACGGGATTTTTGTCTTTTGAAATGTTATTTAGCCTTCGTGAACGTAGTAGGGATACAGTAGTGGATGATGAGGTTGAGGCGACGTTGCTGGTGTGTCGCGGAATAGGATACTTTTCATCTACCGTATTCTCGTTCAATTTTCGAATGTTCACTACCACCCTGCACTTTTCACGAGATGCTCCATCTTCGCTATTTGTCTTAACCGCCCCTAAGGGACTGTTACATGGGAAGGTACTATTAACTATAGTACCCTGTCTCTTTACACTCTCCAATTCCTCCCTGATGTGCTGACGCAACGCCTGGGGATACCTTCTTCCTTTCACGTACGTCACCCTGTCTTATTTCAGTAGGATCTCGTGTACAGCTCCCTGTCACATAATTTTTCTGCTTTGCAAGCGACGCACAGTGGGAAAAACGGCTAAAAAGAAGAAAAAAACTTTTTCTCGTGAATGGATAGTCCTATCGAGATGCAAATAGTCATTCGATTAAGAATAACAAAATACATTAGAATGGTAACTAATTTGATAAATTATTTCACTTTATTCGTTAGTAATATTGACAATACAAGTGCAGATATTTTAAATTATTTTATACAATTTAATTTAATATAATTTTATTCTAATTTAACTCATTTCGATAAAGAATTGGTTCTATTTTTCGATTTTCACATTTTTATATCAACTGCTTTAGAATAAATGGTTAAAAATAGCTCCGAAGATTTTATTATTTTCCTATATAATGGAATCAATGATGGAACGGCTCACATTATGAATTGGAGTGATTCGTTACTGATGATAAGGTATTTATTTTTTAGGCTAAGGACTCATGTATGTTATGTAGGAATAACAATTTTTTTTTTTACTTAAAAAAACATCCTCGTTCGTGGCTGTACGGGAACATTTCCTTGTAAAGTGTATGTAGACGATAGTACTTACAGTCTTTGTTCATAACAAATTCGTAGCTAACTTGAGTTATTTCGGCAGTCGAAGAAGGATTTCATAAAAATATACTTGATTTATTTCCGATATTACTGGAACCATATCCCTATTTTACAAAATTAACTTTGATGCTTAATTCACTTCTTGTATTTGTTGTTTTGCGGCTTCTTTTATTAGGATAGTAGTTTTGGTAGTTCTCTAACTCTGGAATTCCAGTATATAGCCTGGGTGAAGAATATATTCCATAAATTTTATACTAGCATGAAGTGGAAAAATTCTCAATTACTTTTTCTTTGCGAAACTTATTGTTAGGTTCAAGTCACGATACGTAAACTTATGCCTATTAAAATAAATCAATTTTAATTTTTGTTTATAAAGAGGAAAAAAACACTTATTAATTCCACGACACATTAAAGTTTGTAAAGCATCCGATACCATAGAATACTTTCCGCAAATTGTAACTAAAGTTTATAATTATCCGTTTCTAAACCTATTTCACATACATCGGAATATTTTGTTTTAAAAGTCTCTATAATGAGAATATCCATGTTCAGACTCTTTGGGAAGAAAGCAGACTGATAACCATTAAATTAAACATAATGGCCACAAACGTACTATTCCCAACTTTGTTAACAATCTTTGTTTTTATGTACAGTTGTCATTGGAATTTATAGGAATATCAAGTAGTAATATAAGCTTTGAGAAAATGACAATTTTTGACCGGAGCTTTTTTTGTAAGATTACAGCAAGGTGACAAGCTCCGGTTACTTTTTAATACGCTGTTATTAACTTGAACTCTATGTAACGGAATATTTCATCATAATTTTCACCAATTTCCAGCAATCTGATTAACTTAAAAATTTTCACACGTGTTAAGGACTAATGGTAATAAAATAATTGCACAACTTTTTACTAAAGTTCTCACTTAGTCCTTGCAAAGGATGTACCTTGGTCATAAACAAGGTATTTCACGAAAAGTTTACGTTACGTTTTTCTTACCATTAGGAATATACGCCACCGCGAGAATAAATACTTATGAATATTTTATATTTTTAATCTTTATTTATATTTACAACTGCATATACAATAAGTAAATTTTAGGAATTTATTACAATGACTTGTGTACAACGTGTTAAGAACTACTCACTAGTAGCACTTCAATTAGAAGGTTTCTTGGCCATTTTCTTTTTAGACGTCTTGGAGAATTATCAAGAGTTGACTGTGAAGCTAGTTGGGAGACTAGTGGATTTGAGAGGGTATGGAGTTTACAAGGATAAGTATCTGGTTTGGGCTAAGTCAGCAACATATAGAACATTAAGATCTATTATTATCATTGTATGCGAATTGACCATTTTGCCTTTAGTTTTCTTTGTCTCCAGTACTCCTCCATGCGTTCACTGGCCTGCTTCTTTTGATCTTCTGTCCACGTTCGGCCGCTTCTCTTAGGTATTCCTTCAGCCTGAAACCACTCAATTCTACTCCCAAATGTACCTCTTTCCAACATTTGGGACTCTGTAATGTTCAACTGTTCCAGGTCTTTCCTAACTTCTTTAATCCACGCTGTTGTGGTCTTCTTTCTTCAGAGGTGGTTGAATATCTGTTTTGTTAATTTGTCTTCGTTCATTCTATACAAATGACCGAAAAACGTCGAATTCCTATTCCGCATAGTCTCTGAGATTCTTTCCATATTCTGAAAGACTTCTCTGTTCACTGGCGTAGATACATTCAGTTTTTACGACGGTGTTGTAATGCCTTATTTTGGAGGTTGTGTTTGTTAGGGTATCTTTAATTATTTAGCTTGTTTCGTGTTGATTCCAAATCCCCTAATGATCCTGTCTAGGATCTCTCTGTCAACGGAATCAAACGCGTTTTTGAAATCAATGAAAGACGCGGAAACCCAAAGCTCACCTCCGTATGTCCAAATGGTTCTAATTACTGTCATATTTTGTAATTAGACGGGAGCTTTGAATGCTTGATCATATGATGATGAGTAAATGCTGGGATAATCGAGGTAGTAAATATAAAATCAGGAATAAATATTATTTGCAAATAAAGACTTATGTTGGATTGTCTGGAATTATTAACTATTTAATTTTTTTTTATTTTCTGAAAATTGAATGTTTCCATCTAATGGGGTGTAAAAGAAAAATTACCGTTTCTTTAACAAATATTTGTATTATTATTTCTTAGATATAAAATACAATTAATACTCAAAGTATAGTCCATTGTTATCTACCGTCATTACCCATCTGCTAGCTAATTGCTAGATGCCACGCTGATGCCATTCCTTGGGATGGCTGTCAAAGAACTCTTGGACAGCATTTTCAACTTCCGCAAAATTATCAATTTTTTTCCCTTGAAAAAAATGGGCCATGGATCGAAACAAGTAGTAGTCCGAAGATGCGAGGTCTGGACTATAATGGTGGATGAGGCAGGAGTTCAAACCCATAAAGTTCTGCAAACATTTCTTTGGTTCGACGGGAAGTGTGTGGATGAGCAGGTCTTTTTCACCTTCCCCATGGAAAGAAGATGGCAACTAACAGTATCTTTCGACACACCACACTCCTTGGCAAGTTCGCGAGTACTTGAGGACGGATTTGACTCAACAGCTTCCTTCAGGACCTCATCAATATCCATTAATGGCCGCCTGGAGCTCTTCTTCCTTTCCAACGTCGTAGCTCGTACTTCTAAATTTTTCAAACCAATGCCACGCAGTGCGCTCTTCAAGGACACCTTCTCCTTCATATTTAATAATTTCATGAGTTGCTTCAGCGGCTGGGAATTTTTTTTTTCCAGTAATATCTTAAAATTAGGAGAATTTCGTAGGACACTGTCATGTTTCTTTTTTGAAATAAATAACTGAACTGAGGCTTTTTTTGAAGAAGTCCAGTGTTAATAAACAAGCTTAGAGAATGCTCTAAAGGAATTATTAAGTATTGGTAAATAATAAATATCATTAAGATATTTACAGACTTTTGAACTCTGGAATTTGATAAAACGGTCATTTTTTTTATACGCCCTTTTAATATTTCTGAAAGAAAGAAACGTATTCAGAGTGTATAAATTAACTATCAAAATAATTAAAACTACTTTAATCACAAACAATACAATCAGCTTTTAAACTTCCTCGACAGAGTTCTAAAAAGGTTGCGGTCTCCCCCTCCCAAGCGCTGTGATTTTCGCCCTTTAGATAATTATTTTAATGGAGAATAGAAATATCGGCCAACTAAATCGGACAAGGTTTAACTAAATTCAAACAGTTAATTGAGTATTTGTAGTCTGCCTTAATTACTGTCTGCTGTAGCAAAGCAATTGGGTTCCTTCTTCAATTGCTCCCGATTAATACTATCTGATTCGAGCATTCGGACGAATTCACTTCCAATAAAAAATATATCCTTAATATGTAAATATATTCGTTTACGATTCATAAGTTTATCGTTATTTGATTTATAAATATTTTCCATTAATTTAATAATGTGTAATTCCATTTATGTTGATCCAAAAAATAAATAAATTGGTAGCATTATGTATTAGAATGTATTATGAAACATCACAAGCTGTTTCCCGTGTATCATAACACTTAAAAATCATACTTTTTAAAATTGTAACTCCAACAGTTTTTTTATGGTGGCCATTTTTGTTATGGTGTACACACCTAATTTTGCGATTATAGGGGATTACAAGAACGTATATAACGTAGAAAGTATTTGTCTTTGAATGATAAAACAAAAACCATCTTGTTTATAATTTTGAAAGAAAAAAAGGAAAAGTTTATTGTGAAATCTTTTGAAATATCACTTTTTGAAAAAAAAAAAAAAATCCATTTTTATATGATACGATAAATGTATAATATAATTATGTATTTCTAAAATAAAAAAAAATCTTTTCTTGAAACAGATACATGTAAAAAAAATTGTTTTCAAGTCTTAAAACAAGGGGGAACGACCAGCAAAATTTCATATATTGTTAAAATTGTTAAGTAACCAACCCTGGATCATTTGAAATGGAATGAGCCTAAGATATTGATGCATTCATAAATTTTATCTTAGAATTATAGGACTGAGTGGAACTGGATAATGATTGTCGTAGTGGATTTAAATGGAGAGCAAAGTTTGAAAATTTGATGGTTATAAAGTTAGTCTTAGCAATTAATATCACTCAAATTTCTCCTAACGTTTATAGCAAGTCATTATATTCACAATACAGCAAATTTATTAGTTTGTATATTCTTATTGATGTATCGTTGTATATTAAAATTAATAATTTTTTAAAAATCTTTTTATTTGATTAATTACATGCTGCCTCACTCAAGGGCAATGAGTAATATTGATGACAGTGACTCATTCATTCAATATGTACACTGATATAAAACAATGTAAAATAAATAAATTAAGAAAATTTAAAATAAACAACCTTAAAAGATACCAGAAATAATATAATATATACAAGAAATAAGATAAAATGTACAAGAAATAGAAAATAATAAATAAAATAAGTATTAAAGAAGAAAAGAAAGAGTCATAAATACATTCGTACTCTATATACAATATTCACAAACACTCCGAGGAACACCCCAATCCGAGCCTCCCCCCCAATTTGAATGGCAAGCCGGGCTCAGAGAGTTCCCTGCGCTGTTCTATCAGCTGCATCACTAATATAATCCAGTGGAGGCTAAGAGAGAGCGATATGGCACAGTCGCACAGGACTTGAATGGGAAGGCTGGCCATTGCCATCACTCCAATAATAATTATTTACAATAAATCTCGGGACCGTTGCCGTTCTAATCTACGAGGTGGATTATAAGGATGCGTGGAACTGGATAGTGAATGAGCAAGTGGATTGGGATGGTTGGAAAGGTTTTAATGGAATTTGGAGAATTTAAGGGGTATGAGGTCAAGAACAAAAGGTATATAGAGATCATTAAGAAGGGTTTTGTTGGAGACATAATATGGAGCATTTACAATAGTACTGTTAGACCACCTGCAAAATTGACAGGGTCTTTTGAATGAGGCTCCAAAAAAAAAAAAAATTAAAATTAAATAAACAAAAGGAAAATAAATAAATAAACTAAGGTTCCGAATATTGGTATCTATTTAAGAAAACTGAAGCCATACACCAAACAAACATAATATATTTACAATAAAGAAAAACAAACATTAATTATTTACAAACAATGAATTAAATAACAAATAATTATTGAACCTTTTGAACCAAAACTAAAAATAACCTATTAATGAAAATTATGACAATTATTACTAAACAAAACAAAATATAAGTGAATAAAATAAAGAGATATGCTATTATTGGTGAAGAACTTAGCTGAGGGAGCGGGGCGACTGTGACTGGTACAGCGAGATGGTGATGATGTAGATGATCTCTGTGTCTGAAGAACTTTCATAAGATGTGAACACTGGACGTCTTCGAAAGCGGTCGAAGAATTAGTGGGCCCACGTCTGCATTTTAACTATCAACGATGAAAACAGCAATGACGCCAACTAATCGCCATCTTGTACTGCACTCCAAACAACTAATTAGCGAGTTAGGCTAACAAACATATGGCCGTTGCTAGGTAACGGCAGCCAAAGCCTCTAGCCGCAGCAGCGACCTCCTAAATCGCTCACCTCACCAATAATATATTGTCTCTAATTCAAAACGGAAAATTAATACAACCAATATAAATACAGATTAATTTAATGGCGTTAACATACCGCCCACCAATTTTGTCTTGGGACAAAATTCAAAAAACATATTTACAAAACCTATTCTAAGGAAAGCAATGGGCCAATTTTGTGACTGGTCGAATAAATTCTCCCTTAGCATTTCTTAATTTAACGACCCGCACTATTCCATCAGGCCCTGGAAGTAGCTCTACAATTCTCCCAGTTGGCCATTCTAGAGGTTGCACGTTAGTTTCCTTTAAGAGGACCAAATCGTTCAAAGCAACATTAACATTAATGTTTGACCATTTTACTCTTTGTTGAAGACTAAGGATAGGCGTGGTAAATTTTTCCTAACTTCTTGAGAATCCGTCTGTTGTTGAACACATTTAATTAGTAGTTTAGTTCCATTTCACTCTTCAGCTAAACTTAAGGGTCCAAAGGTCCTTCCACGATATGGAACCTTTAGGTTTTTCATGAATCGAACTATGTAAGAAAATATTCTGCATAGTTTCCCAAAAGACGAAACACGTTCCACGATTTCTATTATATATGAGTCTGGAGTATGAATGTTCAAAATCAGTGCGTTAGGTTTCACTTTTGGCACCGATACTGGATTGAGCGAGTTGATTTCGGGCCAATCGGATAATTCCTCTTTCAACCATGGAGGTCCATACCACCACCAACAGTCAACAGATCACCAGGTAATGCTCCTCGCGAAGCAATGTCTGCAGGATTATGATATGACGAAATATGAAATATGAATACCAATCAGTTGCTGCTGTTAGATCTAAAATACGCGTTACGCGATTTGCTACAAATGTTTTTAATGTGTGTGGAGATAAACGAAGCCAACTAAGTATAATTGTAGAATCTGAAAACAAGTAAGTAGAATTTACAGTAAAATGTTCAATAAATGTTGAAATGGAACTCCTTGTTTGTGGCAGTAACAGCACAGCGCACAATTCTTGGGATTGATAGCGTTTTTAAAGGTGCTAGACGTGTTCTTGAAATGACTAAATGAGTTTCAACATGTGTGTCTTCAAACGAAACTCTTAAATAAATAGAAGCTGCATATCCGCTTTCTGATGCATCAGCAAAACCCACCAAAGCAATATGTATTCGAATAGAGCGCAGAATCGAAAGAAAATTGAAGAATTCCCGATATACTTCAGCTATTGCTGGTGGCAGAGGGCAATCCCAGCTTAAGTCTTTTATACTCCATAGCTGCTGCAAATATGATTTGCCTTAAAAATTACAGGTGAAAGGTACCCGAGAGGGTCATACATTCGGGCGACAGCCGACACAATTCCCCTTTTAGTCAATCTTAGTTGAAATTTCTAAATATTATAAGAGAGGAAATCACTCACAGGATCCCACTGCATACCCAATAACTTAATGGATTGGTCATTTGGTTAAGAAAATCGTAGCATTTCTTGATGGCCGTCATTTAAGGAAGATAATAGTTCTGGAGCGTTGCTCATCCATTTTTTCAAACTGAATCCTCTCCTCTTGAGCAAATCAATTAATTCTTTCTGAAAATGGAGGGCTTCCTTAAGAGTATTTGCTCCAGTTAATATATCATCCACATATATGTTATCCTTCAAAGTGACGGATGCTTGAGGGTAATGGGTTCCCTCATCTTACACCAACTGATGAATCACCCGTATAGCTAAGAACGGCGAACAACAGAGCCCAAATGTTAACCGATGTAATTGATATTCCACTACTGGTTCAGAGGAGTCAAATCTAAATAAAAAATGTTGATATGGTACATCATCCGGATGCATTAATATTTGGAGGTACATTTGGCAAATATCTGAGGCCATCACAAATGGGAACCGACGAAAATTTAGAAGTACGTGCCTAATGTCTAATTGAAGTTTAGAACCTATTAAGAGATGGTCGTTCAAAGAACCAAGCTCAGTAGATGAAGAAGCATCAAAAACCACACGAATTTTCGAATAACTTTGGTCTTTCATCACACAGTGGTGTGAAAGAAGATACTTAGATGGATTGATTGCAGGTGCAATATAATTTGCTTCCAGATATTCTTTCATATTATCGGTATATTTTTCTTTCAATTCGGGTATTTTATGAAAACGGTGCTCTAACTTAAGAAATCTGTTTAAAGCTGTACTGTAATAACTGCCTAGATTTGGTGGAGTTAAATCCTTAAATGGGAACCGGACCATATAACGGCCATTCGAATCTCTTGAGTCAGTAGTGCGAAAGTGCTCTTCCGCCATAATGTTTTGTGGATCTATTTTATCAACTTGAGAAACAGTTTCAATTTCCCAAAATTTCTCCATTGTTTGCTGCAGATTATGTTCAATTTGGGATTGATTAGATGTCAATAGTGCAACAGTTGTTTTCTGTACACCCACGGTGTTATTTAAAGGTACAATTATCACCCAGCCAAAAATCGTTTTGAGAGCGTTAGGGTAACCAGCTTGACTTATACACTCACCAGTAAAAATTTATCCAAATAAATCAGCCCCGAGAAGAAAATCTACTGGACCTGGTTTCCCGAATGTTTCGTCTGCTGAATCATACTGGATGAAATGATCCAGAATATCTTTCGGTATAGGACAGGAAGGTATACTTTCTGTAATTTTTGTAATGATTGCTGGATCCGTTTTAAGTTGTGGTCGTGACAAGCTTTTAGGTACTAAGGTGCAACTGGCTGGAAAATTTCCTCCTTTAATTGGACTATCCCCAAAACCAAATAAATATTGAGGATTAGCATTTCGCTGTAGATCCAAACTTTGGGCGCAGGCTGACGAAATGAAAGAACACTGCAAACCACTGTCGATCAGGATTCGAATGGGTAAGCATTGTCCATGACGATCTTTTATTCTAGCTATCGCGGTACCCAACAAAACAGAAACATAAGGTTTAGATAACAAGGATAAAATAGAGCCTTTAGATTCATTAGTTTTCTGTTTATTCTTTTCTTCATCCAAAATATTTTCTGAAACTGTGTGTTCTTCTAAAGGCACATTGCCGTTTGGGGAAGAAGAACTACTAGGCTAGTTTCCACTATCGGAATAAGATGATTTATGTGTAGATGTTTGGAAATGTAACGGGGAATGGTGTCGCTTTTTAAAATGGTGGCAAGAAATAAGAGAAGAGCATTTACTAGCATAATGACCGGGGGACAAACAATTATTACATAAATTTACAGATTTTATTTTATCAAATCTTTGTCGAGGATTGAAGGAACAAAAGCTTTGATCTTGAAAGCTCGGGCATCTGTATACGCGGTGTCTTTTCTGACATATTGGGCAAGCATTTCCATTTAGAAAACTATTCGTGGACATTAGGACTCATTTTGTTATATTTTGCAATCAACGGGGTAGTGAATTGTTAATATTAGAGCCCATATTTGATATTAAAGCATCTGCTTGTAATTGCATACATTGTCTCTGAAAAAAATTTGTAAAATCTTCAAAAGTAGGAATTTCGGATGTAGAACCGAATTCCGTTTCAAAATGTTCTCTTGTCTTTGAATCAAGTAATCTTAACCCGAGGGTAAATAAAATAAATCCAGAAGGGTCCGGAATATTCATATTACGAAAAGCGGTTGCACTTTCCAATACAACCTCAGCAAAATTTTCTAACGAACGAAACTCAAATTTAGTAAACGGTTTATAATTGAAAATATTAATAAGATAATTCGTGGCTTGGATTCTTTTATTATCATATTTTTGTACAAGAGTGGCCCGGGCTTGTTGATAACCATCAGAAGTGGTCAAAATTGCCGTAATCGATTGTAGTGCTGAACCTTTTAAAGCTGACTTCAGATAATGAAATTTTTGAATTTCACTTAAATTTTCATTATTATGTATTAATGACAAGAATGCATCTTTGAATGATACCCAGGTTGAAATTTGACCATCGAATGTGGGTAGATTTATGGTGGGCAATTTAATCTGTGATCCTAACCGCAGGTGATTTCGATTTTCTACAGTTTGGTTAGTAACAGATGTTTCCATGGCAACCCCAAAAGATAATGATTCGTAATAAAGGTTTCTAGGTTGAGATCTAAGAATATCAAATCGCGGAATTGATTCATCTTCTAGAATTTTAGCAATTGATTTTGCTTTTTTTAAACACCCCTTAAATTCCTTATAAATACTATCTAATAGCGACAAACGTGCTTTAAATAAATTAAGGTGTTCTGGACTTTCTGAACAATTGGGCCCAATATCCCTTGTCTCCTTTATGTCTTGAACTAGA
The DNA here is from genome assembly GCA_003667255.2 of Euschistus heros. Lineage (NCBI taxonomy): Eukaryota > Metazoa > Arthropoda > Insecta > Hemiptera > Pentatomidae > Euschistus > Euschistus heros. Next base: position 1,443,473 of record RCWM02000038.1, read on the forward strand.
TCCTCTAATTCATCTTCTAACTCAGATAAATTAATTGTATTTTTGTCTGCTTTAGGCCCCATTGCTTACCTTTACAACTAAACCAGGTGGCTATAAAGGTTATAATAATCAATATTAAGTATATCGACTCAATTCTCTCAAACAGACACCAATATCAAGCCCGGAGGACCAAACTTATGTTAGAGCCCCCGCAAAATTGACAGGGTCTTTTGAATGAGGCTCCAAAAAAAAAAAAAAACTAAAATAAAATAAACAAAAGGAAAATAAATAAATAAACTAAGGTTCCGAATATTGGTATCTATTTAAGAAAACCGAAGCCATACACCAAACAAACTCAATATATTTACAATAAAGAAAAACAAACATTAACTATTTACAAACAATGAATTAAATAACAAATAATTATTGAACCTTTTGAACCAAAACTAAAAATAACCTATTAATGAAAATTATGACAATTATTACTAAACAAAACAAAATATAAGTGAATAAAATAAAGAGATATGCTATTATTGGTGAAGAACTTAGCTGAGGGAGCGGGGCGACTGTGACTGGTACAGCGAGATGGTGATGATGTAGATGATCTCTGTGTCTGAAGAACTTTCATAAGATGTCTAAGATGTGAACACTGGACGTCTTCGAAAGCCGTCGAAGAATTAGTGGCCCCACATCTGCATTTTAACTATCAACGATGAAAACAGCAATGACGCCAACTAATCGCCATCTTGTACTGCACTCCAAACAACTAATTAGCGAGTTGGGCTAACAAACATATGGCCGTTGCTAGGTAACGGCAGCTAAAGCCTCTAGCAGTAGCAGCGACCTCCTAAATCGCTCACCTCACAAATAATATATTGTTTCTAATTCAAAACACAAAATTAATACAACCAATATAAATACATATTAATTTTATGGCGTTAACAAGTACGAAGGACTTTAGATTGCAAGGATTGAATGCGTTTGATATTCGATTGATCTGCTGTCCCCCACAGTTCAAGTCCATAGGTCCAGATAGGTTTAATGATGGTTTTGTATATGAGGTGTTTGTTATCTATGGAGAATTGGGATGTCCTATTTAGTAGTCTATACAATTGGCTGAAGCGTCTGTTAAGTTCTTGCCTTTTAAGTCTAGTGTGAGGGTTCCAAGTAAGTTTTTTGTCTAGGTAAAAGCAAAGATACCGTACTGTGTCAGCTATGGGTAGCGGAATATTATTGATATAAACAGGAGGGCAGGATGTGCGGCGGAGGGTAAAAGTTACATGGTACATTTTGTTTCATTAATTTTGATCCTCCAGCTGTTACACCAGTCTTCAATCAGTGATAAGTGGGTTTGGAGATTATAGGAAGCTATTAAGGGATCTGGATGGGATGAAAGGATTGCAGTGTCATCGGCAAATGTTTCTAGGAAAGTGTCAGGAGTATTAGGGATATCTGCAGTGTTGAGGATATATAGAACTGGACCAAGAACGCTACCTTGTGGAACACCTGCCTCAATTGGATAGCAGTGAGAGTATTCCATTCCGCAGCAAACTCGAAAGGAACGGTTAGTGAGGTAAGATCGAAGGACTAGGAAAAGTGATTGAGGTAAAAAGGTTTTGAGTTTGAAAAGCAAACCGGCATGCCATACCCGGTCAAAAGCTTGCGCTATATCCAGAAATGCTGTGTACTGATCGGTCTGTATGATGATGGATTGTTGGAAGGTTTGCCGGGTTTCAGGAAAAGGATAATAATAGAATGTTTCCATTGCAAGGGGAAATAGGTTGTTCGGAGGATGCGATTAAATGAATAGGTAAGGAATATGACAGCTCTATGGGGAAGTTGCCTGAGAATCTGTGAGGTGAGCAGATCATATCCGGGGGATTAACGAGTTTTTAATTTTCTCAGGAGGAATTTGACCTCAGAGGGGTTAATTCCCTTAGGAGGTGAGGATAAAGGAATCGGTGAATCAAGGAATTCATGGACCGTTGTTGTGTGGGTGGGGTTAGAATCCGGATAGGGAACAAATATACAGGAGAGGTGCTGGGCAAATTCTTCAGCTCTATTCTCATCAGAAGCTGCCCATGAACGATCTTCTCGCCGGAGGGGATGGGAGATGGGTTGATATTTTTTTAGCGGTAATCCATAGGGAATTATCTGAAGCAGAGAGTGGGAAAAGATAGTTGTAGGATTGGGTTTGAAGGTAGCCATGTTTTTTTAAAGGATTTTTGTAAGATAGTTGTAGGGTTTCCGATCGCTAGGATGCCTGGTTCTTTGCCAAATGGCTTTGGCTTGGCGACTGGATCGGATAAGGTCACTTAGGTCTTGGTGTAAAATATTTTTCTTTCTAACTTTGGAAGGGGAACGAGGGGAGGATGCAGCCCAGGCTGCCTGCTGGATTATGTTTGTAAAGGAATTAGTTGCATTGTCTTGGGAGGTTTTTAAGGATACTCTGAGGTCTATATTGTCGGAGATTATTTGGCGGAAGTGATGCTAGTCTATTGGCTCCTGGACGTAAAGGGTTAGAATTAGAGGACTGTGATCGGAGGAAAGCTCATCCAAGCGTTCTATGGAGTAATGAAGAGGTCCTAAGCCTGAATGAATGAAGAAGTCAAGAAGGTCAGGATTTTGGTTAGGATCTATGGGCCAATAGGTAGGAGTGCCGGGAGAAATAAAGGACCTTCGGGAATTAAGTGCAGACTGCAATGCTCGCTTAGGGGAGTTGGTGGTTCTTGAACCCCATTGCTGCTTAGCATTGAAGTCATTGTGCGTAGCATCGGATATCATTGAATAGTAGAGGAAAAGATAAGAGAAAAGGAAAAAAAAATATTTAAAAAAAAAAATAAATAAAGAAAAGAATAAAAAAATGAATAAATAAAAATATCGCAGAGTGCGCGTGTTAAAGAACAGTACGGAACCTCTCCGCACAGAAGGCAGCCAGCCACTGCCAGGCTAATGTCAAGGTGGCTGTTATCTATAATCCTTCCCCGCCCTACCTGTCCATAGAGCACATGTTAATTTACGTATTAACTATTTAAATGTTTAATGGCTGTACTCACTGTTTTGTATAGTCTATGTTCACCACAGCTATTAATAATAACTGTTGTACAGTTTTCTTAATGAAAAACTAAGAAAAACCTCATTAAAATGGATAGTTATTGGAGAGCGATATGAAAGCAGTTGTTCACAGTTGACGCATGCGCAAACGAAAACGAAAACAAAAGTCATGAAGTTTTAATTTTATTATGAATTACCTATATGTTTCTTTAATTTATTAATTTAGAGTGTTTGCGCCTGCGCTAACTAAACAAAGTCATCGTCACATCGCTCTATAATTACTATTTCTTTTAGTGTGTTTTTTTCAGTCTTTTTGCTCAGAAACGTGCATAGAGATATTAATTAATAGGTGTGCTAAACATAGGCAGATAGAACACAGTGAGTACAATCATTAAACATTAATTAAGTAAACGTAATATATGCCATGTGCTCGGTATCTATCAGGTGGGGATAAGAGATAACAGGCCCGAGACCTAGACACTGCTAGTACTTACCTATTCTCAGCACGGGAAGGTGCTGCCTTCTCAGACATTCAAACACACTACGATCTTTTATTATTTTTATTTTTATTTTTTTCCCTTCTTTTTCTTTTACTTACCACTAGATCCAACCAAATGAGATATTTCCATATGGTTATGTCATCAAAAACTAACAAGACCAAACGAAGTAGATCACTTGAAACAATAAGAATTAGCCCAGCCAAGCAAAAATCAAAACGTTCAAAGGTCAAAACTCCCCCTAAATCATCGCCGATGGATGATTCAATGCCTAGGACCTCAACCCGAGGAGTGATCGAAGAGTCTCCCTATTTTACACCTAATCCATTTCAGGCGCTTAGTAGCACAGCTGCCGTAACTATGGAGTCGTCTACGGCACCGCAGCCTCCTAAACCTCCTTCGATATTAGTACGTAATATAGGAAATTTTTCACTATTATGTAATCACCTAAATAAAATAGTTGGCCCAGGGAAGTATTCATGTGTAAGCCGCACAAATGACACTAAAATTATGCCCGATTCTTCCGATACCTACCGTAACATTGTTAAATATATGACGGAAACTAAAGCCAATTTCCATACCTACCAACTCAAGGAAGAGAGATCGCTTAGAGTGGTCGTAAGAAACCTCCATCCTACAACTCCTGTTGATATAATCAAGGAAAAATTATTGACCATGGGCTTCAAAGTAAGACAAGTCACCAATGTGCAAAAAGACAGCAGGGAACACCCAGGAGCAGGAGATAAAATCTCATTGCCACTCTTCTTTGTTGATCTAGAACCTGCACCTGGAGTTGAAAAGATTTATGACGTCACCTTAATTTACTATACGAGAGTTCAAATTGAGAAACCATACCTTAAACGTGACATTTTACAATGCCATAATTGCCAGGCATACGGCCATACCAAAACCTACTGCTATCATATTCCTAGATGTGTCAAATGTGGGCAAATGCACAAATCTTCCGAATGCACAAAAACAAGAGAGGTACCCGCAGTATGTGCCCTATATAGTGCCCAAGGACACCCAACGAATTGCAAAGGGTGCCAAACGTACAAAACCCTACGTAATAGGTTCCAGAAAACGCAGAGAACGGAAGAAGATGTTCTACCGACGAAAGGAAGACAGCCCTCCAAAATAGCGAACTCATCGGTCTCCTTTGCTCAAATGCTGGGAAGAAACGGATGTCAAAATGAAAATGGGGCCATGCAGCCTCATCCTCAACAACCTCAATTTCATGACCCCCAACCTCAGCAATCACTGCCTCAATCTCAATATCTAATCCACATACCCCTCATCAGATCTCCCATATTCCTCCTCCCAGAATTACCTCAGATCTTTCATCCTTATTTACCTCCTTCCTATCAGAAATGAAAACTCTTATCACCCCACTTATATCACTCCTTACAAATGTTATTCCTCTGCTTATCCCTCTCCAAAAAAAACCTTAAATGCCTCACACAAAACCCTTATCCATTCTCCTTTGGATTGCGAATGGTATTCGTAACCACACCGACGAACTAACATCCTTGCTGCATGAAAAAGAAATCGATGTAGCTTTAATTACAGAAACCAGACTGATCAGTAAACAACGCTTCAATATATCCCAATACCAAACTTACCGAACAGACCACCCTGACGGTAGAGCCCATGCCGGTACTGCTGCAAGGGTGGCAACACTCTTCCCTATCTCACCACGTATTCCCTTTACCAGCAAATGAATTCCTACAACCCACAGCAGGTGTTATGAAAACCTTCTCCTTTCCCTTCACGATTGTAGCGGCCTATTGCCCCCCAAATAAACCAATTTCTTCATCCCAGTTCCACTCATTTTTTAATTCCTTAGGTCAACGCTATACCGAATGTACTCCGATTGTGGAACTAATTTCATTGGAGCTGCCAACAAACTGAAGGAGCTTCTCAAATGGCAACGTTTGAGGGAAACACAAAGCGATTTAATGAACCACGCTTCTTCAAAGGGAATAGAGTGGTCATTCAACCCTCCCCATGCCCCTCACTTCGGAGGGTTATGGGGAGCAGGAATAAAATCCGTTAAGACGATCTTACGTAAGGTAATGGGAGATACTCCTTTCACGTTTGAGGAACTTTCCACGATTTTTGCTCGCATTGAAGCCATCTTAAACTCCTGACCACTCTTAACACTCGAATCTGATCCGGAGAGTTATGAAAGCTTAACACCAGGGCATTTTTTAATAGGTTGTCCAATAACCGGCAGACCCGAAGAAACCCTGTGGTATACCTAAGAGAATAGATTCGATCGTTGGCAACTAGTTAAACAGAGAACAGAACACTATTGGCGCAGGTGGCGAACAAAATATTTGCATCAATCGCAGCAGCGAAGCAAGTGGATTTAAGAATGAACCCAACCTTAAAGTAGGAGATCTGGTTGTAGTTAACGAAGCCAAATCCCCTCCGCTTTATTGGCCACTAGCCCGAGTTCACTAGATTCATCCTGGAGAAGATGGAGTAGTTCGCGTGATAACTCTTCGTTTTGCTTCGGGCGTTATTCTTAAGCGACCCGTGACCAAAGTCATCGCTCTTGCTCCCGTAACTTCATCTGAAAGCATGGAGACTTGAAAATTCCAGGTAGAATTTTGGTGGGCTGCATGTTTCAGAAACAATATTTTTTTTTTTTTTTGTATTTGAAATTAAATTAAACAAAATAAGTTTGATTTATTCAAAGTAACTAATTATTTATGTTTTTTGTTTCTTGTAAATATAATTATATAAAAAGGTTTAATTTTTTTAAATTGTATTTAACTTAGATTTAAAATTATTTTATTTCATATTAATAAAAGGACGGAGACCGTGATTGTTATGGTTAGTAGCACAGTGGATACATACTAGTGTAAACAATAAGGCTCGGACAACAATGTTAACTGCCCAAAGACTCCCCCGAGATAAGCCCAGTGCTGTACGGACTGTTGGAGTAACGAGTGCTGTCTCGACTGTTGAGGAAGAAAGATAGCGAGCGGCTCAGGACAACAGTTGGTGAACATTTTCGCCGCCGTACTTTCTTCTCTCACCTCACCACAACATCTCGATTCATCCAGGGTGTATCGGAAGATGTAAACATTTATGAACCACAGGTACCCTATATCCTTACTGACCAGGTCAGTCATCAATAGACTTTAAAAGATAATTAATTCAATAGACAATACGGTAATTATCTCCAGTGTTATGATTTAAACGAAGTTTTATTTCTATTTCGTTACACTACAATTATTACATTTAATAATTGTTAACAATAGACTTAATTCATTTTTATTTTTATTAATAATCTATTTTTTTCCCGTTACTATCCGCAGCTGCGAGGGAATTTATTGGTTTTGTGATTTATGTATATATTGTTAATTTTTTTTCTGATGCTAATAAATAGTATTTCTTTATGTTCAATCTTCCAGAAAGTTCTTTCTTTTTTATTTTTTTATCATTTCTTATTCAGCTATAATATTAATTTGGCTTTAATTAAGTAATTAACGACTGGCGCATCTACTAATGACAGATTAAGACTTTTATAGCTAAAGTCTATCTTGCCTTAACAATATCTAAACCTTTTTCCCTTTCCGATAGTTTTCTTGAATAATATGCTACAGGATGCAGTATTCCATCTTCTTGTGGCTGTTTTAGAGTAGCGCTTATACCTTTAAAACTGGCGTCTGTTTCAATGAAGACGGGCCTCTTATAATCGTAAAGTGACAATATTGAAGCCGTACATAAATAATCTTTTATCATATTAAAAGCTTTTTCGCAATCATCGGACCATTCAAACTTCACATCTTTTCTTAATAATCGATGCAATGGTTCCAGTTTTTGAGAACTATTTTCAATATATCTCAAGTAAAAGTTGATTGAACCTAAAACACTTCGTACTCCAGTCTTATCTGATGGTTTGAAACTAAATTACTAAAATCAATTACTAAATCAATTGAAACTAAATTACCTTGGGCTAGTGAGACCCTGTTCTTTGAAATCGTCTGGCCTCTTCTTTCGTCCTTATCAATTAAAACTTGACTATCATTGAATTTATTTTTAACCATCTGATCTAATTTAGATCGATTTAAATTATCTTCTCGATCACTATTGGATCGGTTTTCATCTAAATCTATCACACTGTTGTTATCTGTTCATTGTAGTAATTTTAAGTTTTCGTCTTGAATCAATTGAAATTTTTTTATGGCATCAATCCCCAATAAGATGTCATAAGAAAAATGATCGTTCTTGACAACGTAAGTTGTAATATTATCAGTTATACGTCCAATACGAAGTGAAATTGTAGCACGGGATGAAGTGAAATTTTATCCGCTGATAGTTTTCAATACATTCTTTTGTTCTATTAATTTCAACTTTAGCAAATCAGCAATTCGTTGAGAAATTAATGTAACGTTGGAGCCACTATCATAGATAGCTTTTGTTTTAATTTTGTCACATATGATTACGTTTAGCTGTATTAGCAAATCTAATTTCGCCTGGTTCTTCAGTTTAAATGTTTGTTACCTAACTCTGTTTGTAATATCTGTATCACTTGAGGTACGCATGATGATATAGAAGGATCAATACAATTAGGATTAATGAATTAAATGCCACTTCTATTGAGATTATTTTATTTGAAAACTAGTTTCGAATGCTAAACATTCATCGTCAGTTCTAAAACATACTATAAAATTTTCAACACATCAGTACTATGTTACATAGATTAAGTGACTTAACCTACCTGCCCCCCCTTTTACTTCTCACAATATCAGTGTTTTAGTTACCTCGAAGGTGAGTGCCTGTGTTTGATTTCTTGTCTTATCTTTTTAAAAACCTTAGTATATTTAATCTATGTAACACAGTACTGATGTGTTGAAAATTTTATTGTATGTTTTAGAACTGACGATGAATGTTTAGCATTCGAAACTAGTTTTCAAATAAAATAATCTCAATAGAAGTGGCATTTAATTCATCAATCCTAATAATATCTGTATGTCGTCATTCCCAGAAGATCCTTCAGTCATGTTTGATTTTAGTTTTTCTAAGACTTTATTTCGATTGCGGCATTCCGCTACGAGATAGTATCGATACGGAAAACCAATAGCTGCACAAATTGAACATGCCTTCCTTTGACCTTCGTTCTTTGAGTGAAATTCATCTCTCTTAAAAGTTTTCGGGTCAGAACTATATTTTAATCTAGGATTAGAGGGATTTTCCTCTTTCTTTCTAGAAAACGATTCCTCTAGTTTTCGAAGTTCCGCATATAAGTCTTCCATCTTGTTATTTTTTCTCTATCCAGTTCTTCTTGGGCTTTTTTCGGCAATCCAAAAACTATGAGGTTGATACGTGATAATTCAGTACCCTTAGGTTCTACTTCTAGGCATAACTTTTCCTTTATAAGCGCGAAATCGATTAAAGATCCATCCAAATATTTGTTGTTAAAAGCTTTCCTAGCAATGTACCAGCCTTTATCAACAAAAACGTTCAAGAATGTCTCCTTCCAAGTATTCCAATGACCATTTACCCCTATTTTCTTCAGATTTATTTCAAACCAATCTTTTGCTAGGCCCATGACAAAAAAGCGCAAAGCCTGAATTTTACCACTATCGGAATCTACCTGGAAGCGGCTACACTCTTCTTCAAATTTAGCTAACCATTCTTTAGGATCTGATTGATTTTTTTCAAATATCTCTAAAATAATTTTTTTTCTCGATTTTATTTAATTTGATTTCGTATTGTTTTAAATTTGTCTAATCCGACTTTCTAACTCTATTTGCTCAGCTTGAACAAATCGGGAAATTGATATTGGATCACTTTCTTTTAATGGCAATTCTCGAAAGCAAACATTATCAACTTCATCGAAATATTTTTTTTCCCCCCCCCCCCCCCCAAAAAAAAAAATCTTATTTATAGGGAGTTAGGGGGGGGGGGGGCAAATTCTTGCTGACTACCTAATGTTACATAAACGTACTTTTTTCTTTCTTTTTTTTTTTAAATATAAAAAATAACAATTTAGGATTATTTGAAGAAATTAAATACGCCAACAGAAAAATGACATTTCATAATGTGCCTGCTACTCACTAGCACAGACAATGATATCACATTCTGATTAGTTAAGCTTTGTAAACAATTATAATCCCACTGTCTACAAAGGTCATAAGAAATTGTCCTCTCATTTCATGGACCTCAGTTACAAGTGAGTACGCAGATATGATTTTCGTCAACGGGTTCTACAATGGCAGTGTGCTAGCAGCTCAGAGAGAGTATCAGAACCGAGACCCCAATTGTCGGGTTCCAAGCTAGTAATCAGCAAGAATTTGGGTTCCCCCTTAACTACCTATAAATAACCTTTTTTTTTTTGGGGGGGGGAGGGTTTGCCACCTATATGACGAAAATCATATCTGAGTACTCACTTATAGTGAAGACCATGGCTGAAGAGTGAATGGGAATTGATGCAGTCATGAAATGAGAGGACAACTTCTTATGACCTCTGCAAACAGTGGCATTAATTATGAAAAAAGAAAGAAAAAAGTACGTTTATGTAACATTGTGTAATCAGCAAGAATTTGCCCCCCCCCCCCTAACTCCCTATAAATAAGATTATTAAGGGACCTGAATTCTAATTTCCTTTCTGACTCATATGATAAATTGTTCCTAGAAAACCTCTTTTTTTCCCTACATCTCTTCGTCGTTCCGTTCTCTCCTACCCACCATACTTCCTCCTCCGATACTTGGCTTGACCTATTTATCATTGATTTGGCAAAAAACCTCCTCTTTTCTTCCCAGTTACATGTTCCTTTCCTCTCGTCTCATGATCTGATTCAAATATCATACAATACTCTAGCACCTCCATTCCTTCCAAAAACTATTTCATACCGCAATATAGAATCCTTAACCCGTGAGAAGATCCTTCCAGACCTTGAAGCACAGAACTGGGCTGAAATTTACTCCTCCTCCTCGATTGATTCCATGGTAAACATCCTCACCACTAACCTCCTAAATATCTTTGAAATCCACGCACCCCTCAAATCCTTCTGAGTTCGTCGTCGCCCTGCTCCTGGAGTAACTTCGGAAATAAAGCAGCTCCAAAGAAACCGAGAAGCAGCCCGAAGACGCTTCAGACGCACGAGGATGACAGATGACTACCAAAGGTTCAAGATGTTTCGTAACTCAACACAAGCCTCGATTCGTCGAGCAAAATCTAATTATTACCATGAAGCCCTCTCCTCTGCCCCTGATCCCAAATCGAAATGGCATATCCTCCGTAAACTTTCACTCTGTGATTCCCTTGTATCCTCATCTACCTACCCTATATCTCCCGATGAATTAAATTCATATCTTGTTTCCACCTTTTCTCCTGATTCTCTTCATCCTTCCTCCTATTTTACCCCAGCTCCTACATTCAGTGATTCTAATTTTTATTTTTCCGATATCTTCCCCTCTGAACTTATTTCCTCCATAATGAATTCCCATTCCAATTCTACGGGCGCAGATGATATTCCCACCAAACTAATATAACTATGTTTACCTGAAATCATACCAGTCCTCCTATTCATTTATAACTTTTCCCTCCAAAATTCAGTTTTCCCAACCTCATGGAAAAAAGCATTAATTCATCCTATAAATAAAACATTAAACCCCATGTCTCCAAATGACTATCGCCCTATCTCCATTTTGTCTAATCTTTCTAAGCCCTTGGAAAGATTAGTTCAATCTCAAATTTCCAAATTCCTTGAAGAATCTAACCTCCTCAACCCCCTTCAGTGTGGTTTTCGTCCCGGCTACTCCACCCAATCTGCTTTCCTAAAAATCACTAATGACATATTTACCGCAATAGATGACTAAAAATTAACCGTCCTGTTACTCCTTGACTTTTCTAAAGCCTTCGATTCCCTTGATCACTTTATCCTATTCTCCAAATTAAAATCATTAAGCTTTTCCTACAGTTCCATCCGCTGGTTTCAATCTTTCCTTTCTCACCGTTCCCAAGCAGTTAAAATACCAAACCAACCCCTATCTTCTTTTCTCACTCTTACCTCAGGTATTCCTCAGGGATCCAGTATTTCTCCTCTCCTATTCAATTCCTACATTAATGATCTTCCTAATTCAATCTATCACTGTTCCTACCACCTCTATGCAGATGATTCCCAAGTCTATCTCTCCTTCTCCCCTTCAGAGCTATCCACTGCTCTCGCTAAAGTTCAGGAAGATCTGGACAGAATTAGTGCCTGGGCGACTTTAAATAAATTACATCTTAACGAAAAGAAAACTCAGGCCATTCTAATAGGCTCTAGCTCCCTCCTTAATTCCTACTCACAATACCCTCCTTTAACCTTAAATAATCATCCTATCTCTTTCTACTCCTCTGTAAAAAATCTCGGGATTGTTTTTGATCAAACCCTCTCTTGGAAACCTCAGATTGCCCAAATTTCCCGCCGCTCCATAGGCCTTCTCAAATTATTCTACCGAAACCGTTACCCTCTTCCCCTGTCAACCCGCAAGCTTTTAGTCTCTTCCTTATTATTCCCTTACATTGACTATGGTTGTCTGGTTTACGGTGGCCTCTCGACGGTTCTCGAAGACAGACTGAAGCGAATCATGAACTGTTTCGTCAGGTTTGTCTTCGGTAGTCCGAGGCGTTCCCATGTTCCCCACCTCTATTCCCAACTAAATTGGCTCTATCACACTTTCCGTAAACAATATTTCCATGGAACATTCCTATACCAAATTATCAATACCCTCCAACCTTCTTATATTTACAATAAGCTCCAATTCAGATCTGCAGTCAATCCAATACATACGAGATCCCGTCTTTCTGATCTGTATACCCCGTCCAATAGAACTTCAATATTCCAACGCTCCTTCTTTTCCGCTCAACAATCCTCTGGAACTCCATCCCTCCTCACATCAGACAAGCTAAATCCCTGAAAACATTCAAATATTTATATTTCCAATACCTCCTTCTCATCCGGACTGACGCTTGCTAACTATCTAACTACTTAGTCAAAAATTATTATTGCATTGCTGGATTCAGTTCTGGAATAATTGAGATTCCTTTTAATAAAAATTTAACTTTCCATGAATATAACATTGGGTACTTCTATTGTACATACAAATCATATCATTGTACCAAAAGATTTTTTCTATATTTTATTTTTTTTTTTTTTTCTTATTTAATTCTTTCTCCTCTAATCTGTAAAATGTTATCTTCTTTTCTTTTCTTTTTATTTAAATATCATCTATGTACATAGTGTCATTAATGTATTATTGTTTTTCTTTTTTGTAGCTCATTATGTCTCTAACCAGATTTAATTTAGTTATAACTGCAATTATATGTTATTCTTAAGGGACTTTGTCCCAGAATAAAATTATTTTTCTATTCTATTCTATTCTATTCTATATGTATATATATATATATATATATATATATATATATATATATAATAGTATTTCTCTACGAGTTGCCATTGTAATCACTATCACGCATTCACTTGATGTATATATCCTATGCAGGTGTAAATACCAATAAAAATAATCTACGAAAATAAAAATGTATGTGCAAGATAAAGGCATCCTACTTTTTGTTTTTTTTTTTATTTTAACAAAGGAATGCACCATAAAATAAACGGAACACGGAAATCGAAATCATTAATCGTTTTTAGATTTAATTACAAGGAAAACGGTATTTATTTATGTTCTGTAGAATACTCTAGCACGTTAATTATACATTTTGTTATGCAATACAGCGTTATTAATTCAAATGGCTACTTTAAGATACTTGCCATAGTATAAATAAGCGAAGTTCGTTAACCAGGAAGGAAATGCCGCTAATCCAAGCAATAACCTATTTCAGTGGGCTGTCCTGCTTATTAGCCTATTCTCCACCCCCATTGGCTATCGCCGTTCCTTCAAATGTCTTCTATGTCTGAATTAAATTTACGGACTTTAGACATTTATGTTATTTTCTTCCCTTTTGTGGTCCAGTTTCCTCTTTTACGAGAGGTTTACTACGGATCTGTTTTGTTTTTATAGGATCCGACCTAGTTCTAGTCTATAACTTAATTTAATTTAGAAAACCACTTCAGATTTGCTTTTTAAGTAATACTTGTTTAATTTATCAATGTAATGAAAAATAAGATAAAACAAGTGAATTATATTCAACGGACTTAAAAAAAAAGGAGGTTATCAGTTTAATATGTATGTACATATGTAATATTTTTGGAATTGCATACTATTATGATGATCCGTTAAGGCTTCCAAGCACGTGTGCTTAATTTCGTAAGTGTATGTTTGTATTAATGTTAGTCCACGAATTTATCAAAAAGCTGATGAAATGATCCTTTTTGATTTAAGTTAGGTACACTTCAACTTAAAATAACAGTTTAAGTTTAATTAAAATCAGTTTCAGAGATACTGGTAAATTAAGAACATATAGGAAGGTAGTTGTATAATTATTCCAGTAGACTTGAGAAGGAACTTTACCTTTGCTTAAATTATTATTATATCTCTGTCAACCTGTTATGTTTCCCTTGTCTTGTAATTCGATAGTAAATGTGGAACGATTCTTGGATTACTTGTATTTAAATTATGTCGTCACTTTTTGTATAGCTTTTTATGACATTCGGAGCACGGATTATCAGCAAAGTCTTTAATATCCTTCAGAAATTATATTTCATCATTTGCCCGACAACGTCGTTGCGTTGCGTTTTGACGCATTATAGAAAGGCGGTGTAGTCTCTCTTCTTCTTTTTCTAACTATCTTTAGACACTAGCGTTTTCACTAAGGGTTCTTAAGTAACTCCATTCTTTCATATTCCGATCTTTGACACCGAATCTCATTCTCTCTCATTTTAGGAACACGCACGGCTTGTTTGTCTTTAGATTCAAGGGAACGTGCGAATTGCGAGTGCTCTCTCATTTTCTGAAGACGCGCGGCTCGTTCATCTTCAGATTCCAGGGCACGAGTACTTTACTCATATTCAACGGCTTTCTTAAGTCGCAAAGCTCGTTCGTCTTCAGATTCTAGAGAACGTGCGAATTGCGCTTGGTTTTTCATTTTCTGAAGACGCTGAATACGTTCGTCTTCAGATTCGAGAGAACTTATTTTGTGGGTATATTCTGACATGCGACTGAGTCGCAGAGACCTATGAGTTTCCTTAGCTTGAGTTTTTCGTTGTCTCTCTCTTTGATCATAGAGTCTCTTTGTCCTTTCGATGCTAACCTCTATCTCACGATTCTTCCTTTATTTAGCAGAACCTCTCGATAAGGATCTCCCAATTGTTATGAAGTAATTTAGACTTTTAAATTACTATTAATGAAACGCAATCACTTAGATATTATCCCTCTAGCTATAATAATAATAATAATAATAATAATAAGTAATAACTACCAATTTACTTCTATCTTAGCTTAGTACAAAAAACTAAGAAATAAAAGTAATTAAAAAAAAGTGAAAACGATTTCAAATTGGTAGAGAGGTACACAGCCAGTTAACTCCAAAGGAAAAAAAATAATATTTTTTATGAATTACGGAAAAGGAAAGGGGGATTTTATTAAGATATACCTAATTCGGTACACACTCTAACGTCGGTGGCAGCCAAGAGGCGGAGCTGATTAAGTCCGCCACTGTGGTCGCTGGCACCAGTGAGAAAAGAGCTACCTTCGGCTGTGTCCCTTACCGCCACCTCCGCTGCACAGTACTTTGAACATAGAGTGAAGGTGGACAAAATTCGAAAACCTTCAAAATCTTTTAGAAAATTACACGCTGGAAATTTCCTATAAACATGTGTCCGGAAATCCACCTTTAAAAAGTTATGGCAAGATAATCGTAAAAAAATGTTTTTTTTCCTATGGTAGCAAAATGAAATTCTTAGTGCAAGTTTTTAATACTAGCGTAAATGTTGCGTTTCGAGCTACATTATGATGTGTTTGAGTTAATGAAAAAGATAAGTAGTTAATGTTTTTTGTTTTTTAAAAATTAATGTAAAATGCTTATTTTTTCTAATATTTTTTTATTTCAACAGTAGGCAGCTACCTGATCAGCCCATACTATTTTATATTATTGCTCAGATTAGAGGCAATATTGCTCATCATCTGATGGACGATTTTCAATGTTCGTCTGCTTTGTGGTAGGTAGACCCATGAATGAAACACATATACATGGCGTTTGTTCCAGATAAAATGTTAGTTTTATTAACGCAACCATCCAGCATTGTGAACATTTCAAAACTAACCGTATAAATTTGATCGCTTTCAAATTTAATTTGAAAGGTTTTGAAGTGGAAAATTTTATCTTTCATTAACTTTTTCTCGTCACGCATTTGATCTGCAGTTACTTTTTTGAAAATTAATTATATGGGTTTGCAATATATGGTCGACGATGAACGCAGATTTACCTTCAAGCAACATTTCCATTTCTCACTTCCACCAATTTCAGAGCAACCATAGCTATTAACAAAAGATATTCTTCAGTGCTTGGGGCATTTTTAAATATTTGTTTATAATGGTTAGGACCGAAACTGCTATAATCCCCATTTACATTTAAGTTAAACTCATTAGCCTTTTCCGAACTTGCAAATTTTAATACGCTCTTTACTGTTAGTTGCAGGTGTTCTTGTAAGTTTATCCAAGCGCAAACTTCACCAGCGATATTATTATTAGAATGTTTTTACGAATTTTTCGTAAAAGTTAATGAATAGAAGCTAGGAAAGCAGTCCTTATCCAAACCATAACGTATTTTCTATCGGAAATACCTCAATCCATGCATAAAGCTAGAGCTTGAAAAGGACTTATCGATTTCGTTCTTCAACCAAAGATTGTAATCTCTGCAGAAAAACGTAATTTAACAGATAAAGTGTTCAGAACAAGAAGTGTTACTCGCCTTTTTTTTTTTCTTTTTCCTTTTTTTCTGGTTTTATTGGGAGATTCTTCGAAAACGGTTTCCGTTCTTTCGCGTGTTCGGCTTGGTCCTGGTTTGACTGCACTGATTTCGGGAATTGTTGGTAATTGAAGTTCCTGCTAAAGTCAAGAGGCATATCCCTGACAAAAAATTACGAATATAAAATATTACCACTCCAGCCGACCTCATTATTTGAATTTGAAGCAAAATAACCGACTAATCGTAAATATTTATATTTCCAATTGGTTGTTAGACTCTTTCACATCTTTAAACATATGCGGTTTATAAGTGACTACAGCTATTTGATATGATTTTTGTGGGAAAAAACAAATTTCAGTAAACTGGCCATTGCCCTAATTTATGCTTTCCCAACAGAAAAAAAAAAAATAATAAAATTGTCCCGGCGCAGGCAGGCGCAGTTAAAATTTATGGAAAATCAAAGCCTATACACCAAGCAACAAGAATATGCAATAACTACAAAAGGATATTTAAAGATTTTTTGAGAAGCCTCTTCAAAGTTTGAATAATTTTCAAATTGGGGAACGAAACTTTACATGCATGCTATGAATATAATAAGTGCTCAGCTGACCAATTAACCTTCCTGCGGGCGCGCGCGCGGCAATTTGGCCAAAAGATTTTGTATTACATTTCATCAATTTTTCATTTTGTTTTGGATTTCGGTGCTTGAGGGTTACGTATACAGGGTGAGTATCTCTTAGTGTAAACAAAAACAATTGGGTGAAACTAGATCAAAAATGTATCAAAATGCCGCAGATCTTATCTTGCTATACCAATCCGTTGCAGATGTACGATAAATCAAAGACTTTTTTGAGGAAACCACGTCATTTTCTATAAAAGTTGTAATATCTCCACTTTGTATAAATATTTTTCAAAGTTTTACCACATTTTCAGATTTAGCATTAAATTTTCTATAATAGCTGAGTACCTGTAACCTTGAATTTTATAAACTTGGTATCTAAAGAACAGCTTGATCTTCACCTTATTTGGGGAAGTCACAATGTCGTATTTACGTCAACGCTCACCGTTTTTCGAAAAAACAATCCACAAAACGTCAAATTTCACAAAAACTTGCAAATTTAATTAGCTTTCGAATGATATGTTAAACGTATTGATTTTGTTTTAATTTCATGGAGAAATTTACTTTCGAAACCGAAAAAACATGGTGTAATCATTTGGCATACAAATCAGTTACATGTGTTAATAAAACATTATGACAATCCCTGAATGGAAATGTGTCTTTTAAACATAATAAACTCATCATTGAAATAAAAAGCAAAGAAAAAAATATTGTTTAATAGAAAATAAAGGAAGACTGTCAATAAATCGACACCAGATCCGAGGATCTTATATTATTACATTTATTTATTTATTACGATAATTTATTTCTACCGTTACATGTGGAGTACCATTGAGTTTTTAATCTTACATTAAAAATCTAATAAAATAAATCCTAAATTATCGTAATAAATAAATAGATGTAATAACAAAAGATCCTCTGATCTGGTGTCGATTTATTGACAGTCTTCCTTTATTTTCTATTAAACAATATTTTTTTTCTTTGCTTTTTGTTTCAATGGTGAGTTTATTGTGTTTAAAAGACACATTTCCATTAAGGGATTGTCATAATGTTTTATTTGCACAAGTAACTGATTTGTATGCCAAATGAGAACACCATGTTTTTTCGATTTCAAAAGTAAATTTCTACATGAAATTGAAACAAAATCAATACGTTTAACATATCATTCAAAAGCTAATTACATTTTCTAGTTTTTGTAAAATTGGCGTTTTGTGAATAGTTTTTTCGGAAAACGGTGAACGTTGAAGTAAATACGACATTGTGACTTTCCCAAATAAGGTGAAGATCAAGCTGTTCTTTAGATACTAAGTTTGTAAAATTCAAGGTTACAGGTACTCAGCTATTATAGAAAATTTAATGCTAAATCCGAAAATGTGGTAAAACTTTGAAAAATATTTATACAAAGTGGAGATATTACAGCTTTTATAGAAAACAACGTGGTTTCCTCAAATAAGTCTTTGATTTATCGTACATCTGCAACGGATTGGTATAGCAAGATGAGATCTGCGGCATTTTGATACATTTTTAATCTAGTTTCACCCAATTTTTTTTTACACTCAGAGATACTCACTCTATATAATTTGAAATCACGCCAGTTTTTGATCTTTTTGTGTTGACTTTTTTCAGAGGGGTGCTTCTTTGTCTTTTCTTGATGTTTTACTGTTGCTAGCATCATTCATTTTAATGCCAAGCTTTACTATAACTGTCTTGGCAGCTATATATAGCCAATAAGGTACATCTTGAAGGCCATTTGACAGATAAAGATGTTCCTTAAGAACCTCATTCATCGTGTTGGTAACCTTAAGCGTGGTCCTATAATACGGTACTCCTGGCAGCAGCGGGCGCTTTCTGAGTGTTATCCCCTCTAGAAGCTATGTTTCGTTTAAACAGATTCACTCATTCATCTTTTTTCAAGCTCTTTCTCGTCGTTATCTCTATCGATATTAGTAGCATTTAATCGTATACTGATATCAGTTACAATTTCCAGATTCATTCCTGTATTATGAGTACTATCAGGTTACTCAGAATCCACTTCAGCAATAATTAGCCTGTGAGCTTCTTCTCTAATTTGGTGAAGTTCTGGGGGCGTTAGGAAATTCCTTCATAGAATTACTCTAACCTGAATGCTTAGTCTCTGATTGCTTACGTTGATGTCAGGAAATGTCTCGCGCCAATATCTCTGAATACGGTTAAGATATCCTGTTTTTTTTTTCTGTTTCTAGATTTGTTGCCAAGTAGTATGCCCGGATGATTGCCTTATTCATATCTGGGGTATATTTCATCCTCGTTGCACCTCCTGGTCTCTGTTGCCGACTTCGCGTGGGCGGAGATGCTTCTCCTCCAACCTCGAATCGAACGATGGACCGGTAAACGTTGCAGTCTTGCGGATCTTGACGACTGGGTAGCGCCGCTCTCTCCACTAATCCCTGAAGGAAGCTGTCCACTGTTCCCCCTCGATGCAGCTTCAGTATCGAGCTCGTCCGAGGCTAATATCCTACTTCGTAACTCCATGTTTACTGGGTAAGCGCATTTTATACCTACTGCCAGGTAATGAAGATGCAGCCGCCCCAATCTCTAAAGGACTTTTTGTCTTAGTTTTTGGTCCCCTATAAGTTCCTGAAGTTTTGCCATTTAAATTCGGGACACCCTGTATAAAACTGCCCCTTGAGAGATTCTTTCGTCGTACGTTAAGAGGTATAGATGCCATGCCCGTTACGTCTTTCTGTTAAGTTATAACTTGTGTACTTGTACTTGTATGAATGTATGTCATTCACAATAAAGCTTCTTTTTAAATACTTTAACCCGCGATACCTTTATTTAGCATGTTTATATGTATAGGGTAGGAAGAGGGGTTATCATACAGTTGTTTATTTATATTCCTAATACCATTTAGGCATGCTTAACTCCTCCTCCCCCCTCCCCCGAGTTCCAAGGTCCCCGATGGAACAAGTACTAATAGTTATATTAGTGTACACAAGTTGTTGGACTTTATACAATTAATAAAGGACAGGACCTTATACATTTCTTAATGCTCTAGGGATTTTATACAAAAAAAAAGATTAGATTTTGTGTATTTTACAAAAAGCAATTATTCTCCCATCATTATTTATTAAAAATCATATAATAAAAACATGATTATCTACAATAGGCGACGTTTCATGGCTTCTGCCACATTTTCAAGCCCTGAAACATGCAAAAACACACATTCACGACAAATGCGAATAAAGTATATTTATGTGAAACCATATTCATCAATGTACACCATATATAAGTAATGAATTACCTCACAGTGCCCAATATTATATGGATCCATCTAATTGAACTAATAAAATCTTTTAACGACCAAAAAGTCTTGTCCCTGGTAAGTGTCATGTCCCTTTTCTACATATATTAAAACTTAAATGAATAAACAAAAAAAACAATATAAATATAAAATTTTTTTTCAATAAAATAAAAATGTATAATCTTCTATTGCACTGCTATGATTTTGCAAAATTTATTATTGTTATGGCTATTGTAAAATTACTATAATTACCTTTAATAACGAAAAAACTGTATTTGTACTGAAATATCGATCACATTACTACTTCCATTTATCACTGTTTCTTACTGCAATAAGGTCTAAAGGTTAACGTTTAAATATTCAATTTGTTTATCAATAGCGCATAGTGGGCTCCTATTTTTTGTGTGTCTGTTTTGAAATATACAGCTGTGTCCAAATTTTTTGTTATGGAGATGGATTCCAAAATTTTTTTTTTTGTAACTGTTTTTTTCATAAAATAAAATGTTGGTTTTTTAAAAATTAAATAAATGATTATTGTTTATTGCATGTTGTGCCAATGCTGTTTTATTGATATTTTTTATGTTTTTGGTGTCTGAATTATGCTGTTTGATTCTGTTTTCAAGTTTTTGTTTGGTTTCTCCGATATATATATTATTACATGTATTGCACTCAATTTTATAGATTAAATTATTTTTTTTGCATAGGGTCTATTATCTTATTTTTCCTATTTATGATGTTAATGATTTTGTTTTTATTAACTGGGGCTGTTTTTTTATTAAAATCAAATTTTTTGAGTTTGTTGATAATCTTATTAGTGAGTCCTGGTATATATGTTATTCTATGGAACATATTTGGATTATTTATATTATTTTTCATTTTTGGTGTATAATTTATGTTGCCTATTGAATCTGTATTATTCTTTACTTGCTCTGTTATATTTTTGTTATTATTATTGATGTAAAAATCAGTTATTTTCTTTTGAGTATTTATATTTTTTATTTGTTTGTTATCTTTTATTTTGTTACCGGATGGTGTGGCTGATTGGTTTGTATGTATTTTAACTTTATTATTATTTTTTGTGTTTAAATTTCAAAAACATCTTTGTAACAGTATTTTGATTTGACTTAATTACTAGTGTGGAAAAGAAGCGGAAAATAAAAACTGTCAGCTAATCGACGGTCGCTGATTACATGCCTATTGAAAAGATGAAAAATCCTGAAACCTGGGTTTCTTTTGTATGCAATGATCACCAAAAGAATCATTGGCGTGAATATTTGTTCCTTATTATATTGATGGAGCATACAGAAAAAAGAAAGAAGAAAATAAACTTTATTCTGGGACAGTTTGTCCCTTATGAATAAAATATGAGTGCAATACATAGGACAATCGTTTGGCTATGACAAGT
This sequence comes from Euschistus heros, assembly GCA_003667255.2. Lineage (NCBI taxonomy): Eukaryota > Metazoa > Arthropoda > Insecta > Hemiptera > Pentatomidae > Euschistus > Euschistus heros. Next base: position 1,465,181 of record RCWM02000038.1, read on the forward strand.
GATTAATAATTGCATTATGAGTTACAAAATAAAAAAGATAACGACAAAAAAATAGAACATACGTATATTATAATAATATATATTACTAAAATATTCATATTTTATATACGTTCGGAAGAATGGTAATTGAGAAGGTAAAGAAATAGATGATGTTTAAAGGAAGTTATAGTCTGAGCGCTGGCTGATGGCACTTGGGCAAAAGTGAAGGGAGAGAGGTGTGGCTGATCAGGGCCAGTGAGAGTGGTGCAGGGTTCCTGGATCTCTCCCCACCTACCTTGAGAGGTTACTCGACCACCGTAACCTGGGTCTCCCAACTCTGCGCCGGCCGGATATCTGTTCTATTAGAATTTATTTTTGTACCGACCCATCCGACATCCGCACGAGGTGTCCTGCCCATCTTAACTTCTCTGTCTTAATGATAGCTACGACATCAGGCTCGTTATAGAGACTATAGGTTTCTCTATTACTACGCCTTCTCCATTGTCCATTTTCAAAGGTGTGCCCATATATTCTACGGAGGATTTTCCTTTCAAAAATAAGGTCATTTTCATCAGCCTTTGTAGTGGTCCAGGTCTCAGAGCCATAAGGTAAAACAGGGCGAATGAGGGTATTGTATCGGATAACCTTAGTGCGGTGAGAGACGAGGCTGCTAGAAAGATGCGAGCGGTGTCCATAATAACAGCGATTCGCTAAGATAATTTTTCTCCGGACACCAGTCGAGATTCTGTTGTCGCACGTCACTTATGAGCCATGGTATACAAATTCAGAAACTTGTTCAAACATATAAGTACCAAAAGCAACTTCAGTACCAAATTTAAAGTTGGTGTTATGAAATGCGTTAACTGAGACAGCAGAAGAAGTTCTGGGTCTCAAGGGCAAACAGAAACAAACAAGACCATGGTTTGATGAGGAATGCCTTGCTTGAGCAGATAGAGAGAACAAGGTCTATAAAAACATGATTCAACGGAGACACACAAGAAGTTCGATGGATGAATATAAAGCCACAAGGAGTCGCGAGAAGTACGTTCATCGAAGAAAGAAGAGAAGATGGCGGAATAAGCAGATGGAGGATATGGAAAAATCTTTCAAAAACAAAAATTCCTTTCAAATGGTGAAGGAAGGTAGACAATTATTTAAATCCAGGACTCCCGCATGCGAAGCAGAAGATGGCTCGCTAATCACGAAAAAAGCAAAAAATATTAGATAGATGGGCTGACTACTGATGATACCGTCATCGCAGGGGGACTGGCTGGAGGAATATAGATTGAACCACCAGACGGGGAAGAAATAGCAGCGACCATCGAAAAACTAAAGAATAATAAAGCTCCAAGTACTGATAACATACCAGCGGAAATATATAAACATTATGACCCTCAACTGGTTACTTTCCTGCAGGATCTATTTATGGATATTTGGAGAGATGAATGCCTTCTTATGGAGTGGAAGAAAGCGATTATACACCCAATCCAATAATAAAGGGGATTCCTAGAATTGTAACAAGGAGAGGTACATCAGTACTTCCATGAGTATACAAAATTCTCTCCAGCATATTATACAAGAGATTGATTCCATACGCAGGGAAAGAAATTAGAAAATATCAGTGTGGCTTCGTTAAAATAATCAACTATTGAACAAATGTTAACCTCTGGATGATCCTAAAAAATACAAGAAGTTTCATATTAATACCCATCATGTTTTCATAGACTTTAAGCAGGCTTATGACTCGATTGATAGAGGGGAAGCATAAATGGCCATGACAGAAATGAATATACCCCAGAAGTTAGTCAGACTGGTGAGAATGACAAAGGAAGACAATAAATGCTTTGTAAGTATGCATGGGGCTTTCTCAAGAGGTTTTGACACGACAGCAGGTGTGAGACAAGGAGATAGTCTGGCTTGCCTTATACTTAATCTTTGTTTGGAAAAAGCCATAAGAGATTCCGGAATCCAAACAGGAGGCACAGTTCTAAACAAAAGTGTACGAGTTCTTGGATATGCCGATATTCGCTCGTAAGGTTTGAAAGAAAAGTCTTTCGCAGAATCTTTGGCGGTGTATACTCGGAAGGAACCTGGAGAAGAAGATCCAATGCAGACATACAAAGTCTGTACAAAGATATGGATATCTCCAAGTTTATTAAGCTCTCCCGGCTACGATGTTGCCAGAATGAGTCCGGAGGAGATGCCCGCGAAAGCTCTTACTGAACAAATCAATGGTACGAGGTGTATTGGAAGACCTAAACTACGATGGAAAGATGGTATTGTTACTAAAACATTAACTCTAGTTGGTGCCAGAAACTGGAAGGCGGCAGCACTAACCGTGATGACAGGTAATCTATGCTCGAGCAAGCCAAGTCTCTACTATCAGGAATGTAGTGCTATGTTAATAAATAATAATCTAATAATAATAATAAGTTATAGAATGTTAGGAGAAAGCAGCACATTAAATCGTAAGGTGCTCACATCGCAAGCTCGCGCAAATAAATTTCGACAGTATTTCCATAATTAATTTTAAAAAACATAAACACATTTTTATTCGTAGTTACGTGGGGGACTAGTAGCCCAGTCAAATGAGTTTTATACAGCAAATCTCGGAAATAAACCAATGAAGCTGAGTTTTTGCTTATGCCTTTGTTTTGGTCTTCTAAATAAGTGGTAGAAAGTCACCGATCTCAGCACGTTAGCATAATTAGATATACTAGGTCAAAGGTCACAAAAATCAGTTGTTTTTTTTCAAATATCTCTATTTTTATCCATCGGCCGTCAATCAAAATAGTTACAAAACTTTTAGAGAATAATGTATTTTTTGTTCTATTCATTTTTATTTTTGGATTAACCGTTTTCGAGACATAGCGCGGGAAAGGAGAAGCGGGTACCAGTTCAGACAAAAACTTGCTACTAGTGCCTTCCAGGATCGTTTCTCAGAAATATTGTCAGAATCAAAATTGTAGATCATTAAATTTACTTTAATTTCATATGTACGTTTCTGGCTCTTCAATCAAATTGCTTATATCTCGAACACCGTTGAGAGTTAGACAAACATGTATAGAAACAATTTTATAGGAAATTTAATTAGCTTTAATTTCGATCCATAGATTATTTTTTAGAGTCCACGGTTTCCGAGATAAAATCGAAAAACCTAAACACGGGATCTTCTCCCCTTCCCTCACAATTTCCCGTACCCCAGGGACCGGAACTTTTAGTATATTTACTTTCTAATTACGCCTAACGAAGCTATGAAATCAAAAATAGACGCATAATTCATGCATCTACACCCCTAATTTCAGCACTCTCACTGGGGTCGCTCTTTTCCGTGAAAACACTTTTTCCCAGTGTCCCAAGTCCCATAAAATATCGATGTCAGCACCTTCAAAGCCGCTTACTGTTTTGAAATCCAAGTTTTTTTTTTGGCACATTTTTCACTTTAACTCCATAACTGTTTCTCCGATCTGAACTTTCATTTTTTCAACTATAACCTGGTTAAATTTACTATTAGACCCTTTATATGAAATTTTGATTAAACTCCGTAGTATATCCAATCAAGGCCACTAAAAAAGACCAAATCGTCAGATGTTGCCAAAACATACATATGTAGTGTGCTGGCTAGGGTGTATTACGTGGATTTCAAAACAGTAAGCGGTTTTGAGGGTGCTGACATCGATATTTTAGGGGACTTGATCAAAATTTAATATACAAGTTCTTCTATTAAATGTAACTAACCAGCTTTCAGATAGAAAAAATATATTTTGGATCGGACTATTACTTTCGGAGTTATAGGCAAAAAAGTGCCGAAAAACGTGTTTTCGCGGAAAAGCGCGACCCCAGTGAGAGTGCTGAAATGAGGGGTGTACAATGCATGAATTATGCGACTATTTTTGACTTCACAGCTTCGTTAGGAGTAGTTAGAAGGTAAATATACTAAAAGTTCCGGTCCCTGGGGTTACGGGAAATTGTGAGGGAAGGGGAGAAGATCCCGTGTTTAGGTTTTTCGATTATATTTCGGAAACCGTGGACTCTAGAAAAATAATCTATGGATCGAAATTAAAGCTAATTAAATTTCCTATAAAATTGTTTTTATACATATTTGTCCAACTCTCAACGGTGTTCCAGATATAAGTTATTAAAAATCGATAATTATCGAGAAAACAAATGTTTATTTCACTTTTTTTCAAACATTTGAATCAAGTGCCGGAAACTACAATCTATTATCAGTGAGAAATCACAACTACATAATTCTTATTAGTATTTTATATGTTATAATGTTTACATATATTTATAATGTTTGTTGGATTCATTTCATTTATTTGCTAAAGTAAATTTTAATTTTATGCTTATTATAGGCACTTGTTATTAACATTTACCTAGCTTAAGTAAATAAAACGGAGTTATTATTAATCGATGATTTTTTATTTTTATTTTTATTTTTTTGCCCCGCCGCCGCCGCGGGCCGGATTGATGGCACTGGCGGGCCGGATTTGGCCCGCGGGCCGTAGTTTGGAGACCCCTGATCTAGATCGTCTTAATCATATTATTTTTTATTTTTTTTTATTTTATTATTTTTATTTTTAATTGAGTATGTTTTAAATATTCGATATCTCCTAACTGTTTTTGAATATCTACGGGGTCTTCTCTATTTTCATTTAATTTTTCCGTTCTCTTTTCATTTTTATTATTTATTTTAGTCCTAATTAATTTATGTAGTAGTTCTTGGTCTCTATGGTATTTTAGTACATATTGTTCGGTCAGGTTAATATTTTTATCTGATTCTAATTAGGTGGTTCCAAAGGTAATTTCGTTTGGTGTTAATTTTAATTTATTGTTTAACGTATTATTATTATTATTATTATTATTATTATGACGGCTAATCTTAGTTTTTGTTGAGTCGAATATTTATCTCTCTCCCGCCCTATTATTCTTAATAATTCGTTTAAGGTAGAATGGACTCTGTTCAATAATCCTAAAGAGTTTGCATGATTAGCAACAGTATAATGTAGAATAATATTATTTTCTTCGCAGAATTGTCTTACTAGGTTGTTCTTCATCTCAGTTCCTTAGTCTAATGATATTTGTAATGGTGTAGGAAAATATGTCATATAGTTAGTTAGTGCATTGCAGATATTAATTGCGTTCTTTGATTGTAAAGTTCGGGCAAATAAATGTTTTGAAAATGTGTCGACTGCAGTGAAAATTATTGCATTGTTAAAATTAAAAATATCAACCATTAATTCCTGAAACGGTATTTCTGGTATTGGTGTAATCTGAAATTTTGTTTTTAAGGGTTTACGATCATATTTTGTAACTTTACAAGTTTCACATTTATTAATATTTCCGCTATTTTATTTTGCATCGCCGGAAAGTAATATTCTTTTCTAAGTTATTCAAATGTTTCATTTATACCTCTATGTTTAGTATTGCCCAAATGGTATGTACCTATTATCTCTAATTGCTCGTTTGTATTTTCGACGTCATTTACTATTTGTTTATATTTTTTCAATTTAACCGACTGATATTCTGTTTCGACTATTTGTTGAATGGTTTTAAAATATTCTTCATACAAAGTTTCTTTTATTTCATTAGGAGATTCGCATATTATTCCGTATGTTTTATTTGGTTCAAGAATTTGTTGTAGCAACGGGGTAATGTCCGATTTTCCATAAATGATTAGTTCATATCTCCGTTTTCCAAATGGTTTAGTAAAATTAATTTTTTATTTCCCCTTTTTATGGTTATTTGATTTTTTTCTATATTTATGCATTTTTCCGGTTCACAAATTCGTACTTGTTCATAACTAGATTCCTGGGAATGGATAGTCTCTAAATCTTCTTCCGATGGTACTTTTAAGTCCTGTTTTATCGCTTCGTATTTAGAATTGTTTTCGTCCGCTATTTCCTGATTTAATAATTGTTCGATATCCGTTTCCTCCTCATCGCTAGTATGATTTAATTCGGCACTTCCCCTGGAAAGTGCGTCGGCCACGTAATTAGTTTTGAAATCTCTAGTCGTATTGAAAGTTTATGTTGTTTAAGGGCTTCAAATACTCTTTTTAAATTTTTTAAATGTTCTTTCTCATTTTTTGAATAAACTATTATATCTTCAATGTAAACCATTGAATTGGGAATATTTTGAACCATCATTGTCATTGCTCTCTGGAAAGTAGGAGGTGCATTAGGGTAAATCACGGGTTATGGTCATAATTAAGGAAATTGATTGATGCAAAAGAGGATATCGTCTAGAATCTTTCGCAGATTACTATTTTTTTAATATATTTTGATTCACAAATTACTGCTCTAATTAATGGTAAATTTACTAAAGCTCTGTATTTTTCCTTGAAATAGATTTTTCAGTTTTTATGCAAATATCCTAAAAATACCAGTTTTGGTCATAATAAAAACTATGTATTTATGCATACCTATCAACCATTTGAGGTTAATAAAAAATTAAGGAATAATTAATCAAAAATAAAACTCCGAAAACACTTTATTACAGTTTTACTGCTGCTTCCGGGATTTTTAAGAAATCCAGACTCGTCATCATTAAAAATCCGTGATTGGTGACACAAAACATCAAAGACCTGTTCTTCCTTCAAAATATTTTCCACTGAGTCAAACCTACCACGGATGTCCTTTTCAGACACACAAGAGCTGGCTGGTGATACGGCTTCAGTGGTTCTACTGGAGATATTTAGGTGGTGACGGTGAAAATCCCTGTACCATCCGTCACTGGGCATACCATCTTTAAATTTACATTGTCGGTTCGAAACTATTGCTAGTTCTTTGACGCTCAAGAATAAATCAATTTTTTGTTTGGGAAATCCCCGTCTAGAGTAATGAATAATCCATTTCTCTAACAGGTCCTCTTCTTCTGCAGACAAAATAGGGTCTGCCACATCACTGAAACCTTCCTGTGCCCTTTAATCTTCGAGTTAACGTCATCCTTGGGCTTTTCACCTGTTATAATAAAAGGGAGTAATAACATTGGTACTAGGTATTTTAAGTAAGAAAAACATCCATTTCAAAAACACATACTTTTTCGCTATAGATTTTACAGAAGTCCCTTTATGAATCTCTTCTTTTGCCTGTGTGGCATCATCTTCAGAGTACGAATATCATCTTTTAGGCATAGTTACAAATAAGTATTTACTGTAAAAAGAGAAGATTCTAAAAAATCATCTTGAAGAAAAAATAAAATCGTAAAACCAACTGACCATTATACACTTATACACTGATCATAACTAGTTATGGTCACTGATAGACCTAACATTGTCACCCATGACCAAAACTAGTAAACGTTATCGTATTTTACTTTTAAGATAATACAATTAAACGAGGGAAAATCTACATTTTTTTAGGAGTAAGAACACTTGTTATGCCGAAAAACTTGAAATGGTCATGGGTGACCATAACTAAAATCATAGATATTTATAGACCGTTTGTGGTCAGTTGAAAATTTTAATTGATTAAAGTGATGAAATGAAAAACAAAGGGGTCTGAAGAAAAACAGAAATCAAACTGAACAGATACATACCTTTAAAACCGGAAATTGGCGAAGAATTTCAAAGCAATTCCTTAATAATGTTCACTTGTAAAATCACACCTACTACACACAGGAGCTATTGCACAACACTAATTTGGGAAAACATTAACTAAGCCAAACGGAAATGGATGGGAGAGAAGTATTCATTAGCATGTGAGTCATAAGCCCTTCCGTGGAACGTCTCTTAAAAGGATCTAACAAAGAAAACAAGCAAAGGCTTATTTTTGTTAAACGTAAAAACCTGCTAATAACTGTTGAGGTTACCATGATTAGTGATTTACCCAATATAGGCCGAAAGGCATACGCAAAAATTCGAAATGTCCATTTTCCGTCGAGAATGCGGTTTTTGATATTGATTGTTCGTCCATCTCAATTTGGTGAAACCATGACGCGAGGTATATGGTTGAAAATATTTTCGATCTCTTAAATCTGTTTAATAAATCCTCAATGTTTGGTGAGGGAAATTTATCTTTTACAGTTGCCTGGTTTAATTTTGTGGCGCCCGTATCAATTAGCCATTTATTTCTCAAGTTATAAATTAAATTTGGTAAATCGTTACTTAAATTTAAATTATGTATTTCTACTTGTTTATTCGGTTTATGTTCAACGGTCTGTTTACTGTTAGAATTTAAATGATTATTTATATCTGGTCTATGTCCGGAGGTCTGCTCGTGCTTGGACCTAATTCTAAAAAATGATCCTGTCTTTTTTCTAGTGATTCTATACGGTCTAATAATAATTTTTTTTTTTCATATTTTTCTTCTTCTATTCTATGCACCATATTAGATACTGTTTTCATCAATACCATGTTAGAATCTGTTTGAGGTTGTTGGTAATTGTTCTGTCTAAAATTTCTCGAGGGCGTTTTATTGAAAAATCTATGTTGTGATTGGGGGTTCCATTGCTGATTATATATTTGGGTTTGATATTCAATAGCTCGATGTTGTGGCCGGAAGTTATGCTGATTATTATAGATATTAAAAGTTGGACTTTGTTCGCGCTGATACTCATGTGGTCAATAATTCTGGTGATTATTAAAAGACGAATAATGCTCGCGATGATATTGTTAGGGTCGGAAATTTTGGTAATCATGATGGTTATTGAAATTCGGTTTGTATTCCCGATTTTTATAATTATATTCAAAATTTTTCTTTTTATAATTATTTTGAGCCGGACTGTTTGTAGAATGTTTTTTATCTCCATAAATTCTGTGAACAATGTGAGCCGCGCTATTTCTTAATATTTCTTCGAGGTCTTCTAAGGTATCAAATTTAATATGGTGAATGAAGTCAGTCAATGCCGTATGTAAACTATGAACAGCGCGGAGTGAGATTTGTTTATCGTATCTATTCATTTCGTCCTGTTTATCAATCATTTCATTGTCCGCATATATACGGGCGTATAAATCACATCTTTTCTGTCTCCAAGTCTTCCTAAAAAGTCAAGTGGGTTCTCATTTTGATACGTACGGGTATTTAAAATTTCCGAAATCAATTGTTCTCGTGTTCTAGTATCCTGATATTTTCTTTTTAAAAATTTTATTATTCCTTTAACTGTCGCGAATTCCTTATCGTATACTGCGATTTTTGCTTTTCCCGTTAATTTTGTTTAATATAGTTAAAACTAATTTGGCCTGATTAGTACTTTTAGGAGTATAATCGTCTTTGCAATATAAATATTATGAAAGGTTACTATTTCTTATAAAGTCAACTAATTGCAGGGGATTCCCATCGTATTCTGGAATTAGTGCTAAATCGTGGTTTTTGATTTCTAACGCCATTTTACCATTTTTATCAATTAATGTTGAACTCGTTTTTTTAAGTTAATTAATTTTTCTTCTAACTTATTCATAAAATTAAATATGTATTAATATAAAATACACCACATTAATATTCTAAATTATTATACTTATTACAATAAATTATATTTAAATTACAAAAAATAAAACAAAACTAAATTAATAATACTTGTTCTTGATACAATGATGTCTTCTTGATGCAACTTCCTTCAGCTCCTTCCCGTCGATTCTTAGCAAGAGGTTGTAGGTTCCTTCGGTTAAGGTATTGGAATACCAAAGTGCTCCCAAAGACTTGAAGATTTGCTGATATATTCTGCTAATACTCAGCTCCTAATCTTCTCATGCCAATGGAAAGAGGCCTCGCTGTTCTGTACCTGTAAGAATACAGAACTCCCCCGAAGTTACGTTAACACTTCCAAAAGTCCCTCCGTTCGGGCGCCAGCTAAATAAAGGTATTGCGGGTTAAAGTTTTTAAAAAAAAGCTTTATTGTGAATGACATACATTGATACATTGTACAAGTACACAAGTTATAACTTAACAGCAAGACATAACGGGCATGGCATCTATACGTCTCAACGTATGACGAAAGAATGTCTCATGAGGCTAGGTGGGGGCAGGTTCATATAGGGTAGGAAGAGGGGTTATCATACAGTTGTTTATTTATATTCCTAATACCATTTAGGCATACCTAACTATAATTTTATATATATATATATATATATATATATATATATATATATATATATATATATATATAGAGAGAGAGAGAGAGAGAGAGAGTTTTATTTTCGTTTTGTTTTATTTCCATGTTCATACAGGTCATTTTATTTGGTGGTGTTACTTTCGTTTTGTTTTGTGTTTCAGGAAGTGTCAGTGATAGAGAGTGTTTTTTTTTTTTTTTTTTTTAGTGCATTTAATTTTAGAGTTTACGAGGACTGTTCGTAAGCTGGAAGGGGAGGAGTTAAAAATAACATGTACCAATATATTAGGTTGTTTCACATGAAATGTCCGATTTTATAATATTTGAAATACATAGAGGATTTTGCGAGTCTCTGTTGTTTACTTCCAAAGTTCACATATCATAATCAAGCAGTTACTAATCCTCTACTTTTCTTTTATAAACATTAGCTTCCCAATCAATTACACACTGTTTAGTATACCTTCAAATATGAACATGGAAACACGCGATTTTCGTGTAATATTTTTTTATGAGTTTAAACATTTTTAGTTTTTTTATGTCAACCAGCGTCGGTCAGGGCAGTGGTTAGACATCGACGAAAGCCCAGGACAAATGCCAAAACCAAATTTGCACCCGGAAAAATTGATGGTTACAGTATGGTGGTCCATGGCTGGAATCATACATTATTCCTTTTTGCTTAGAGGTGAGACCATTACCTCTACAACCTACTGCAATGAAATTGGCCAAATGCACGAAAAATTATTGAAAAATCAACCTGGATTGGTAAATCGGAAGGGCCCTATACTCCTACACGACAACGCTAGAACCCACGTTTCAAAACTTACCATGCATAAATTGAAAAAGCTGGGTTACGAAGTTCTTCCGCACCCACCATATTCTCCCGACTTGTCTCCAACAGATTATCACCTTTTCAGGAATTTAGACAACTTATGCAGAGGAAAAATTTTTGCAAATGATGCTGAAATCAAAAGTGCGTTTTCAGATTTTGTTTCACTTCAAAGCTCAGAGTTTTTCAAATCCGGGATAAAAAAGTTGTTGTCACGTTGGGAAAAATGTGTAGAAAAAGAAGGTAAATACTTCGAATAAAATTATATTGTTTTCATATTGCATTTTTACTAAAATCCCTTTACCTTGAAAACGGACATTTCATGTGAAACAACCCAATATGTGTTAATCCTTAGACTTAAGCATGTAAATAATGTAAAGATATAAATAGAGCATTAGAAGCGACAATAAATCAGTTGGTATCTAGACAATGTGAGTTGTTCATTGCGTCCCCTTTCCTTTTTTTATAATTTTATTCTCGGTGATCGTAAGTGGTGCCGAAACCTGGGAACATTGGAAGAAGATTTTTGAGAAGATTTACCGGTATTTTTATTTTACTTTTCTTCTAGTTCAAACAGGTTTGACATTTGTTTTGTTTTTTTGTTTTTTTTTCTCTTTCTGGTTTAAAAAAAGTTTCATTAATTATGACGGACATACCACCGATGCCTTCTGAGACCCTCACGGCTGATCACGCAAACGAATTGGAACTCCTGAAAATAAAAACAGTAACGGCTCGAGAAGCATCTGAGACGGACAAAGAAAGAAGCGAACCGGGAGACACTGAGGAGAGAAGAGGAAGAGTGGCGCAGAGGACCAGAGGCGAGGAACCGATGGCAGCGAGGAACTGAGGGCAGCGAGGAGAGTGGTATGAGAGGAGTGTCCATGGAGAGGCAATCAAATATTAATTAACAATGTCAAGAGTGAGAGCGGTAGGTTGCCTATTATAAGAGTCGCGAAGGGAGTGAGGTGTTTGGTAGACACCGGAAGCTCAAACACCATCATGAGTCGTGAAGCTGCAGAAGCGTTATGTAAAGGAGAGAGGAGACCCCAGACTCAGGTATGTGACTGCAGACTGATTACACTGAACGGACCTTGTAAAACAGAGGGAGAGGTAGAATTGGGACTCGCGAAGTGGGAAGCGAGCAAATGGAGATTAAAGGTCCACATAGTGGAAAAAATGCCGCGCGAATACAGGCCGATTATCGGCTGCGACCTCATGGGGAGAATAGGGGGCGGGTAAAGACAAAAATGGAAGATGGACTGTCTAGATAGGGGATAAAGAATACCACGGTAGACGAGGGTCTACGGGCGGTATGATCGAGGTAGTTGTGAGGACGACGGACTGGAGACAGACGCTGACGAGGGAGTACAGGGACATATTCTTCAAGGAGGGAGACATGTTAAGCGCTACAGGGGAAACAATTCACGAAATCCCACTGAAACAGGACAGAACAACGTACGTGAAGGAACGAAAATACCCGCAGGCTTGGAGAGAACATATTAGGGAGGAACTGACAAACTTACAGAAACAAGGGATTATAGTTGACAGTACGTCGCCCATTAATAGCCCATTAATTATGGGTAGTGAAAAAGAAAAGCGAGACGGGGCAGGAAAAATACAGAGTGGTAGTCGACTACAGGAAGCTAAACGAGAATACAGTGGACGAGAAATACCCGATACCGAGACTGGATGACATACTTGACAGACTGGGAGGGGTGACCATATTCTCTACGCTAGACCTCAAAGCGGGATACCATCAGAATAAGTTGCACCCTAAGGACAGGCACAAGACGGCATTTACATTCGAAAGAGGGCACTTCGAATTCACAAGAATGCCTTGGGTTGAAGAATGCACCTATGACGTTCCAAAAACTAATGGACGAATTTCTTAGAGGACTGGACGAGACGGCGTGTCAAGTATATATGGACGACCTTTTAGTGTTTAGCGAGGACTAGAAACGACATATAGAAGACTTACGAACGGTGTTTAACAGACTACGGGAATTCGGCCTGTAATTGTCACGGGAGAAATCGATTCTAGGGCAGGAACAGATTACTTTCCTAGGACACAAAATATCGAGAGAGGGTGTACAACCAGACAAGGCAAAGGTTAAGGCGATGCAGAGAATGGCAATCCCCACTGACGTAAAAGGTGTATTGAGACTGATGGGCACGTTGAAATACTACAGGCGATTTATTCCGGAGATGGCCGAGCATCTGGTACCGCTAAATAACTTGCTTAAAAAGGGGCGGAAGATTTGTATCATGCCAGAAATCGAGGATAATATCCGGAAATGTAGGGAGCAACTCCAAGCGGAACCTGTATTAGCCTTCCGCGACTTCAAGTAACAGTTCGTGATAACAACCGAAGCAAGTGAGTACGAGTTGGGAGCCGTTCTATCGCAAGAGGGAGAGAAACGTGAACGTCCGGTGGCTTACGCGAGTAGACGCCTTTCAGAAGCGGAAGCGCGGTATAGTGTGGTGGAACACGAGTTGCTGGGTGTGGTATGGGCCATAGAACACATCCGGCCGTACGTGTTTGAGCTAAAGTTGACGGTACAAATGGACCACCAACCTCTATTCTAGGTTGGTGTAAATCAAGGAAACTTCGGCGGAAAGAATACCTGCGACAATACAACATGGAGGTAAAGTATAAATCCGGAAAAGAAAATGTTATCGCAGATTGGCTGTCGCGAGCGGTGCAGGTAAACGCGATTGAGGGAGAAATATTCAGGGGGGCTCCGGGAATACATTAGAGAATGGACACCGGAGGGAGAAGGCCAACAGACTACAACGGACGAGGCCACGAGACAGAATGATGAGGAGGCAAGTGCGTGACCAACAGACATGGAAGAGGACGACACGATCATTAACGACAAACGAAGACAGATTATCTGGAAGACGAGGATTAGGGGTTTGTTAAAAATTGAATACACATCGTATGTGGGGTGTTCCATTACAGCCATTTGGTCTCAACCGGGGGTTCGAGAGGAACAAATCACGAAAGCACTAAACGATTCCTCAAAACCAGGGAAATCTTATCATTTGTAAGTAGTGAATAACACTGTGTGGGATAAAATCCGGGGAATGTGGCGGGAGGAGAAAATTGGGGTGGATAGGACCTTTACCAGGTGCACCAGAATCGGGAAAACAATCCTGGAGCTAGAGAGGCAGAAAGAGGTCACGCTGGCATATCACCAGGAGAAGACCAACCATCTTAATCTCCTTTGCTTTATTGTAGCAACCGAATCTGGAGCTTTGTACAGTTCTCTTAGTTCCTGGTTGCTTTTTATTCACCATATATTTCCATCTCTAGTAGAGCCATATCTCCTCCTCAAAATTTTTTTCTCCCATCTATTTATAATGTCTTCATTCTTTGCAGTGAGCGTCCATGTTTTTCTCCCATACTATACGACTGGTATAAGAATGGTTTGGTAAACCCTTAAATTATCAACACCGCTTAATAAAGAGTGATTAATTTGAGTTCGTATGATTCCTCAGAACATTGGCACCAGTAACACAGACACACAATCTGAGAACTCAAATGATATAACCTCGCAGAAGGATGTATCTAGTTAAGTTAAGTATGTGGACAAAAAGAAGAAAGAATGAGACAATATCACCCAAATCTACCCAGACACGGTCTGCTCTACAGAATTTTGCTGTAATCAGAACTAGTTTTCGGACAGCAGCAATGTGCAATGTTCCGGCTCTCTGTCGGGTCCGGATCAGCATTAACCTAAATGATGGATGCCAGTCAGGACTTGCCTGACAAATTATAAATTATATTTTTAAAATAATTAATTAAACTAAATCTCCTCGCAAAGGTTTCATGGGGACAAATGATTGAGATATGTTAATTATAAAGAAAAATAATCAAAATATATAATTTAGATGATTGATATGCAAATGGTAAATTAATTTGACGGTTAAATTAAAAACAACGTATATTCAATTAAGGGTTGACATATAAAATTACAACTATAAGTAAGCATCATTTTTTAATCTAGTATCTTAAATGTAACATAACAAACTTAACCTTGACTTATCTTTATAAGAGGGAGATGCTATGATGTGGGTGTAAGTCATCTGGAGATATCACTCGGAGATAACTACGTCTAACTGGCCACATCCTAAGAGCGGGAACAGCTAGACCGCCCAACTCAGAAGGACCAGACCAGATCAGAAGCATAAGGAACAAGCCCAGAAGGAACAAGCCCCGAAAATATTTTCCCGGCCCTTTTTGAAGCATAGACCCCACCCGCTGGACTAACCAAGACGCCCACAGACTTCTCAGTTGTTGCGTCCTAGAAAGTAACTTAAAATATCATATTTACTCCGAATAATTAAAAATTAAGGACGAGCAGGTAGAGAAACTGTTCTTTGTTGTACGACACAGCTGCTTTTCCGAGAAGGGTTAATCCTGCTGTGAAGGTGTTAGCTTATTGAGTATCACGCGAATATTATGTTTGTTAAATTAAAACCTATAGGTTTGATTCGTTGCAAATGATTGCTACATCGATTCTGAAAGCTGTACGTATGGTTTCAGAAGTTGTACAAAAAACGTTGTGATCGTAGTGAAATCGAGAAAATATTCTTGATATCTTCGAGTTAATATTAGGAATATTTTTTAATGGAGGGAAGTAAAGGACATAATTAAAAAGAGCTCCTACTCACCTGTTGGGTCTAAAAAAAAAAAAATCTCAAGATGTAGAGCAAAGAATTCTTTTTTCTCACCATGAAGAACCTTACCTTCGCAGTGTTACAAGGACACCAGGAGTTGTGGGAAACAACTGATAAGTAATGTACCGCTATTGGACTTCAATGCAGTTAGTTATTATACTATATTTTAATTCAATACCAATAAATTAGAACCTCCATGAACTACCACTCCCAGGTAAGAAGAACTGCGTTAAATCCCTCAAAATGTTATTCAAATGGAAAATTCTAATGTTATCATGATCTTGAGAGACAAATGAAGCTATTAACGTAGCAAAGGACTTAAAAAAGAAAAGAAATAAGATTTCTCAAACTTGAAAGAATTTCTCAAACGTGACCACAGAACAATGAATCAAATGATAAAAAAAAAAAAAAAAATATGATTTGTTTTTTCAAGCCCTCTGTCAAAAATTTAAAACAAAACTTAAAATTTTCGTATTTCTTGCCAACTCTGTTTGATAAATTCAAACAGTTTGTGCAATCTCAAGACATACATATTCTCGTGTCAAATGTTTACACAATTTATTTTACCCTGTTTCGCTACCATTCCTGGGTCGGGGTTTTAAGAATTCTTATTATTTTATATTTATTTATAATAGAGCGCTACAGTCCTAGTCGGACCTTGGCTTCACAAAGTACAGACAGCCACTCCTGTCAATCTTCCGCCTTCCTCCTCCAACCATTCACACCCAGTTTTCGCAGGCCATCTTGAACGTTGTCCAGCCATCTCAGCCTTGGCCTTCCTCTCAACCTTTTTCCTTCCGACCTGCCGTTCATCATCTTTTTTGGAAATCTATCTTCCGTCATCCTTTGCACGTGGCCGAGCCACCTTAATCTGCCTGCTTTGACTATTGAAATTATGTTGGGTTCACCGAACAATTGTTCCAGCTCTAGGTTTGTTCTTATTATCCAATTCCCGTGGTTATTCACCGGATCGAAGATTTTTCTGAGAACCTGCCTTTCCCAAATCCTCAGCAACCTCTCACTCTCTTGGGTCAGCACCCAGCACTCGCTTCCATAAGTCACAACTGGTCTTATTACAGTTTTGTAGACCGCAATCTTGGCAGATCAAGACACTTCACGAGACTTCATAAATTTACTTAAGGCAAAAAGGCATCTGCTGCCAGCCGCTATTCTTGCTTTTATCTCTAATTTCATATCATTTTTTTCCTTTATTAGAGATCCTAAGTACTTAAACGTGTTGCAGCGCCTACATTTGTGCCCATTAATTTGTACTTCTTCATCTCCATATCCTTGTAGGCATCTTGAAGTCTCCATGTATTCCGTCTTGCTGCAATTAATGACCAATCCCTTGCTCATAGCCGACCTTTAAACTTTTCCAAAACTCCAGAAAGTGCAGGAAATGACCGTGCTGTGATGACTACGTCATCCGCATAAGCCATGTGTTGGGTGAGTCTATTATAAATATCTCCTCCGGGATATGTCTTTATAGCTCTAATCGCTTTTTCAAGGACCAGATTGAATACTATGGGTGACAGAGGATCACCTTGTCTTAGGCCGCCATTCACTTCGAATTCTTTCGATAATGTTCCACCAACCCTTACCTGAAACTTAGTTTCTTTCCAGGTCATTTAAAGCAATCTTACTAACTTTGATGGAACACCTAGAGATCTAATATCCCTTGCCACTTTTCCCCTATCTACTGAGTCGTACGCTTGCTTGAAATCAACAAAAAGGTGATGTAGACTTATATTATGCTCATAACTTTTTTCCAACATCTGCCTTAGAGAGAATATTAAGTCCGTTGTGGACCTTCCTTGTCTAAAACCGCACTGATAATCTTCTAAGGCTCTCTCAGCCCACGTTACCAATCTCCGGTTGATTGCAATTGACAACACCTTATATACTGTTGATAGGAGCGCTATTCCACGGTAGTTTCCGCATGCCATTCTATCGCCTTTCTTATATATCGGGCAAAGAATAGCTTTACACCAGTCTTTTGGCATACTTTCTTGAATCCATATATCTCATATTAATTTGTATATATGCGTGGTTACTGCATGTCCTCCATACTTGAGAAATTCAGCTGGAATTTCGTCAAGACCTGACGATTTATGATTTTTCAGGGAACCAATTATCTCTACTATTTTCTCCTGATCTGGTGGTACCTCCTCCTCATCAACTCCCTCCTCATTCCATCCCTCCTGCGGCACTTCTGTATCTCCGTTACCCTTTATCCTGTACACACTCAATAAGTCTTCATAATATTCAACCCACCTATCTAAAATATCCTTGTTATTTCCTAGTGGGTTTCCTTCATTGTCTTTATAAAATGCTGGCCTTGGTGCATATCCCGTCCTTATTTCCTAAACACCCCAATGAAATTTCCGATTGTTCGTCACATTGAATTCTTCTCTCTCTCTTTAGCCCTCTTCTTTTCTCTACACAGCTTTTTTACGATCAGCCTCTTTCTTTTATAGTCCTCTGTAGTAGCTCTTGTTTCCCTTTGTAGCACTTTTATTCTAGCACAATTTCTTTCTCTAATTGCTTCTTCACATTCTACATCAACCCAATCATTTCTCATTTTCTGCTGTCTTTCTCCCAGCACCTCAGTTGCTTCACTTTTCAAAATATCTTTTAATGCATCCCAGTTTTCTTCTATTGATTCTGTATTCTCCAAGTTCTCCAACGTTTCCTCAATTTTCATCGAAAACAAATCACGGGTCTCCTCATCTTGCAGTTTTTCTCGATTAAAGATCATTTTTTCTCTCCCCGTGGGCTCTTGGCTATGTAGCTATTTTCATTTTATAGCTAGCCTTAACCAGAAAGTGATCTGATTCACAACAAGCACCTCTGAAGCTACGTATATCTTGTATATCTGATGCGTGCCTACTATCCACCAATATGTGATCAATTTGATTGCGGATCCTGCGATCTGGAGATACCTAAGTCCCCTTATGAGAAAAAAAGGTGTCACTCACACTCATTCCCCTTGATGCAGCAAAGTCAACTAGACGTATCCCATTATCACTGGAAACATCTTGTTTGCTATGTCTTCCTATAACTGGATGGAAAACACTCTCCTTACCGATTTTCGCGTTCCAATCTCCCAAAACCACTTTTACGTCATACTTCGGGATTTTATCCACCACTTTCTCGAGTGTCCCATAAAATTCATCTTTCTCATCCTCTGGTTTGCTTTCTGTTGGGGCATGTACACTCACCATTGATACATTGAAAAACCTTCCTTTCAATCGTATTCTACAAATTCTCTCATTAACTGCTTCGTAATCAATCACTGCATCTCTTACCATAAAACCAGTTCCTAACATATTAGTTTTGCTGCCACTATTGAATATAGTGTAATCCTGAAGTGTCACTATACCGACTTCCTTCCATCTTATTTCCTGTAGAGCTACAATGTCCATTTTATATTTCATCAGCTCTTGCTCTAACATTCTTCTCCTTCCAGGCTGAAATATACTTCTCACGTTCCAAGTTCCAATTTGCAATAGTCCATTTCCTAGCGTAGGTCTTAACCTTAAAACAGTCCGGCTATTTTTCCTTTGTGTGTTCGTAATAAAGAAGTTTAAAGGGAATGGGTTATCAGCCCATTGCCCCCGATTCAGGTTGAGGGGCTGCCTCCTCAGAGCATCCTGACAAGCTCCTCCTCCGTCCGGAGCGGCTACCTAGGGAAGGTGATCCTAGGGTGTGCACTGTAGTTGACCTTAGTCTGTAGAATGAGTGTGTATGCTATGTGCTGTGCAGAGTGTCCTGTTTGAGTGTCAGAGTTATTGTTTATTTGTTAAGAATTCTTAACAAAACAATTTTGCTCTCGTTCCGCCCTATGTTATTGTAAAGTGACTTATTAAGTTCAGGATTTCTTACATTTCTTAATAATATTTATCAGTAAAATCAATCTAGAAAACTTATCTCGAAAAACAACGGAAAGCTTTTATCGTTTCATAAATTTTTAAAACTTTTTCTTCCGCGACTATTGATAATTAGTAAAGTATTCACGATTTTCACTTCGTTCCATCACAGCTCTTAGAAGTTTTAAATTCCTGAGAAGACTTGATCAATACGATGTTTATATAAGCTTCAACTTTTTATCGTTAAACTTCATAATTAGCGGGGGCTTTTAATGCATAAACAGAGGGTGCATAAACTGACAAATGCATAAGCTACTGACCTAGAAACTTGAACCATTCAGGAATTGTTCACGTAGCTACATTTAGTAGCGTCAACTTTATCCAGGGAGGCATTCGGTCTTTGTAACAAACTTTATTTATAAAGATGAACACTGGAAATAGTGAACTGTCACAACGACCCCTGGGCCTACTTCACTCAAGGACTCTCTCAAAAGGGTTGAAAATGTGAGTGTGCCTAGCTCTTTCTAATATAACAGATTATAAATATTTCAGGGGAAATATGAAATATATAATATATTTTCTGTAATATAAAGCGAAAGAATAAAGTAGTGTGTCAAGTTTGTATTTTATTTTTGTTGACAGTATAGTTCCTGCGAAATAGTTTTCATGGAATTATTGTTAAAAAATACATCTGACAGCAAAACACCGGTAAAGAAGTTAGAAAAATGTTATCTCATTTAGTAAGCTACTGAACATTATTTCTTCAATATTTTTACGTATAACTGTAATTTTAAACCCGGTGAAAATTTCTCTTATTAGTTGTTTAAGGATTACTTATAATCATTGATAGTATCAAATTTTTAATTTCAATGTATGAGTAGGTAATCTAGATGAACTGAGACTATTAAAGAAACTCCTACGGATAATATACAATACTGCATCATTAGTGCTTAGAACTAAAGGCTGGTGAATCCTTTTTTTTTTTATAAACATTATACAAAAGCAAAATATAACATATTGGTTTGGTATTAATTATTACTACGGTAGAAATAATTGTATTGATTACATCTAGTTGGATTTTAATTTATAACTATAAAATTTATGTTGGTCTACAATTATTTAATGCCAAAATTGAAAAACTTATTTAATAAAATTCAATTTTTTATTTATTTATTTATTGCCAAAATTGTATTTTTTTTTTTAATTTTAATTATCAAACCTTTAATTAAAAATAATTGTTTAATATATAAAAGAGTCAAAATACTGTTGTTGATTTTAGGTTATTGGACTGGCTATTTTATTGTTTGTAAAATAATGGTTATAAAATGGTAAAAATGGTTTCAGGTTATATTAAAAGTTGAAAACAGATTGTTAAGTTTTAAATTGTTTTAAATATTTGATTGTGAATTGTTTTTAGCATAATTGTTTTATTGGTTTCTAACGAAGGGAAATATTCCCTATATATATGTGTGTGTATGGTAGTGTATGTGTGTGTATGTTTATATATTGTTTTTCTTTAGTTATCGATGTTACATTTTAGTTACAAAAAAAATATGTCATTGGACCTCGGGCTCTTTGGCCGGTTAGTCCGCCGTGCAGCTCAGTGTCAGAGCTGGCAAGCACTAGCTTCACGAGTCGGGCTTACTGGCCTGGAGTTTAGGGGTACCAATTTTTAGTATGTATCTCTCAAATTCTATATTTTTACTAACTGGATGAGTGCCAATGTCAGGAAAAATATATATGAATGGTATTATTTTTCCAGTTCTGAATAGGATCCCATTTAAAAAACGGGTCGAAGCGTTAATAAAGAGGAGAGAAGGGAAAAAAAATGTAAAGAAGCATTCGGTTATAGTATTCGGGTTATAGGTCTTTCTTTATGTTTAACAATATTTCGTTAAAAAAACTATATTTTTACATTTTTTTAAAACAATTTAAAAATTAACAATCTGTTTTCAAGGCAATTAAATAGTTTCATTAGACACTTCGAGGATCTCCTAAATTCAGTTATCCCCAAAATCCCCTTTAACATTTAATTTCTATTCAAATATTTAGATGATATCCTTACTGCTATACCTACAGAAGACTATAAACAAGAAATAATTTTAGGCGAATTTAACAAATTTTCAAATAGACTAAATTTTACGATGGAATTTGAGAATGACAAAAAAATACAGTTTCTAGACTAACTTTTTATTCGAAACCCTAATGGAACCATAGAAACAGAATTGTGGATAAAACCAATACATCCCGGAAGATATTTGCATTATACAAGTCAATGCCCCAAAAGTTATAAAAACAACACCACAAAAAAATTAATAAATCGTGCAATGAAGTTATCCACAGAAAAATATAAACAAACAGCGAAAAATAAAGTAGTAGACCTTCTTTTAACAAATGGATATCCACATAAACTCATTTTTAACTTACTAAAACAAACAAATACTCAAAAGAAACAATAAAAGATATTACACCATTCCATAGATACAAACACTATCAGAAAGACTCAGAAAAACACTCACAAATAACCATAAAACTGACTACAGTGTCACATTCAAAAATACCTCCACCATTGATAAATTATTCACCAAAACCATAGATATATATAAGTTAGAATAACAGTCTAATATTGTTTATGAACAACTTTCAACACACAATACAGGCAAACAAAACATTCATTGAAATTTGATTCTCCCAAAATTATTCACCACGAACAAAATAATTTTAAAATAAATATTAAATTAATGATAACCATAAAAAATTTCAAAATTGTGCAATCTCAACACCTGTTATTCCAATTTAATACATTCAGAACAATAATATACATCATATAAATCATTCATACATTTATTAGTATATTACACCGAAATATTTTTGTACCTGCATCTTGGGGACACCATCCAGTCCTTTTAAGTCATTTTTTCCTAGGGAATCTCCCATAACCTTTGTAACTGTTTTTTCAAAATTTTCCCAGGTCAGTTGTGTACTAGAATTGTTAGAATTTAGTTAGTTGATACCATATACACCAGAAACATTGTAAGTAGTTTGATACTCCTCTATATTCTGTAATAATATATATTTGTATTATTCTAACACATGTTGTTATATAATTGTTTTGTAGCTAACTCCATGTTTCGAAATAACTTATATAATTTTATTGTAACCTGCTTTTTCACTGTTGGGCATGATTATGAGAACAATATAGTCTCGAAACGTCGCCAAATTAGTTTTTTTTATTTATTGACTAAACCTTACTAAACATATATATCTATGTGTGTGTGTATATATATACTTCAAGAACCTTACTAAACATATATATATATATATATATATATATAACTAAATAAGGGTTTGGAGTTTTTAAAAAGAGGCTTTATTGTGAATTACATACATTGATCAAGATACAAGCACAATTTATAACTTTATACAAAACTTCGAGTATAGCATCTGTACGTCTCAACATACGACAGCAGAATGTCTGATGAGGCCAGGTGGAGGTGGCTTTGTATAGGGTTTTTTGGGAGAGGGGATATTATACATTTTATTTATATTGCTAATCATATTGAGGTATACATAACTATATATATATATATATATATATATATATATATATATATATATATATGTGTGTAAGATTGAGCAACCTTCAATCATCGGTTAATTATTTATCATCTGTTTTTTATTAAATATAAAATAATTTTTTTTTCAATATGATTTAGTTTAATTTTATTTTGTTCTGAATTTAGTTTTAATTGTGTTTCTAATGGTTTGATACGATCTTCTAATCCTGTCTGATTCTCTACAGGTCTAGAAGGAACTGTTTTTGAAACCCATTCCTCTAACGGTAACTCCCGAAAACAAATATTAGAAGATCCATCAAAATATTCTCTTTGAATCTGATCATCCATCTTAACAGCTACTGTTCTGTAACCATTAATGTTTTTGATAGCATTCATAAGATTTATTATAGGTTTCTTACCAGATAGAAAGGAATGGAACTTTGTCTTTGGATTCTTCAGGTAATAAGTACCAATTTTTCTTGTCGATAGAAATGCACTGAATCGCAAAGTCTTGGTTACTTCTTTTTACAATTTGAACAAATAGTCGAGCCATTTTCTTACTTATTGAGATATTGTAATTTAATTTCTAAGATCGTTTGATGTATTTGGATATCCGAATTTTAGTTTCACGGCTTAACTAAACTATGAAACTCATTTTTTATTCAACCCTTCAAATAAAATAAAAATAATCGTGAAATTCTCCTATGCTCCACACTTTCCCACAAATAAACTTGTCTGTAATAAATTCAATTTGTGCTCGAACCAGATACCATTCACTTGTAATAAATTTTATAATCACTGAGTACTACTGCTCTCTCACCTAGTTTCTTCTTTAGTTCTGAATAACCCTCTGAATTGTCTCAAAAGAAGACGGACTTGTTACCTCCTAATATATAACTTTATTAGTCTTTACAAGAGGCAGCTATATCACTATAATATAGCAATTACGTATAATTGCCTTACGTATTATATGGGTATTATATTATATTCAGATATTAAATTTAATATATGTATTAAAAGATATTAATTAATTCGATATTAAAATATTAAAATTCGACATGATCATTATTTTTTATTATTGATGGATTCTTCCTTTATCTGCCTTATTTTTTATTTTCCCTTCTCCGTAATTGTTTTCACAATCTGTTTTATTCCTGCTTATTATTATCTTTCATTTTATGTATTTTTATTTGCTTTATTTTATATTTCTCTCTTTTTTTTAAACCTAATATTTCACTTTGTTTTGAAGTGTTTATAACAAGGTCTAATAATGTAATAAAAACCACATGTTAAAAAAAGATACTCAACTCGCTTTCCATTAAGTACTCAATAACCCTCTGAACTGCCTAAAAAGAAGATGGACTCGCTACATCCTAGCATAGAACTTTATGGGTCTAGTCGTAATAACATCATTAAATTTACAATCCCATATTTATGATCTATATATTATATTATATTCGGTTTCAAATATAAATATAAAGATTATAATCCAAAAAAATATATAACATATGATCGTTAAATGATTGCACTTTTAGTGTTGATGGTTTCATACAATCGTTAAATTGATGAGATAGTATGAATTTTGTGGGTGATGTATGACTTGTGATCAATCATAGTACCAAGGTAAGAGGCCTTGTCGACAACGTATTCTGATTTGTTCCTCTAAAATGTCCACGAAAAGATTGTATCATAGCTACATTTAGCTCTTGGCAACTGTATTGATTTTTTTAATTTATCATGAAATGTTTTTATGGATAAAGTTTGTTTGTTTGTTTGTTTATTTCGTTTAACGTCACTTTTTATGCTGCTATGGCTAATCGGACGATGCTACGGTGGGAGTCCTAAATTTTGCCTATCCAGGTATAATTAGGATAGGGATCTTTAACGAGTTCCTGACATCGCACAGGCTCGGGACCCCCATTTTACGTCCCTTCCGAAGGACGGCATAGCTAAGGATTTTTTACTCCCTTTAAAAAATCCTAAGGTCATCTGCCGGGCTGCGAACCCGCGATCTTGGGTTTAGTAGGTTGCTATGCTAACCACTACACCACAGGTGACCCTGGATAAAGTTTGTGTTTGCCTGAAATCAAAGATGAAAAATATCAGTCCTCATTTCCTAATCAACTGATTGTCCATTCTTTTATATATCTTCTTTAGTTGCTTCTTTGTTCTTTTTTCTTTTTTCTTTCTTGCAATACGGATCTTCTTTAGTTTCTCGTATAATAGGAGTACGTAACTGTATAATTGACAAATTCAGATATTTTTCTTCTTCTTACAAGTACATTTTAGTACCATTTTTATTGATTTATAATTCATTTTAATACCAAAGTCTTATTTGAAATCAACACACGAGACATAAACGATAGGAATCTGCTAGTCTTTCAACTACATCAACATTGACTAGGCAGGCTTTCAAATCTCCCAATTATTTATATTTTCGTAATTAGACCCATCAGTCCAGGCAACGAAGGAAATTTTGAGGAATTAATTCATGGCAAGGAATAAGAGGATGTAGAAGCAAATTTTGGCTCAGTTTTAGGGGAAGGTGTCCATAACAACATACTAAAAGTAGTGGGTGGTGGGGGTGGAGCTAAGGGTGGGGGGCGCTCTGAAGGTGTTTTTTTTTCAGTTTTTCGTTAGACTCTTGCCTCTAAAATGTGTTTACGTAGTAAATTAATTAACATAAAATTATTTACAAAAAAGATTCTATACATTTTTTACTGGGATCAATGCTTAAGGAGATTAAAGGAGGAAAATTAAAAAAAAAAAAATATTGTTGAAAATGATATGTTTATTGTTAACATTGAAATATTTATTGTTATTAATGAATAATTTACTATTAATTATCAAATGATTTTTGCTAAAAATAAAATGTTTGTTGTTAGAGCTGAAACGTTTATTATATTACAGGGTAATTAGCATTCGAACCTTAAAATCGAACCAAACATAAAAAAAGTCTGGCTACTGGTAATTGTTCACTAACCTTATCTTTAAATGTGGTAAAAAAGTTTCTTGGAAATAGCGTCAGGTTTGGGTAGGGGAGGGGGAAAAGTGTGGAAAATTGTATGTTTATAGCAGTGTGATCCACTTACTCGGAAACTGTTACTTTCAGCACATTTTTTGTTTTATACATTATTAAAGCTAAGCAAATTTGCAATAAATTTGGTTCCATTTTATTTTTTTTTTTTGCTCAGATGAATAGTTTTAGAACCATGGAGGACGAAAAAGAGGTTAGCATGCGGTAAGTCACAGTTTTCCTCGAAAACACGTTTGTTGGAATTCTTCTGGTTATAACTCTAAAACTATATTTCTGATCTAAAATTTGTTTTTTTTTCATCTGAAAGATGGTTAAATTTACTGTCAGACTCTATGTATGAAATTTTTATCAAGTCCCGTGAAACATCCATGCCAGCACGCTGAGAACTCCGTACTATTGTGAAATCCTTATTTTTTCGGCACATTTCTCATTACAATTCTTAAAATATTTTCCCGATCCCGAATTTATTTTTTTCATCCTAATGCTGGTTAAATTTACAATCAGATCCTACAAATCAAATTTTAATTAAATTTCGTGTAATACCCTTGCCAGCACGCTACAAACTGAGAATGTTAATAAAATCCAAGTTTTTTTTTGCTCATTATCTCTATAACTCCTAAACAATGTGTCCGATTCTAAATTTCTTTTTTCCGTCTCAAAACTATTTAAATTATCTATCAATTCTTGTATATGAAATTGTGATTTAATTCCGTGTAATATCCATACTAGTACGCTAAATGTGTTTTGGAAAAACATGGCAGTTCTGATATGTTCAGTGGACGGGCGTGGATATTTCAAGGAATTTAATCAAAGTTTGATATAAATGATCTAATGGAAAATTTAATCAGCTTTAAAATTTAAACGTAATTCAGAATCGAACAAAATGTTTTTGAGTTTGTAACGGCTTGTTCAGCTGTTAAGCTCTTCGTAAGCCTAGATTTATTAACAGTTTATTGTATTATATTTTATAGAATAGGGTAAATAAGTTTGTATAAATATTAATGATTTTGTTTATTATTTTAGTTGTAGTTATACTTCAGATGCTTTCCATTGAGAATGCCTTCATAGATTTGTAAATATTGTAAATATATATATATATATATATATATATATATATATATATATATATATATATATATATATATATATATATATATATATATATATATATATATATATATATTGATGAGAAGTTAAGTGGAAGATATTATTTCGTTTTGTAAAAGAAAATGTACCCTTGGACCCCAACACATATTATTTGGTCACATATATTATGGCGCCCGAACAGGGACTCTAATAGAAAAAAGGATGAATGATTCTATTTAATTAGAATAGAAATACTTGTAAAAAGAAGATTGAAAAAAGTGAAATTTAAAGGACAATCCAGAGTTAAGTTTGTAGAACGGTTGAATGTTACGCGTACAAATGACTCAAGACAATTAAAGATACTATTAGCTATCTAATATTATGTCTTCATACACCCTATTAGTGGTTAAAATGTTTTATTTAATTTCACAGTTTTATCAAAAAATAAACTGTTTTAACATCTTATTGGAATCTAACGCAGCAAATTAAAGTAAAATGTAAAGTTTATATTTTCGACAAATATTATAAATGCTGTATGAACTTTAAGTATATATTTTTGTTTTTAAAATGTGTCTGTATATATCAATGCATCTACTTTGATCTATAACATATACTTTACGTATTTTACAAGGATATTGTATTTTATGATGGCGTCAAAAATAGATCTAATTAAAAGTGCTTTTGAAAAAATCAAATCATTAGAAGCTGCTTAAAATAAAAAGTACCGATCTTGCATTATTCAAGAAACAGTAACAATTCTAGAAGAATTGCAGATCACTACTAAAAATGAGGCAGCCTCGAATAAAGATTTTAGGAAGATTAAAACAAGTACTAACCTAACCTATTCTGCTGCAGTGAAAAACGTGAGTTAGCCTATAATTACTTCTCCTTCAAATGTTTTAATGGTCTCATTGAATAATGACAATTCTAATTCTGAAGTTACTAGAAAGGTATTTAAATCCAAAATTAATCTCTTTGGGATTGGGTATCAAAAACATACGTGATGGGTATATTTTGGTTGAAACTACAGATAGTAGAGACGAAGAAAAGATAGAAGAAGTTCTCAGAGGTGATTAAAGTCTCAAAGCGGACATCCTAAAAAAAATACAACCCCAAAATAATAATTAAAAGGCTTCCTGAAGAGGTCAGTAAAGATAATTTGATTCGTACTCTAATTACTTAAAACAGTGAGCTTCAAATCGCAGAAGAAAACGTCAAATTACTCACCATTATTGGTGGAAAAACATTAACGAGCCCCCGACATGCTCTTTTGGAAATAACCCCAAATTTGCCTGACCTTCTGTTGAATAATCGTCTCAAATTATTCCATACCATTTGTTCAGCAGCGGACTAAATATCGGTGAGACAGTGTAGCGGGGGACATCACGCCCAGGATTGCCCCGAGAAAGAAGAACACCAACAACAATGTATCAATTGTGCCAATTATAATAGACCTATCAAGCCACACTTTAGGGTAAATTCAAAACATCTAGCAGCAAATAAGTGTTGTCTATCTTATATAAATGCCATCCACTGTCTAATAAAAAATACAGACTACTGCGATTCAATTAAATTACAATTACCACAATGGCAGTAAATACAAATATACAAACATTAAA
This sequence comes from Euschistus heros, assembly GCA_003667255.2. Classification (NCBI taxonomy): domain Eukaryota; kingdom Metazoa; phylum Arthropoda; class Insecta; order Hemiptera; family Pentatomidae; genus Euschistus; species Euschistus heros. Next base: position 1,493,887 of record RCWM02000038.1, read on the forward strand.
CCTTCTACAGTTAAACACACAACATTCTTACAAATCAAAAATACTATTACAGGAATACATACAAAAACATAAAATACATATTGCTTTAATGCAAGAACCATATTTAGGAGAAAAAATTCGCTCAAGTTCAGGATGTCGAAAGTTTTCTGTAAACCTAACCCATTGCAGATATCTTATCATTGTTAACAGTAAACAAATAGATGCTATGCTGCTAAGTGATCTTTCTAATCCAGATGTTACAGTGGTACAGGTTATGATTGATAAGACTCCGATTATTTTCATCTCCGCCTACTTTGATATCAATAGAGATATTGTAAAAGACACTGATAACCTAAAACGCTTAATCGATAGATTTTCAGATCGAGGAAGTGTAATCGGTGCGGATACAAACTGTCGATCTAGATTGAGGCATGACCTATTGAATAATAATCGTGGTAGGACTCTAGAAAATCATTATTAACGATAATATAAATATATGTAATGTCAATAATGGCCTTCCTACTTTTTTCAGCAGGCGAGGACAAAGTAATATCGATTTAACTATTACAAACGTTCATTTAATGAATAATATTAACTGTTGGAGAATTAAAGATAAAGAAAATTTCTCGGATCACAATTGTATTAGATTCTCGATAAACTCATTGGGCCAGCAGAAGAAAGGAAGGAATATTATACAAAACTAAAAATACTGGTTAGACTAAATTTATAAACAATCTTCAAATTATATTTTCAAAAGGTTTCAATATCAATAGTACTATAAATTTAGATGAACAATTAACCTCAAAACTAAATAGAACTCCTTTCGATCAATTCGTACACAGGTTTCATAATCTTTTAATCAAAACTTGCAATAAATTTTTCAAAATTGTGTATATCAATACTTCGAAAACATATTCAGGCCAAAAATTAAACCCCTGGAGGGATGGAAAATTGGAAAATCTGCGGAAATCAACTAACTGAGTCCGCAAATTATACCAAAAAACCAAATTAAATGATTTACTAAGGACAAATAGGCATCATCATTACTTAAATCTTAAAGGGGAAATTTCGCGATGTATTAAAGTAAAAAAAAATGGAATCCTGGAAAGAATACTGCCAGATTATTCCTACCAGAAATCCATGGAAATGGCCATACAAATACGAAGCTGGGAAAATGCCACAACCATTAATTTTACAAAATTTAAGAAAATCCGATGGAACCTACACAATCTCAATTAATGATACCTATGATTACATTGTTAATAATTTAATTAAATTGGACGATCCTACCGCAGATTCCGATATACATGTCACCATGAGACAGTCTGCGAACAGTTTGAAGGAAACAGTCGACGATCTCCCGGTTACGTAATTAGAGTTATCAGATGTTATTAACAATCTCAATGATAACAAAACACCAGACATAGATGGAGTAAGCTCTCTAATATACAAAAAGGTATACGAATACATTTCCACAAACTATATATAATATATATTACAAATGCTTCAGCCTTTGACGTTTTCCAGATTTTTTAACCGACTTAAAAAAAGAGGAGGTTCTCAACTCGTCTGTATTTTTTTTTTTTTTTTTTTTTTTTTTTTTTTTTGTGTATGTTACGCGATTACTCCATCAATTCTGAATCAATATTGATGATTCTTTTTTAGACCGATAGGGAATACTTTAGAGGGGGTCCCATAAAAAATATTTTTAAATCAACGTAGCACTTTTTAAGAAAAATAAAAAAAAACAGTTAACAAAATCACTTATTAACTGTTATTTTGATTTATCTCAAAAAGTGCTGCGTTGAGTATGCCCTACCGATCTAAAAAATAATCATCAAAATTGATTCAGAATTGACGGAGTAATCGCGTAACATACAATAAAAAAAATTAAAAAAATACAGATGAGTTTACAACCTCCGTCAATTCTTAATCAATTTTGATGATTCTTTTTTTGGCCGGTGAGGCATACTTCAGAGGTAGTCCCATAAAAAATATTTTGAAATAAACGCAGCACTTTCTAAGAAAAATAAAAAAAAACAGTTAATGAAAATCATTGTTATATAACCTTACATTTGAAACGTATTTATGATTATGATTATCTAAAATCTCCATGGTAACTAAATCTAAATTATTAACAAAAATAATATACACATACAGTCAACTCTCGATGTGTTGTACTTCGATAAGCTTAATTCTTAAATTCTTAAAGTCGAATAAAATCTGCGGTCTCACCTCAATGAAACGATATCAGACAAAGAACGTGAAAATCGTGTTGAAAATAAGTAGAACTGAAAATAGGGTTCAAAAGAAAGAACTTCTAGGACCACCTCTATGAAATGAACTTTTAGAAGTCATCGCCTCTATAACTCGAACTCAAATTAAAAGAATTTCATGTGTAATTTATATTCCGGTTTCCCGTCATTGTTTATCTTTCCAGTTCATAGTTACATCAGTCACTTATTATTAGTTATTCACTCGAGTGAACAATTTTAAAATGGCTATTGTAAATTCTTTCAATTAACGAAAAGTTGAAATTGATTTGCAAAGTGGGGAAATGAGAAAGAAGTTGGGCGTTTGTTGCTAGTGAATTCCGAATTCCGCGTAGTTATCTTTCTACCATCTTAAAGAATAAAAAAAAGATCACCACTGGTGGAAGGCGGTAAGTCTACTTATAGGCACCCTCAGAAAAAAGCGCAGTTCAGTTGAAAGTTATATGATAAATTGGTACCGGGTATTTAATTTTCTGTATCAATGATTTTATATGTATGTACAAACAACTTTCTCATTAATGAAAATTTACGTAATGATTTCGACTACAATTTTGTGTTCAATTTTCCCATTTACATGCAGATAAGTGGAATGATAAACTCGATAATTCTTTGTTCAGTAAGTCGAACTATTTTTCATAGTAGCTTGAAGATCGAGAATTGACTGTATAAACAAAAATACACTCACCACTAAAAAGTAAAAAATAGAAATAATTTTTAGGAAAAAAACAAAACTGACTTCATGATTAAACCTATATAATCAAACTTGAACTAAAAAATAAAAAATAATATTTTAATTGTTTCGAAACAAAAACCATTAAATGATAATCAACGAAATTATCGATACTTATATACCTATTCACAATTTATGATCAGTTATTTTTGGAGTCGGTGCCAACCAAAAAAAAAAAAAAAAAAAAAAAAAAACAGAATTTGAAAAGAAATGGTAATTGTAAAGATGCTCCCACTGTTTCATCACCGCCACACCACTGTCTCCGGCCATTCGAATGTTTATTGCTAAGGCAAGATTAAAGTGCCCTTCTTGGCTGGCACCGACTCTAAAAATAACTGATCATAAATTGTGAATAGGTATATAAGTATCGATAATTTCGTTGATTGTCATTTAATGGTTTTTGTTTGGAAACAATTAAAATATTATTTTTTATTTTTTAGTTCAAGTTTGATTATATAGGTTTAATCATGAAGTCGGTTTTGTTTTTTTTCCTAAAAATTATTTCTATGGAAAAAGTCTAAACTTGTGCTATTAAATAAACCGGGGAAAACTCACCGGTCTCACTCAGACCTATATGTATTATTCCAACAGGTGGAAAAGTTTTGGAAAAGTTAATACATAACAGGTTATCGTATTATCTTTACAGTAATAAGCTCCTCAGTGAAAACCAAGTTGATTCACGCCACAAAAAATCTCGGTTCATGCGGTAATGCAAGCCATAAATATTATCCTATATTCTTTTAATAATAACCAGCAAACCGCTATTATATCGCTTAATATCACTGGAGCGTTTGACTGTGCTTGTTGGCCGTCAATTTTTAGTACCCTTATTAAATATCAATGCCCATGTAACATTTACAGGATTATGAAAGATTATCTTAGCAGTAGATCTGTATCTTTAGTGACAAACAACGTTGCATTACATAGAAATCAATCTATTGGGACAACACAAGGCTCGTGCTGCTCTCCTCATATATGGAACATAATTGTTGACTCTCTGCTAAAAGAACGATTACCTTCAAATGCAACGATTTTGGCCTTTACAGATGACATATTAGCAACTATAATATCAAAATCTTTTAAACATTTACATACAGTAGTCGATATAGTATTAGACAAAATAAATTCTTGGGCTTACTTCAACAAACTGACGTTCAATACACAAAAATCTAATTATATGGTAATCACTAAAAAACGACGAAGTCCGGACTTAAATGTGAAAATACAAAATAAAAACCTGAATCGAATACGTACTTTGAAATATTTAGGCATAACTATTGACGAAAAATTAAAGTGGAACAGACATATTGACATACTACTAAACAAACTTATAAAATTAATAAATTTACTTTCAATAGCAGCGCGAGCGACATGGGGGTTGAGAACGGAGGCTCTGGAGGTTTTGTATAAAGGCGGAATTATGCCTATTCTTACTTATGGCATTGAAATATGGCATCCAGGACTTCAGATTAAATACAACAAGGCAAAGCTGGAAAGAGTCCAGAGGCTAATGGCACTCAAAATTGCCAAAGGATTCCGAACACTGATGAAGCTCTGATGAAGCTGCCTTTGTCTTGGCCAAAATGATCCCCATCAGTATATTAGCTAACAGTTACATAGGAAAATTCCATTTGTTATCTATGAACACTGACTACGAAAATTTCAAATCTAACAACTTTGAACATACTACCGACTACAAGGATTGGTTACACCCAGCAGAATTTCCTTGTATTACTGAATGCTTAACTGACCCCACAGACTATGAGATATATACTGACGGAAGCAAGAATGGCGAATATGTAGGCTGTGCTAGTCTCATTTTTAAAAACGAAATTTTAGAAGATGTAATAAAGTATAAATTAGACCCAGAATGTAGCAATCAAATCAAGCAGAACAATTCGCCATCCTTAAATCTCTAGAATACTTTCAAAATTTGAGGACAAAAGATAAAACTATTACAATACTAACGGACAATCAGTGTACTCTATACATGATAAAAAACAGACATTGTCATAATCCCATCACTGAAAAAAAAAGATCATTTCTAAGACATCTACAAACTGACGATAACATTCAAATTTCATTCAAATGGGTAAAGGGGCATTCCGACATAGCGGAAAACGAATTGGCTGACAAGGCTGCAAAAGAGGCTTCAAAGGATACTACCCTTCCTATATCATATAGTATGATATCCAAAGAACACTTAAAACACATGCTAAAAACACAAGCAGTAGACCAGTGGCAGACACGTTGGAACACAACACACAAGGGAAGACATCTACATAACTGCATTCCAGACTTACGGACCTACATTAAATCAAACTCATGGACTAACTTTTACATTATACAATACAATCACAGGACATGGCTGCAGTAAATAGTTATTTCTATCGATTTAAAATAAGAGATTCTTTCCTATGTCCTTGTGATTTCACTCAAGAACAAAATATACACCACCTCATATATGAATGCAGACTACTCACTGACTACAGAACTATACTACAGGCAAAAATAGTACAGAAACTTGAACATTGGCCGGTGCATGGTCAATGTTTGATGAACAATTTATTTAAAAATTTCAATATATTTCTTAAAACTTCAATACTTAAAATAGAGGATGTAAATATGAAATATCTTTAAACCACTAAATATTCATAAATTTTTCTCTATATAACTTTGTTGTTTGATTTTATTGAATTTTGACTTATTATTTATGTTATACAACTTCTTGTTCTTTATTTTATTTTATTTTTCTTGTTTATTTTTTAAATTAACCTTTCAACACATGTAAAATTCTAATCAAATCACAAATAATAATTACATGTACATTGTATACTTTGTACAAGTAAGGTGTGTCCAAAAAAAATAAATAAATTCCCTTTCAACAGGGTTACTGCTGTAAGGAAAACACTAAAGGATATTGATAGCGTTGTATATATTATTTAGAATTAAGGATTTTGTTTACTTGTAAATAATTTCTATTTTGTAATAAATCCTGAAATTTCATCATTTTATATCACTAAGTTCTTATTTCATCTTATTTGATTTAATTTTTGATATCACAAATATTTTTTTAAAAATAATATTTTAATTATTATTTGTTTAAAGCATATAAATATTATTTTAACTTTGCTTAGCTTATTATTATAATAATTATAATATTATTTTAAGTATACTTTAAAAAGTTATTGTGTAGCTATATATTATTTTAAATTCTATAATTAATTTTTTGTAAAGGATGCTTACCAGGATTTAATTTGATTTTGTCTTGTTAATATCTCTTATATATTTTTATTTTTATTTTTATTTTTTTTATTTTATTTTTTTTATTTATTTTTTTTATTTTGTCTTTGATATCACGTTTGCATTTTTGCACTTATTTTACTTTTCGCTTTGGGTTTATTATTTTACTTGTATTTGAATAGTCATGGGCGATCCCATCGCCAATCCAAATTCTTTTGGCGGAAAGACAGGACGTTTTTGCGGCGGTTCAGACTATTTTTGATAAATCCCAATTCCTGGATGATGAAACAGTAGCCAGTCTTGAGCCCGTCTATAACAGATTAGTTAAATATGAAGTCAGCTTCAATCTCAAATTAGAAGTTTTAATGCTACCGTTAAAGATAAGAAGGAAAATTTAGAAACTCATTTTTCGAAATACTAGATATGGCTTAAGTTTAACTTTATTATGGCTTAAGTATTACTTTAAAGCTATTAGCACTAGCGTTGCTAAGGAAGAAAAAACGGCCGTTTCCCCCACCGCATGTCATCCAGTTGCTCAGGATTTTCCGAAAATAAATTTACCAATATTTAATAGGAAAATAGAAGAATAGAGCGAGTTTATCTCCCTTTTTTATTCAATGGTCCATTACGAACCTTTCATAAGGTATCCGTACCAACTATAAGAAAATTTCATTACTTAAGGTGCAGCTTGAGGGATGAAGCTTTTTCGTTAATGTCTGGAGTTGCGCATGAAGAGGTCAATTATATTATGGCTTACGATGCTTTGGTTTCACGATACCAAAAGAAAAGGCGACTTGCTAGATTTTATTTTACAGAACAATGGATTTTAGCCCATTAACCAGTTCCTCACCAGCCAATCTTCAAAAATTCTTAAGCATTCATGAGAACAACTTCTGTGCGTTATCGGCTTCATGCATAAAAGATATGGGTAATTTTTTTTTTTAAACTGCATATAGCTTTATCGAATTTAGATCCAGGGACCAGAAGAGCGTTCGAGGAACGGATAAAATCATAGGATATCCCCCCTTACCGTGAATTAATGGGCTTTGTTATGGAACAAACCCGAGTTAGCGAGATGATGGCTGAGGAAATGGTTTAAGAACGGTCAAGCTCAAAAGAAAAATCCCTACCGAAACTTCTACGAAAAAATACTGTTCGGTCAAATGGTCAGGATGATTAAGTTTCGTTTAGCGTTGTACTACAAAGTTCTCGCGAGACTGACTTATTTAACCAAAAGAATCGTAGTAGTATTCCAAAATATGTCCAGAGATCATGCTCATCGGAGAACGAAACTTTTGAGAATATAGGTGAAACGGTTCTTGAGAAGAAGAAAGAGAAAAGAGCAGTACGGTGCGATGAAACCGATGGATCTACTAGGAAATTAGCTTGTTGGAACTGCGGTGGGCCTTATGTTTACTCTAAATGCTCGCTTCCTCGGAAATTATTTTGCTACTGTTGCGGTAACCAAGGAGTGTCTCTGTACGCCTGCCCTAAATGCACTCCGGGAAAAGGGCATGGGAACTAGAAGTTAGGGTCAACCCGTCACTGCTGACCATCAAGTATCGTATCGTCTCTCAATGGTAATAAGACCTCTGCCTCCTATCTTGGGTCATCTGGTATCGTAACGCGTCCTGAAGAAAAACCTACCTTATCGCATGCGCTATCTTTACCGCAACGGATTAGTCCCTCGTCTAAACAGTTATTTATTCACTTTAAAATAGACGAATCATACAGTAAAAGAGAACCTGACTTGTTAGCTCTGTTTGATCCGGGTTCCTCAACATCCTATGTTGGACCGGAGGAAATAGAGATTTTAATGCGAATGGGATACATGATTGAGCTAATACCAGAGTTTACGATTTATGTCGCTAATAGAAGCTCAAGTATACTTAGAGAACGATTCTATGTACCTTTCATCATAGGAGGCCAGTCATTTGATATAAATCTTTACATTCTTGCTTTACTTCCATTTAAGTTCTTTGTTTGGCTTGGAATTTTTGGTGAAGGCGAATTTTTGCACGAATTTGCAAAAGGCAATTTGGTGGTTTGAATATGAACCCAAAATTATCTATTCCTTTCCTCGAGATGATTCCCAATTGGGTCTTAATACTTCAAACTCATGCAGGGTTAGTCCACTTCATTCTTCGGAAAGGAGAGACCTGTTGAAAGTAGTTAGTGAAGGCTTGCAAATGCCTTAGGATTCCCCGGGGTTAACAACACATATAACTCATAAAATAGATGTCGAGGGAGCCCAACCTATCAAGCAGCGCCCCTACCATTATTCGCCTAAAGTTCTTGAAGCAATGCACAAGGAATTGGATCGGATGTTAAAAGATGGTCTCATAGAGCCTTGCCACCACCTTGGTCATCTCCAGTTGTCATGGTACGCAAATTTATCGTTTCTGTATCGATTTTCGAAAAGTCAGGTCACTTCTAAATATTCCTATCCCATGCATAATATGACTACCCTCTTGGATGGACTTCGACAAGCAAATTACCTTTCAAAATTTGATCTCAAACAGGCGTTTTTACAAGTCCCGCTAGCTGACGAAAGTAGTAGAGACATTACTGCGTATGTAGCCCCTGTAAAAGGATTATTTGGGTTTAAAGTTATGCCTTTTGGATTAACCAACTCTCCGGCGATCTTCCAAAGATTAGCTGATGCAATCTTTGGATCTGAACTTTATCCATACGTTGTCGTTTTCTTAGATGATATTCTGGTGTTTACCCCATCTCTGCAATTGCATTTGAAAATGCTTAAAGAAGTGTTTCAAAGAATTAAGACTTCAGGTTTACGTATCAACCCAGAAAAATGCGAGTTTGGATGCCAAGAAGTACACTACCTAAGCTATTTAATTAACAGTTCCGACACTTTGATTCCAATTCCCAGCAATATTGCTGAACTAAGAAGGTTCCTTGGGATGACGGGATGGTACCGCCGGTTTATTAAAGACTTCTCCACAGTTGTTGCTACAATAACCTCATTACTCAAACGGAAAACCAAATGGTCTTGGAGTAATGAACAAGATGAAGCTTTCAACACTTTGAAGACAGCTTTGACTCAGGCCCCTATACTAGCCAGGCCAGATTTTGATCAGCCTTTCTGAGTACAAACTGACGCAAGTGACACAGGTTGGCTGATAAATGACGATCAATTATTATACTACCGCACAGTGGAACGAATAACGTATTCTAAGTGAAAAAAAGTCATATCAGCGAATCGTCTATTTCGGTTCACTATTCATAAGAACGATATTAAATTAAAGGATTTCATTAATATTATTAGCTTAATCGCTCTGCAGCTCAAGAGAAAAATAAATGAAGACCCAATAGGGCTAAGATCCAATGTGACTGAAATATTTTTTTTTTTGGAAATCCAACGATATAGTCCAATATTATGGATGAACGATATTATTGCACATATGTAGTGGTTTTCATTTGAAATAGTTAACGATATTTACAAGTGTTACTGTTTTAAATAAGTAAATTTAACGCTTAATTTTAAATTCATTAATATATTTTTGAAATTCCACCGCGTGACACCGTCTTCAAACCTTCTTGATTACAATCACTAGTATCTATATTAACTTTTACAGGAAAAATCAGCTGCTAATAACAGCCATTTTAGTAATTATATCGATTTTTCTTCGTGATCCAACTACATTGCTAACCTCTACAGTATAACGAAAAATGAATTTAAAGTGGAAATAAATCATAGCAAAAAATTACATATCACCAAATATCGTTCACTTTTGAAAAGAACAATATCGAGTTAGAGAATTATATGAATATCACTGCCTTAATCCCTTAGAAGCTCTAATCAAAAGAAAATGCATCTATATACTAACAATCGCGTTACTGTTTTCAGTGCCAATGCTGATTTAATTGAGCAATAGGGACTTAAATAGTTTTTTTATTAATTAAACATTGACGATATCACTATTTGTTAATACTGGATTTTATTTAGCAATTTTATTGTTTTAAATAAATCAATTTAATGTGTAATTTCAATTTCATTACAATATTTTTAACATGACACCAGTTCCATAATTGTTGTCATATAACACTTGTATACTAACTTTACTAGGGCATATCAGCTACAATGGTCTACTATTTTTATAATTTGATGAATTTTACAGTTCCTCGATTGGAAATTATTTCCTTATGCAAGAGATCTAATGAAAAAAGAACGAATATATTTTTGAACGTATACTGGAATAATTTAATAGATTATACTTTTGGATTGTACTTAGAATTATAGTTTTGGTCTCCCTACTCTCCATGCTTGGATTAGGGCTTTCGAATGCTCTTTGCAAATAAGTTATCGGCTTCATATTAAGGAATGTGCAGTAAGAATTGAATCTGAATAGGGCGAATTGAAAAATAGAAAAGAAGAAATTCAATCATATTTAAAAAGATAAATGGGGTTAATTGTGGATAGGCCAAAACCTGGTTTTGGGAACTCAAATGACGGAAACTTGGCAAGAAGATTTCTTAAAAATTACCGACAAAGTGCAAAAATAACCGGATTAAATGAAGAAATTCTGCAGAGGTTTTATTATATTCTTAATGAGATTAATTCTGGAATTGAATAAGATTTTGAAAAATTCGAATCATATCTGGATATAACAATAGATTTGTACCTCAACCTCTATCCTTGGTTTTATATGCCAGTAAGTCAGTAACAGTGCTTAAGTTACTATTCCATGGCACAGAGATTGTTAATAGAACTTTCTCACTCTGATTGTTTTAATTAATATAAAATAATCATTTTGCCACAAAACTGCAAATTTTTGTAAACGCATGCCTATAAACATTTTTGCATACCTAAGTAAACGAGGTATCATCCTAGGTTAATCCAAATATTTATGCAAATAATAAAATTTAATAATTTGTTGACATTGATAGGTCCAAATTATTTGTCCGGATTAATGATTCGTGGCTTATTTTATTGATTGTAATGAGTAGAAGTTCATAGGAGATTTGTTTGAAAAATTAATTTTTTTTACAAAAATAACCATTGTTTTTTTTCAAAATATTGAAAATTCATTGTCCTAAAATTTATTCAACATTTTTCCCAAACACTGTGACTAAAAAAAAAAAAAGAAATTGGGAACAAAAATTTTTTTTCCAGTTAGAAGTGCTATTCGGCCTACTGTGCACCGGAAGAATCCTTTGAAAGGAGAACTGGAAGATCCCAGTGAAGAATGGAAGGCTGTAGTACCTAGTCATCTTCGGCAACGTATAATACACGACAACCATGACCTACCCCAGTCAGGCAAGCTGATTGATAAGACTGTTGCCAGAGTAGGTAGGTTATACTACTGGCCTGGATTATATCGTGATATTAGTTGTTACGTTAGCCGGTGTGAGGTATGTCAAAAGGTAAAACCCCCGAACACCCCACCTAGAGGTCTGATTTATCCCCGCTATAACAAACAGCCTTGGGAAATTGTCTCAGTTGATATAATGGATATATATCCTCGAAGCTCAAAAGGCAATAAGTACCTCTTAGTGTTTGTGGACCTATTTAGTAGATGGGTGGAACTGTGTCTGATTAGGAAAGCCACATCATCCGTTATTATCTTGGAGTTAAAGTCCTGAATAATTTATAGATATAAAGCGCCTCTAAAATTAATCACTGACAACGCTTAGAATTCGTTAGCAATATGGTAAATAAAGTAGCTAAGCAGTTCATCATAAAACAGGAAACAACCCCTTTTTTACCACTCGCAGGAGAACCCAACGGAACGAACCAATCGTAACATCAAACAGCTTATCGTCTCGTACTTAGGAAGGAAACATCAACGCTGGGATGAGAAACTTGGAGAGATCCAGTTCGTGTTTAATTCGTCTGTTCAGGAATCGACGAAGTTTAGCCCTGCTTTCCTAAATTTTGGAAGAGAGCTAAGGCCTGTCCACGATGTATCTTCAGGGGAAGTTATAAATGCAGGTGTCTCTTAGGCCGCTAAGATAAGTAGAATTCCGGTAATCCATCATATAGCGGAACAAAACTCCTTGAATGCCAGCTTATCACAGAGTCGCAGATATAATACGAGACGTCGACAAGATCGCTTCAGGCCTGGAGATTTAGTCCTCAAGAAGTTTTTTCAACTGTCTTCAGCTATATACAAATTGGTTGCGAAGCTAAATCCCAAATACGAAGGTCCGAATACTGTCGCTACTGGTGCATCTTGCAAGTTGAAGGATAATGCACGAAGGCAGGCTTATGGCATCCATTAAAACTTAAATTATTTCGTCCTTCCAAACGCACTTAACTGCTGGAGAGGGGTGTGTAACGGCTTGTTTAGCTGTTAAGCTCTTCGTAAGCCTAGATTTGTAAGGCATTGGCCGCCGCTAGCGCTGTGGGACGGCCCATCAAGGATGAAGTTACTTCCGTACCGTGTCTGCTGCAGAACAAATCAGCGTATATAAAGATCACTTTATGTTTACTTAATAACTTAACGCAGCGGTAAGCCCGGACGCACACTGATCCAGCATTTCACCTGAAGCAAGTGTTGCGAAACAAAATGTTTCGCTGGGCACGAGCGCTCTGTGTGTTTTATAGGGGTCCAACACACTGATCAAGCAAATGTTGCGAGGCGTTTCGCAACACCTTGAAACATTTGAGCAGTTTTTCGAAGCACAATGGGGCCAATGACCAATATTTGCGTTCAAAACCTCTCGCAGTAATTTTTCGTTACTGAATTAGTGGAAAACTAGTCAAAAGCTGTTGATACGTAAATTTGTGGTTCGGATTGGGTCCAATATTTTAAGTATAAAAAATAATAATAGCGATTTTTTTTTTTTTTTTTATACGTCTTTTGTATGACACAGAGAGAGAGAGAGAGAGAGAGAGAGAGAGAGTGGGATGTTAAAAGAATAAAAAAATTGTAACCTAACATTTTATATTATAAAATTTACAATAATGTTTACACTAAAAATATAAAAACATTTTTTTTTTAAATATTTAAAACATATAATAATGAACGAAAACGAAATAATTGTATGGAACTAATTGTAGGCGGAGCTGCAATCAAAGTCTTGTCTTCAAACAGCTTTGCTGTTTTCTTCCTGAATTTTTAAAATGTACCATGAGTTTGTGCCCATAAGAGTCATTGATAAGTATAGTCTGGAATATATTTAGAATCTCAGCGTCAACTACAGTTATCAATGCTTGTGTTTGTTTTTCACAGAAAAAGGTTCTGGCTGGATTGGCTACGTTTGAGCTTCCAAATCCTGGCTTAGTTTTGTCAACAATAATTCCAAGTTTCTGATGATTATTGTAGTTTCGATTAGCTATAACAAGCTCCATCGATAGCTATAACAAGCTCCATAGGTATGTCCACCTCTCCTTGAGCTTGCCATTTTTTGATGAGTAATTTAAAACTAATTTAAAGAGCGCACTCAAAAAATCGTATCCATCAATGAAGTACAGACAATCCGAAATTGAATCGTGAAACATCTACTGGAGCTGCATACAATTTTTTCAGGTCATTTAAATCTAAATAGCACCTTTAAGTTGATTTGTTATCCGCTGGAGAGTTATAAATTTTCCGATCCATCATTGTACACATTTCATGTTAGGTTTGGGTAAGGTTTACTACGTCTGAGGTCTCCACATCACAAATCGTGTGTCTTAATACTTTTATGCGAGTCATAAAATATTTATAATCAAATCACAAAAATAACCCAAAAAAAAAAAAAAAAAAAAAAAAATCAGTAAAATACCATTATTATAAAAAGGGGAAACTTGGGGCAATTTTTTCTTTCCCATTATGTTTACCAGATAGTATCTCTAATAGTCCAAGAGCCGAACCCAAATTTCGTGACTTATTTGAAGAAAACTTTTAGGTATACAGTCATAAAATGTCCACCCTCAGCAATCAATTTGCACTTGTCTGCCAACTCAAAGCGGGGACGTTTCAAAATGGCGACCACCGAAAGGGGGTAGCAAATATCAAAAAAATGGTATTGTTTGAAGATGATTTATTTAAAGCAAACAAGAAACTGCAAACCTCCGAGGTGCCAAAAAACGTTGTCTGCCCAAATTGTGAGGGGGCGTCGCACTGACAGACAAAATTCAAAATCCACTTTTTTTCAGTCCAAAAGTGGACCATTTGAAGACGATTAATTTGATGCACACAAGAAACTGCATGCTCCCTAGAGGACAAAAACCTTGTCTGCCCAAATTGTGAGGGGGCGTCTCACCGGCAGATAAAATTCAAAATCCGCGTTTTTTAGTCCAAAAGTGGACGACTTGAAGACGATTTATTTCAAGCACACTAGAAACTGCATACTCCCTAGATGAGAAAAAAGGTTGTCTGCCAAAATTTGGAAGAGGCGTCGCACCGGCAGACAAAATTCAAAATCCACTTTTTTTTAGTCAAAAAGTGGACGACTTAAAGACGATTTATTTCAAGCACGCTAGAAACTGCATACTCTCTAGATGAGAAAAAAGGTTGTCTGCCAAAATTTGGAGGGGGATAAGCATCGGCAGACTAAATTCAAAATCCTCGTGAAGGCGTCACACCGGCTGACATTGTTCAAAACTCACATCCTTTTCGTCCAACAGCGAACCTTTTGAACATGATTTCCTTTTTTATTTGATTTATAAGTAGTTTTTCTCAAGAATAATTTGAGCAAATTATATTATATTGCTTCCTACATACAGTACAATGTAATTAATAATATATACCAATCAATATATATGAACAGCAATAATATAAATACCGGCCACATAATTAAAAAAAGAATAATATTTTAACTTATAAAGTTATGAAATATGTACTACACTGTAAAAAAATCGTATAAAACTTGTATAGTAGTCCAGTTAATTTATTTGTAAAATGATAGACCGAGAGCCCGATAGGAAAAAATACCGAGTTATTTCACCTCTTTTTTGTAATGCATGGTGTAATCTATCCACTGTTCTGACTGAAAATTATGAATTTCCCATTCGTCAGTGCCGCAAAAAATGGCAGTGGGGGGAAAGGATTGAAAATCGTATTTCTTAGACGTTCGGAAATCGTTACTTTTAGTATATTCAAGCAAATCAACTTTGCAACAAATTTGGTAATAATTATTTTTTCTCAGATCAATAGTTTTACAGCGGTTTGGCCCCCAAAGATTGGCTATTTTCACCTAAGTCGCACTTTTTCGTGAAAACACGGAATTGGTACTTTTCCGTTGTCGGTTATAACTCTAATCCAAAATTTAATTTTTCCAACTGATAGCTGATAAAATTCCTTTGAGACATTATATATATAATTTATTTTATTTATTTATTTATGTAATGTGAGTAAAGTTATGTGAAATACCCATGCCAGCACGCTAAAAACCCGTACTGTTGTGAAGTTAAAGTTTTTTGGCACATATTTCGTTCTAACCCCAAAACTATTCGTGCAATCAAAAATCTTTTTTTCTTGATTTATAGCTACCTAAATTTCTTATCAAAGCTATATTAAAATTCATATAAAGTTATGTAAAATACCTATGCCAGCACGCTAAAACCCTGTACTGTTGTGAAAGGTAGTTTTTTGGTACATTTTTCATTATAAACCCAAAACTGTTCTTCCGATCCAAAAAAAAAAAAAATTTCTTAACTGATAGCTGACTAAATTTGCAATCAGACCCCACATATAAAATTATGATCAAGCTCTGTAAAATACCCGTGCCAGAACGCCCAAAACAGGTACTGTTGTTAAATCCAAATCATGGATTATTTTTCGATATTACTCTAAAACAATTTGTCCAAACAAAAATTTACTTTTTTCAACTAAAAGCTGACTAAATTTAATATCGACTTACGTGAAGTTAGCCTATCTTTGGTGGCCAAACCGCTGTAAAACTATTGATCTGAAAAAAAAAATGAATATTTCAAAATTTGTTGCAACGTTGATTTGCTTGAATATACTAAAACTAACGATTTCCAAACGTCTAAGAAATACGATTTTTAATCCTTTCCCCCCACTGCCATTTTTTGCGGCACTGACGACTGGAAAATTCATAATTTTCATTCAGAATAGTGGATAGATTACACGAAGCATTACAAAAAAGAGGTGAATAACTCGGTATTTTTTCCTATCGGGCTCTCGGACAATCATTTTACAAATAAATTAACTGGACTCCTATACAAGTTTTATACGAATTTTGTTACAGTGTAGTACATATTTCATAACTTCATAAGATGAAAAATTATTCTTTTTTTAATTACGTGGCCGGTATTTGTATTATTGCTGTTCATATATATTGATTGGTATATATTATTAATTATATTGTACTGAATGTAGGAAGCAATATATTATAATTTGCTCAAATTATTCTAGAGAAAACCTACTTATAAATCAAATAAAAAAGGAAATCATGTTCAAATTGTTCACTGTTGGGCCAAAAGGATGTGAGTTTTGAACAATGTCAGCCGGTGTGACACCTTCACGAGGATTTTGAATTTTGTTTGCCTATGCTTAGCCCCCTCCAAATTTTGGCAGACAACGTTTTTTATCATCTAGGAAATATGCAGTTTCTTAAGTGCTTGAAATAAATCGTCCTCTTTTGGTCTAAAAAAACGTGAATTTTTAAATTTCGACTGCCGGTACGACGCCCCCTCCGAATTTTGGCAGACAACGTTTTTTGTCCCCTAGGGAGCATGCAGTTTCTTGTGTGTTTCAAATAAATCGTCTTCAAATGGTCCACTTTTAAACTGAAAATACGCTGATTTTGAATTTTGTTTGCCGATGCTTGGCCCCTCCAAATTTTGGCAGACAACGTTTTTTGTCATCTAGGAAATATGTAGTTTCTTGAGTGCTTGAAATAAATCGTCTTCAAATCGTCCTCTTTTGGTCTAAAAAAAACGTGAATTTTAAATTTCGACTGCCGGTACGACGCCCCCTCCGAATTTTGGCAGATAACGTTTTTTTCCCCTAGGGAGCATGCAGTTTCTGGTGTGCTTCAAATAAATCGTCTTCAAAAGGTCCACTTTTAAACTGAAAATACGCGGATTTTGAATTTTGTCTGCCGATGCTTGGCCCCTCCAAATTTTGGCAGAGAACGTTTTTGTCATCTAGGAAATATGCAGTTTCTTGAGTGCTTAAAATAAATCGTCTTCAAATCGTTCTCTTTTGGTCTAAAAAAAACGTGAATTTTGAATTTCGTCTGCTGGTGCGACGACCCCTCCAAATTTTGGCAGACAACGTTTTTTGTCCCCTAGGGAGCATGCAGTTTCCTGTGTATTTCAAATAAATCGTCTTCAAATGGTTCACTTTTGGACTGAAAATTCGCGGATTTTGAATTTTGTCTGCCGGTGCGACGCCCCCTCCAAATTTTGGCAGACAACGGTTTTTGGCACCTAGAGGGTTTACAGTTTCTTGTTTGCTTTAAATCAATCATCTTCAAATAATACCATTTTTTTATATTTGCTACCCTCTTTCGATGGTCGCCATTTTGAAACGCCCCCTGCTTTGAGTTGGCAGACAAGTGCTAATTAATTGCTGAGGGTAGACATTTTATGGCTGTAGGTCCAAAAGTTTTCTTCAAATAAGTCACGAAATTTGGCCTCGGCTCTTGGACTATAAAGTACCACACAGAGCCAGCGATTTAACTGCGTTCAATTTAAAAGATTTGTATTAATTTATTTACTACAATACATTAAAAACAAAAACTTGAAATTAAGGGTTCCATGAATTATAAAGGAATAATTTAAAATTTTCGATAAGTTTAACATAATTATAGGTACCTCCTAGAGAATAATTCATATTAAAATCAAAGTCGGAACTTTAAAAATAAGTGATTATTTAAAAATAATCACTTAACTACACTATGTTTAAGTCAAATAAAAGACAATTTCACAAGGTGGCAGATTAATGTTAATAAATTCTTGTTTATCATTTATTATAGCTCTTCGTTTGATTGGATTACTTTTGTTTATTTATCGAACAATTGAATTAAATTAATTCTAATTCATTTCAACATAGTTTGATTTTGGAGGTTTCGACCTCAAATATTGGCCAGTGGTACCACTGTTCGATGCCTGGACCCGATAAACCACGATGCTTGATGTTTCCAGGAGCAAAACGTCCAGCGCATACACCAACCCCCTTCCACTACCCACCACTACAGCCTCAGAAAACCCTCTGACAACCATACTCCCTCAGATCTCAGAAATAAATTTAGGAATGGATTGATAAGGCTGGGCGCACACAGGTCGCAACGTTTTGCTGCAAGCGTTTTGCTTCTTTGCTCCTCCAGTGTGTGGGAGGTTTGCACGACGCAACATTATGTTCTAAGCAACTGAACATAATATTATTTGTGTTGTTCTTCCACAGGAGTGGCGCAATGAATAATGAGTAATAAGTAATGAGTAATAAATCGTATTTGACTGGGTTTAACTTGATAACCCCGCTAAAAAAAACATTGCAATCATGTAGACCAAAACGAAAGTCAGCTTATTATCACCAAGCGGGTTAAAACTCCTTGCCTTATGTTTTTAATATAAATTTACAATCAATAAAAAATATTAATATTTACATTTTGAATCCTAGCAACCCAGCATGAGATTCACATACGTATATCAAAATAATCATAGATTTGAACGATGCACAGTGGGGTATTTGACTAATTTTCTTGTCCAAAAATATTTCTGATGTTTTATTCATTTCATATGTTGAAAAATATGTTATATATGAATATAGAAATAAATACATAAAAAAAATTATTAATATTAGATAACAACTCATTAAATGTTGCACCACATATAGAACATTTCATTTTATTTGTAGACTAGAAGTTGAGTTTGAGTTGCAGCATTACTCACTTTAGCATAAACTATTTTCAGTAACAATGTATGCTTCACATTATACAATCTTTGTTCCAATACAATTGTTGATTCTTCTAATTGGTTTGATGAATTTTGAGTATATCGTATTTCTTAATTCGAAATGTTTGCGTTATCCTTGACAAACCTAATTCTGATGGGACACTAAAAGGATGGTGTTAGATTCTGTGAAACAACTCGCTTTTCACATAACCCACAAGTTAACTGCAGTGGGCACGAGTGAAGTTTGAAATATGTTTGCATCAGAGTCATAATCATTTGCAAAGTTCTGGATTCTTCAAATCTCTTTAGTGGTCGCCTTTGTCGCATTTTGCCATTTGTAACAATAATTCACCTTGAAGTCTTAATTTTTTCAATCTTGCATACTTCATTAATTTTTACAAAAGTATCTTCTTTTTTGTGAGATTCCATCCATTTTTGTTAAAACCGTGGCTGAAAATGAGAAAAATTAAGCTTGATTTCATTTATTTGGTTTTTTGAGTAATCCTCTAATTTTAACAAAATATTCTGGGCATATTCTAATTCTACTTAATAATAAATGTCCTTTTTTTGACGCATGATGTCAAATACATTTTTTCCAGAATTAATTTTGACTTCCAAAAGTCCTAAAAGGCAAAAAAAAAAAAAAAAATATTAAAAATTATCTCAAAAATAATAACATTAAACACACAAAAAAAAGCAGACATTAACTGGCATGTACATCCGCGATTACCGATTATATATTCTTAAAGCTAAATCATTCCTCTTTATGTTGATATAAAAAAAAGCAGTTGGAAATTCTTGGAAGTATAAAAAAAATATTTGTATTCTTTTAAATTTGACACTGAAAACGCCAAAAGATTTTCTATTTTCCTTTGTGGTCTAACTAAATTACAAATGATCTAATTATTGTTAAATAATGATAAATATTTACTCACTTACCTGCTTCAGATTGACCCATCATCAACCCAGTCTAAAAAAATTCCAAACTCTAGAAAAATTACTTTTTACACAGATAAATATCCTGATGAAATTTTAAAAGTGAGTGCACAAATAGAGAGTGGTGACTTTGTAGTGTTACACCTTGTTCAAAGATGATCCAGGCAAAGGAATTGGACTTACAAATTGTTGACAGACTATTTAACTATCTCGTACATTAATTCCTTTACGTTTAGATAAATTTTACAAAATGAACTTTTGGCCAGCATTTGAAAGCAAATATCCCAATGTGCGATGGACGAGTTAGTTCAATGGAAACTGTACCGAGTACAAAACAACTTTATCTATTATTAAGTAGAACTCGAGCCATGTAATCCTCTAGGTAAACGACAATTATCTACACATGTCATAGAATTATATTTTTTAAATTATGAGTAGTTTTAAATCTAACGGCAAAAATATTAAGCTTCTAACTACCATTTCCTGATATTTACCATTGAGGGGCAGTACTATTTTTATTAAGAGACTTGAAACAAAAAAAAAAGTTTATTGCTCAAAAGTAACTTTTGTTCTAACTATTGTTTAACAAAAAGTTACAAGTTACTGGAAAACATTTTTTGAAAGGAAGGAACTTTTTCAGTAAATTTTTCCATTCAATTATCATTCAATTTTATCAATTAAAATAAGTCTTAAGTGACATAGCCGCTATTAACAATACGTTGGCATGTGCTCAGTGCTTGTGACATTATTAACAATAGTATTAATGAAAATCCTGTTGCCAGACTCTGTTTACAGTTATAGTATATGTAATGGATTACTCAGACAATCAGATTGGTGAGGAGAGTTCGTTTATTATTAATTAAAGACAATTAATAATAAAGACAGTTCTCAGTTCAATAGCTCTACTGTCAGCCGATAGGGGCGCTACCTGTACTCCCCTATCTCCCAAGGTCTAGGGTCTGTTCTGTTGATAAACTGTTATTGTTATCATTTTTATTTTTCCTAAAGGACATAAGTTTTATTTTATTTTATTTCTTTTTTTCTCGATTTTTAATTATTATTTTATTTATTATTACCTTCAGTAATGTATTTTTTTTTTGTTACTGTTTTTTTTCTTCTGTATATAGTACTGTAAATAGCCTAGTTTATGATTGTTTATTACGGATATGTATTTTTTTTTATTAATTTTTTTTTAATTACCTTTAGATTAAAATTTGTATTTTAGATTTTCTTATTTTAAAATGGATCTAGATAATACATCAGGAACTGAATCAGAGGATGAGACTCCAATGTCTGAAATAAGTGAGACTGACTCACAATATTTAAAGCACCGACAATTACAAAAACGTCAGCAAAATGCTAATCCAGGTTCCGCTGGAACCTCACCAAATTAAAAAAAAAATGAAAATAAAAAAAACAACCTCACCACCTATAACTCGCAGTAAATCAACTGCAGCCAATAAAACAGAAGTAATAGTCAACATACCTACCAACAATAGATTTTCCGCACTGGACAATAACACCTCAGAGCCACAACAAACCCAATCATTTCAGGACCCTGTCCCACCGCCAATATTTGTTTCAAATATCAAAGATTTTTTGTCGTTCGGTCAAGAAATTTCCAACTTGATCGGACAAACCAATTTTAAATGCTTTTCAAGGGTGAAAGATATAAAAATAAACACCACAACAAAAGAATATTATAAAAAGCTAATTAATCATTTATTGGCCAATAATTACGAATTTCACTGCTATCAACAGAGGGAAGAAAAGGCATACCGCGTTGTATTGAGAGGCCTCCATAGCAGCACCTCGACCCAGGCAATACAGAGGGATACAGAAGAAATCGGCCACACCGTAAGAAATATTTCAAATGTTTTCCATCCTACAGAGAAATATCCACTTCCGTTATTTATTGTTGATTTGGTGCCAGCCAAAAATAACATTGAAATATTTGAAATCACCAGGCTGGTCTATTCAGTCGTCCGATTTGAACAACCTAGACAGAGACCAACAATCGTACAGTGTACTAAATGTCAAAATCTTGGTCACACTAAGGCTTATTGTTATCATCCGCCAAGGTGCGTGAAATGTGCAGGTCCACATGCCACAGAAACGTGTCTAAAGACTCGTGATACTCCTGCAAAATGTGTTTTATGTAATTATGATCACCCTGCAAATTACAAAGGCTGCGTAGTTTACAAAAACACCCAAAAGCAAAGATTACTTAATGCAGCCTTTCTGAAGTCCCATTTAACATCCCAAAATGAGCAAAAATCCCCTAGCTGTCATTTTGTGGAATGCAAATGGCCTTCATAACCATCGAGACGAACTTAACATATTTCTAAATGACAATCACATAGACATAGCCCTACTGACGGAAACAAACTTTACAAAACGATCGTATTTTCAAATACCTGACTACATCACTCACAGATCAGACCACCCAGGCAACACAGCCCATGCCGGTTCTTGCATCCTAATTCATAAATCAATACCTCATTCTTTTGTCCCTTCTACTCCAACAGACACCATTCAATCCACTTCAGTATCCGTCTCCACTAGTCCTTTTAACGTAACGTTATCAGCTGTATACTGTCCTCCTGGTAATTCCCTCTCTTATAACCATCTTCATTGCTTATTCCGATCCCTCGGTCCGCCCTTTATTGCTGGAGGAGGCTACAACGCCAAACACCAGCGGTGGGGTTGTAGAAAACCCAACTCCCGTGGCAGCATTTTATCCCGTGTTTCCTCCTCCAACTGTTATTCTGTCCTTTCTCCCTTAGATCCAACTTATTGACCTACATCCCTCAAAAAACGTCCAGACATCCTCGATATATTTATTTCTTCTCAAATTTCCACCTCTCACACCTCTGTCAAATCCCTGGATGACCTTTCATCAGACCATAGCCCTGTTCTACTTCTCTTGCATTCAAACCCCGTCCCTAACCCTAAACCCTCTACTCCTAGACTAATAACAGGACGAGTAGACTGGGACAAATTTAGTTATGACATAGAAAATAAATTAGACTTAAAAATTCCACTAAAAAAAAAAACTTGATATCGACACTGCGATATATAAACTCACTATTTCAATATCCAGCGTTATTAACAAAAACACATCACGCAGGAAAAAAATTAATTTTCATCAGACTAACTTACCACAACACATTTGTATCTTGTTAAGAGAAAAACGTAAAGCAAGAGCGAAGTAGCACAGGACCAGATATCCATCAGATAAAAATAATTACTGCAAACTTACAAACTTAAGACAGAAATTAAGAAATACAAACTTCAAAAATTACATGACTACACAGAAAAAATTAATACAACCAACAAATCCTTATGGAATACCACTAAAAAACTACTGAACTACAGAAACTATAATCATCCCCTACTTACCGAAGCCAAAACCTGCTCAAAATCTGATGAAGAAAAATCACTTATTTTTGGCCAGCACCTTTTCCAAACTTTTAAACCACATCCTGATATCCTTAATCCTACTCATTTAGAATATATTAAATCAGAACTTAATATTCCACTTCCAATGTCCTCTTCCCCTAAAGCATTCCATCCTTCAGAAATATCAAACATCATTCATAGATTACCTTCAAACAAAGCCCCTGGACACAACCTAATTGCATCCCACATCCTTAAACTCCTTCCTCGTAAAGCCATCCTATCCCTAACATACATATATAATGCTGTACTCCGCACCACATATTTCCCTGATTCCTGGAAATTATCTATAGTTAAAATGATACCTAAACCTAAAAAGCCACCTGAGCTCCCATCCTATTTCTCTCTTGCCAATCATGGGTAAAATCCTAGAAAAACTCATTTTAAAACGTTTGTATCCTATCCTAGAATCCCATCATGTAATCCCAAATCACCAGTTTGGATTCCAAACATCACACTCAACAATCCAGCAATGTCATCGTGTGGTGGACGTTGTCTCCTCTGCATTGGAGCGCGGAATGTACTGCACGGGAGCCTTTCTTGATGTATAACAATCGTTTGACCGAGTCTGGCAGCCGGGACTGCTGTATAAACTCCGTCAGTCCCTTCCTTTAACATACTTCCTAATTATCCATTCCTATCTTAGCGATAGAACCTTCAAAGTTAATCATAACTTTTCCTATTCTTCTCTCTTTACCCAATCTGCCGGTGTTCCTCAAGGTAGTATCCTAGGTCCTATCCTCTACACAGTGTATACAGCTGACATCCCAACTCATCCTACCACTGTCCTCACTACTTACGCTGATGACACATGTGTGTTATCAGTAAACAATGATCCCTTTATTGCCTCTCAAACACTTGGAGAATCAAAATAAATCCAAACAAATCACACCAAATAACAGTTACCCTACGTTATAAACTTTCTGTCCAACTGTATTCTTTAATAATATTCCACTAATCCCTGTTGAATAGATCCGCTACCTAGGACTTCACTTGGACAAACGTCTAACTTGGAATCCACATACAAGACTAAAACGACAAAGAAACGACAGACTACCTCAACATTTGCTATATAAACGTTCAAAGCTCCCAATTAATTACAAAAGACTCATTTACATGACTGTGATTAGACCTATTCGGACGTATGGAGTTGAGCTTTGGGGCTATACTAAACCATCCAATTCATCTCGTATCCAATCCTTACAATCTAAAATCCTTCGAAAAATCCTCAATGCTCCTTATTTTGTGACCAATAAACTTATCCATAAAGATCTTAATGTTCCATATGTTTCTGATTTAGCCCAAACCAGATACCTATCCTTCCATAGTAAGCTTCATAACCACTCCAATCCACTAGTCTCCCAACTTGCTTCATCCTCCATCCCTGATAATCCTTCGAGGTGTCTGAAAAGAAAATGGCCTAGAGACTTTTTAGTGTAGACTTTATTGAAGTGCTACTAGTGAGTAGTTCTTCACAAGTTATTTACATGCCATTGCATTCACTGTGAACACATTTACTTATTGTATATTATTTTGTACAGTTGTAAATATCAATAAATGAAAAAAAAAGAAAAAAAGAAGTATTTAAAATTGAGGGGAGAGATTTAAAATTTCAAATACACTGAAAGAAATCTTACAAGATGTAGAAAAATCAGTATAGTCATTGTTTGATTTTTTAAAGGTTTTATGGACGGATATAGGGGTTAACAAATCGAAGATGAACTGCCAATGACTGAAGGGTAGAGGCAATAAAATAAAAAAATAAATTTTATCAAATGTCGATTGAAATTTCGTTTATTTGTATTGTGCAAAACTAAAATTTAAAAAAAAAAAAAAAAAAAAAAAATCCAAACTATCTACGTGTAAACAAAGAAATGCTAATCGAGTTATTTAAAAGGAAAAGTGCCAAGTAGTAAATGTTTCAATAAATACGAGAGATTCTTATTCAATTATCGTTCTTTTTTAAAAATATAATTCATGATGTTTTTATTCATAAATCAACTTCCAATTGAAAAATATTCATTATTAATCCATTCCTAAATTTTTTTCTGAGATCTGAGGAAGGGTGGTAGTCAGAAGGTTTTCTGAGGATGTAGTGGTGGCTAGTCGAAGGGGGTTGGTGCATGCGCAGAACGTTTTGCTCCTTATAAACATCAAGCATCGTGCTGTATTGGATCCAGGCGTCGAACAACTGCTCAATTGTTTCAAGGCGTTGCGAAACATCTTGCAACGTTTGCTCCTCCAGTGTATGGGACCCCTATTAAATACACGGAGCGCTCGTACCCAGCAAAACATTTTGTTTCGCAACATTTGCTTCAGGTAAAATGCTGGATCAGTGTGCGTCCAAGCAGACTTAATGTCTCTCTTCTGATTGATTTGCAAAAACTGCCATAGAGCAATAGCTACTTTGGCTTCCTCGTCACACATGTTAATTGCGCCAGTACTGTAGAAGAACAATACAAATAATATTGTGTTTTGTTGCTTGAAACAAAATTTAGCGTCATGCAAACCTCCCACACACTGAAGGAGCAAAGAAGCAAAACGCTTGCAACAAAACGTTGCGAAACACTTTGCTATAGGTGAAATGTTGGACCTGTGTGCGCCCAGCCTAAGCATTCTAATATTATGTAACAGTTTATCGTATTATATTTTATAGAATAGCGTAAATAAGTTTGTATAAATATTAATGATTTTGTTTATTATTTTAGTTGATGTTATACCTCAGATGTTTCCCGTTAAGAATGCCTTCGTAGATTTGTAAATGTATATACATATATATATATATATAGCTAAATAAAAGGATCGCGGGTTAAAGTTTTTAAAAAGAAGTTTTATTGAGAATTACATACATTGATCAAGAACAAGCACAATTCATAACTTATTGTAAGTACAGAATGTCTGATGAGGCTAGGTTGGGGTGGTCTTTTATAGGGTTTTTGTAAGAGGGGATATCATTGTTCATTCATACATTATTATATTCCTAATCCTTTTGAGGTGTACATAACTCCTCCCCCCCCCCCGAGTTCCGAGGTTCCCGATGGAACAAGTATCTTTGTTTAAATAGGTTAGATTCAATACAATTCAATTAAATATTTCCGTAAATAAAAGGTTTGAACCTTGTACATTTCTAATTACCTTTTACACCAAGTTTTAAATAGATAACATTCTATTAACAAAAGGGATTGGACCTTATACTCTAAGTTTATAAAAAAATAAAAGGATTAGACCTTGAACGTCTCTTGATGCTCTAGGGACTTTTATAAAAGCAAAAAGATTAGACTTTGAATACTTCTTGATTTCTTGTTTACTAAGTTAGGATTTGTACATTTGAAAAATAAAAAGATCAAACCTAGTACGTCTAACACTAGAATAGGATTTTATACAATTATCGACTTCCTATAAACAAAAGGAGTAGACCTTATCCATTTCTTAATATTTATAATAAACTTAAACTATTTACAAAAATACATAGTTCCTTACATACTAAAGTACAAACAAAAAGATAAAAGAATATTCCCTGAAACTAAACAATACATTTTAATATTAATACATTATTTTGAACAAAGGAAAGTAAAATAAGAGTCTTTGAATGAGTTTCTTCTATTACAAATAACACTTCTAAATTCAAAATTTCTCAATTAAAGCCATATTTTAAATCAAAATAGTAATTCAAATACTCTTCAAATTACAATTAATAATAATTTCAAAATAAAATTCATACTTTTCTCAATGATCAATCAAAATAATATTTCAAGACAAAATAATAATATCCTAATATTTATTATAGTGAATACAAAATATTAATTACAAAATGAATTATTACAATTGGTCAAACATAACACTATTCTGAAATAAAATAATAATTTAAATGATCTTTTACAATGTTAACATTGAACATATTTTACAGCAAAATACAAAAGACCGATTTTATTTAAATAAATTACAGCATTGTCAATTTAATATAAATACAGATAATTCTTTCAATATAACATAAACATATTTTCCTAATACCATTACATTTATTATATTTTATGAAACAAAAGGTTTTTTAATAGGATATTTTAATATTATTTAAATAAAATTAAGTATTTGTAATCAGAACCATTATCTGGTTTTTGAATATCTAAGGGATCTTCTCTATTTTTATTTAATTTTTCAGTTCTTGTTTCCTTTTCGTTATTTATTTTAGATCTTATAAATTTGTGTAGTAATTGTTGATCTTTATGATATTTTAATACGTACTGTTCAGTCAGGTCAATATTTTTGTCTGATTCTAATCTAGAGGTTCCTAAGGTAATTTCGTTGGGTGTTAGTTTCAGTTTATTGTTTAAAGTATTTTTGTAGGCTATTACTGCTAATCTTAATTTTTGTTGCGTTGAACATTTGTCTCTTTCTTTCCCTATTTTTCTTAATAACTCATTTGAAGTAGAATGAACCCTGTTTAGTAATCCTAGCTAATTTGAATGACTAGCTGAAATATAATGCAAGAGAATGTTGTTTTCCTCACAAAGCTGTTTTACAAAATTATTTTTCATTTCCGTCCCTTGGTCCAAGGATATTTGTAACGGTGTCGGAAAATATGTCATGTTGTTGTTTAGTGCATTACATATATTAATTGCGTTCTTTGATTGTAAAGTTTGGGCAAATAAATGTTTCGAAAATGTGTCGACTGCTGTGAAAATTATTGCATTGTTAAAATTAAAAATATCAATTATTAATTCCTGGAACGGTCTTTCTGGTGTAGGTGTAATCTGAAATTTAGTTTTTATAGGCTTACGGTCATATTTTGTAACTTTACAAGTTTCAAATTTATTAATATATTCTGCTATTTTATTTTGCATACCCGGAAAATAATATTCTTTTTTAAGTTTTTCAAACGTTTCGTTTATACCCCTATGTTTATTCTTGCCTAAATGATAGTTATCTATTATTTCTATTTGTTCTTTTGGGTTTTCAATGTCATTTACTATCTGTTTGTATTTTTTTAATTTAACCGATGGATATTGTGTTTCTACTATTTGTTTTATTGTTTTAAAATAGTCTTCATATAAATTTTCAGTTATTTCATTAGGTGATTTACATATTATTCCATAAGTTTTATTAGGTTCAAGTATTTGTTCTAACAATGGGGTGATATCTGATTTTCCATAAATGTTTAATTCATATCTACGTTTCCCGAATGGTTTGGTAAAATTGATTTTAGTATTTCCCCTTTTTATGACTATTTGATTCTTCTCTATGTTAATGCATTTTTCTAGTTCGCAAATTCGTACCTGTTCATTACTTGATTCTTGCGAGTGAATCGTCTCTAAATCTTCCTCTGATGGTGCTTGTAGATCTTCCATTATTGCTTCGTATTCCGAATTGTTTTCGTCCGCAATATCTTGGTTCAGCAATTCTTCAACATCCATTTCTTCTTCATCACTGGTATGATTTATTTCGTCAATTCCTCTAGAAAGTGCGTCGGCTACGTAATTAGTTTTATCTTGGATATGCTTAACGTCGAATTTGAACTCTTGGAGCTTCCATATCCATTTCATTATACGTGTGTTACCATTTGTCATTGAGAAGATCCATGTTAAGGGCTTATGATCAGTACATAAAATAAATCTTGTGCCATACAAATAAGGTTTAAAATGCTGTGGTGCCCATACGACTGCTAACAATTCTTTTTCTATTGCTCTGTATTTTAGTTCGGCATTTTGTAATACTCTAGAAGCAAGTGCTACAGGATGTTCTATTTCGTTCTCGTCTTTTTTGTGACAGAACAGCTTCGATGGCTTTATTACTAGCATCTGTGGTTAATATAAATGGCTTTTCCCAATCTGGGTATTTTAAAATTGGTTTATTGCTCATAATTTCGATTAGGGTTTGACGTGCCTGTTTTATTTCCTTTGTGCCATATATTTTGGTTTTAAAGGATTTGAAATTGGTCTGGTTATTTTGGCATAGTTTTTGATAAATTTCCTTTTATACCCGGTCATGCCGAGGAATTGTCTCGTCGTCTTTTCATTACGCGGAATAGGAAATTTTAAAATAGCTTCAATTTTTCTCTCATCTGTTTTTAATCCGTCCGGGGTTACGACGTAGCCTAAAAAGTTTATTTCAGTTTTTAAAAAATCAGTTTCGTCTAATTGTATTGAGAGGTTATGTTGTTTTAGGGCTTCAAATACTCTTTTTAAACCTTTTAAATGTTCTTCCTCATTTTTTGAATAAACTATTATATCGTCGATGTAAATCATAAAATTAGGAATATTTTGAATCATCATTGTCATTGCTCTTTGAAAGGTTGGATGTGCATTACACAGGCCAAAAGGCATACGCAAAAACTCAAAATGTCCATTTTCAGTGGAGACTGCGGTTTTAGCTATTGATTGTTCGTCCATCTCAATTTGGTGAAACCCTGACGCGAGGTCTATGGTTGAAAATATTTTCGATCCCTTTAATCTGTTCAATAAGTCCTCAATGTTCGGTAGGAAAAAATTATCTTTTACGGCTGCCTGATTTAATTTCCTATAGTCGATGACCATTCTTATTTTCTTTTGTACCGACGCGTCTGATTTTTTTTTGGTACGATCCAAAGTGGAGAATAATACGGCTATTTGCTAGGTCTTATTATTTTATTTTTTAATAATTTTTGCACTTCTCATTTATTTGTTTTTGAAATTGTTCCGGGTAACGGTTATTACGCGTATATATTGGATTTTCATTTGTCGTTATTATTTTATGTTAAAATGAAGCCCGTTGATTTTAAATTTTCGTCGTCTCTTTTTAATAGTTCGCCATGTTACACAGTGGGGCAAGTGCGGGAAAAATTCATTTTTTCGAAATTTTTGATTTTGATCATCTTGCTCGTGTTTCTGTTGTACATTAGCCACTGCATCTAGATATAGCACAAATTTTATCCGGACTAATGTTTAGCCCCATTTATTGAGGCTTAATATCAAGCTAGTGAAGTTCTGGTTAAATTACACCTAACTTTCAGAATTTGGTATATGAATGGGAAAAATAGTGGAATAATTCTAATGTTTTATTCCTGTTCTAGGATGTTTAAATATGCCACACATTACACAAATTGGTCAAAAAAAATATTTTTCATCACGTTACTAGACTAAAGTTACGAACCACCATAAACATTTTGAAAAGGTAGTGCTACAAAAAAAGCCCCGGTTTCCTCAGGGATGGGGAAGGTATTTTCTTAAACTAGACGTGTTAAAGTATAGATTGGAACAAAAATCATCTACCTTTATCTGCATATCCGATCACAACACCGCAAAGAAAGGAAAGGATTAGAATACACCTTTGTTTGTTTACCCAATAGGCTCAGAAAATACATGTCCCCACGTCAAAACACTTTTAATTCGAGTTCAGTTTAGTTGCTAACGTTGTCTAGTCATGAGCTCTATTAAAATTAAATACCGCGATTTGTGTGAGTGCTTGTGGGGTGGTATAAACTTCGACTAATTTCTTCAACGAAACCACCCTGAACTTGACGAGGAAAACATTTCTTCAATTGTGACAGCTCTATGTCAGAGATTTTTGCCTCATTTTAATGAAAAAAAAGTTAAGGTAAATCCGGACCGGGCGAGGTTCAGAAAAAGATTCAGCGAATGGATGGAGAATGAATACATTTTTCACATACCAGACGACGAATCCATAGGATGTGTTGGGAGACCAAGTAAAGACTTTGATGATTGTGGTGAAAGAAGCAAGAGGAATGAAATACGCAGCCTTCATGCATCGTCCGAACAAAGCTTGATTAACGCAGCTGCGAGACACGAAGACCACGATAAACCCAAAGTTTTGTCATCCGATCAGGCATTAGCTATATTTCTCCAGGCCGACCTGACAAAATATCAGTACGAGATGATTCGACAAGCGCTAAAAGACCTTGGGTGCCATGTATTTCCAAGTTATAAAAAATTAATCCTCTCAAAGAAACAGTGCTATCCTGAAAAGATGTCAATTAATGAAACATCCGCAAAATCCCTTTGCAGAATTTGCTTGACCATACTGCCAAACGAATTCTGGAAACAAAACCTCCGGAAGAACTAGAAAAATTAAATAATTATAAATTAATATTGTTGACGAAATGGGGATTTGACGGCTCCTCAGGCTAAATTGAATTCGCCTAAAAATATTCGATCGACAACAACGGAATAAGTGACTCGAATTTATTTATGACGTCCATAGCTCCTCTGAAGCTCACAATCCCAATTGATGTTGAACAAAATAGATCGATTTGGGAAAATGGACGACCTTCCTCAACAAGACATTGCAGGCCCTTGCGATACAGTTTCCAGAAAGAGACACTTGATTAGGCGCGAGCTGAGAAAAAATTAGTTGAAGAAGAAATAGAAAAGTTGGAAGTTACCGAAGTGGTGATTGGCAATAATGTTATTTGTATTCGACACGTTCTGGTGATGACAATGTTGGACGGCAAGGTAGCTCAAGCCATCACAAATACGAAGTCTGCAAGTGCCTGCTGCATATGCAGTGCTTTACCTTCGGAAATGAACGACTTGGCGAAAATCCAACAAAAGACTCTTAATGTGGATGCCCTCGAATTTGGTATCTTCCTATTACACGCCAGAATCAAGTGCATGGAATGCATCCCTCACATTGCCTGCAACAAAAATTTTGAAAAATGGTGGACTACAAAAGAAACGCAAGTCATGCACGAAAATGAAAAGAAACGTATTCAACAAGAGTTTCTTGAGAAAGTCGGTATCTAAGTAGACTTCGTTAAGCAGGGTTACGGATCTTCAAATAATGGCAACACTTCCAGACGATTTTTCGATGATTGCAAGTACAATAAAACTCTAATACACCGGATCACTACCATACTCGAAGTCATAAATAGCAATGCAATGATAAACCCTGAAAAATTCCGGCTCTTCTCAAAAGAAACAGCTGAGATGGCCATTGAGAAGCATTCATGGTACTACATGCCATCCACGGTGCACAAGATTTTGTTGCATGGTGCTGAAATAGTGCAGAAGTCGATCCTCTCAGTTGGAATATTGTCGGAGGAGGCGCAAGAAAGTAGAAATAAGGATTACAAGGCTTTCAGGATCAGAAACTCGCGGAAAATGTCTCGCATATCTACCAACGAAGACGTGTTCCACAAGCTACTGGAGACTTCCGATCCTTTTATCACAATTATGAGACCCGAACCACAGAAAAAGCTCCTGGAAATCAGTGATGCAGCTAAGGAACTGTTAAAATAATTTCCTTGAATTTGATATCGTAAGTATCTTTTCAGTTTAAACAACCTTTGAGTCGCTAGTTTTATTATTTACAAAAACATCCTTGAATTTTTATTTGTATATATTATTTATTTTCAATATACACTCAAAATACTTGTTAGAACATTTGTTTTGATGAGTGCAACCCATTGCGAAAATTTCCGAAATTTTTATCTTGCCTATAGGCTTTAATTGGTCATTAGTTTTTTAATTTCCTTCTAAATTTCGATAAAAACCATTGATATATTTTTTTGTTCTGAATCGAATGAGACCAATCCCAGGTTTCTATGTTAATCCGTTTTTGAGATATTGATTTTTTTTCGCTTTTTGGCCATTCGGCCCCACTGTGTGTTGGCTTATAATTTCAATTAGTTCCTCTCTTATTTACGGTTTTATATGCTCATGTCGGATTAAGTTTTTTATTTAATTTTTATTGTCGATTTTCTAATTTAAATATTCTTTTATTATATTTTAATTTATTTTTTTTCAAATCAATTATTGATTTTAATTTTTTCATAGTTTCATACCCTAATAAAAACTGAAATCTATTGCTTAACGGAAAGATTAGGAATTTAACTTTTTGATTGATTCCTATTAGGGGCTTTAGGTTGATTATCACGCTTTGTGACCCTTCCGCTCTTCCTGTAGGGTTTTTTTTATCGCGAAGTCTTTCTTAATTATTTCCGAATAACATGGAATGTGATCGGGGTGTATGTAATTTTTTGTGGCACCCGTATCAATTAACCATTTGTTCCCTAATTTGTCGATTAGATTGGGTAAATCATTATTTAAATTTAAATCATTTAGTTCTATATTACGAGTAGTTTGTTTAGGTTCATTTTCGGCGATTTGTTTATTATTAAAATTTAACTGATTGTTTATAACTGGTTTTAGTCGGGAGGTCTGCTATTGCTTGGGCCTGATCCTAAAAAATGATCCTGTTTCTGTTCTAATAATTCAATTTTTTCCAATAACATTTTTATTTGTTTATCTTTTTCTTCCTCTATCGAGTGCACTCTATTAGAAACCGTTCTCATCGAAACTGTATTTCAATCTACTTGGGGTTGTTGATAATTTTGCTTAAAATTTCTAGAAGGTATTTTATTGAAAAATCGATGATGCGATTGAGGATCCCACGGTTGATTATAAATTGGAGTTGAATATTCTATAGCTCGTTGTTGTGGCCGGAAGCTATGCTGATTATTATTATTAAAGGTATTAAGGGTTGGACCTTGTTCATGCTGATACTGTTGCGGATTATTATAAGACGTATATTGCTCGCTATGATATAGATGGGGTCGGTAATTTTGGTAGTCGTGGTGGTTATTAAAATTCGGTCTGTATTCTTTATTTTTATAATTAATTTCAAAGTTTTTCTTTTTATAATTATTTTGTACCGGACTGTTTTTAGAATGTTTTTTTTATCTCCGAATAGTCTGTGTACAATGTGGGCCGCGCTATTTCTTAATATTTCCTCGAGGTCTTCTAACGAATCAAATTTAATATGGTAAATAAAATCTGTTAATGCCGGGTGTAGACTATGAACTGCGTGGTGTGATGTTTGTTTGTTATATGTGTACATTTCGTCTTGTTTGTCTAGTATTTCGTTGTCTGAATAAATGCGTGCGTATAAATCGCATCTTTTCTGGCCCAGTCGTTCTAAGAAATCAAGTGGGTTCTATGGTAAGTACGCGTATTTAGAATTTCCGAAATTAGTTGTTCAAGAGTTCTTGTGTCCTGATATTTTTCTTTAATAATTTTATTATTTCTTTGACGGTACTAAATTCTTTATCATAAACCTGCGACTTTGGATTTTCCGATTATTTAATTTAGATAAAACTAATTTAGCCTGATTAGTATTTTTATGCGTATTATCTTCTTTGCAATATAGATTGTATAAAAATTCACTATTCCTAATAAAATCAACTAACTGTAACGGATTTCCGTCATACTCCGGGATTAATATTAAGTCGTATTTTTTTATTTCTAGTGCCATATTGCTATTTTCATCAATTAACGTTGAACCTCTTATTTTTAAATTACTTAATTTTTCTTCCAACTTATTCATAAAAATAAATGCTAAATTAATATTTTTAATTATTATACCTATTATATTAAATTATTATAAAATTACATAAAAATTAATATAAAATAAATTAATTATATTTGTTTCTTGATACAACGATGTCTTCCCGATGTCTTCTCGATGTCTTCTTCCTTCAGCTCCTTCCCGTCAATTCTTTAGCAAGAGGTTGTAAGTCCTTTTGGTCAAGGTATTGGAATACCAAAGTGGTCCCTTGAAGACTTGAAGATCTGCTGATGTATTCTTCTAATACTCAGCTCCCAATGTTCTCATGCCAGTGGAAAGAGGTTTCGCTGTTCTGTACCTGAAATAAGATAGAACTGCCGCGAAGTTACGTTTACACTTCCAAAAGTCCCTCCGTTCGGGCGCCAGCTAAATAAAAGGATCGCGGGTTAAAGATTTTAAAAAGAAGCTTTATTGAGAATTACATACATTGGTCAAGAACAAGCACAATTTATAACTTAGTACAAAACTTTGATCATAGTATGACCGCACGCCTCAACGGTCACGTACAGAATGTCTGATGAGGCAAGGTGGGGGTGGCCTTTTATAGGGTTTTTGGAAGAGGAGATATCATACATTGTTTATTATATTCCCAATCCTATCGAGGTGTACGTAACTATATATTGATGAGAAGTTAAGTGGAAGATATTATTTCGTTTTATAAAAGTGAAAAAATTACCCTTGGTCACAAGAAAAATGTGCCAAAAAAATTTCACAAGAGTACGCGAAATTAGTGTAGGTTTACGGAATATAATTAAAATTTGATATATAGGATCTGATGTAAACTTAACCAGCTTTGCGATGGAAAAAATAAATTCGGGATCAGACAAATAATTTCGGAGTTATAGCCAAAAGAGTACCGTCAAATGAGTTCTCTCGGAAAAGTGTTATTTAGCCAATTTTTCGTCCTTCATAGTTCTAAAAATGTTGATCGGAGTAAAAATATGATTGGAACGAAATGTATTGCAAATTTTCTCAGCTTTAATAACGTATTAAATGACTATGACTTCTGGTATTGCTCAAGGGTCCAGCATTTCTCCTCTCCTTTTCAATATCTACATCAACGATCTACCTAATTCAATTAAGCACTGTTCCTATCACCTCTACGCAGATGATTCCCAAATCTATCTTTCCTTTCCTCCTTCCGAGCTTCCTTCAGCTTTCGCCAAAATTCAGGAAGACCTGAATAGAATTAGTGCCTGGGTGACTTTAAACAAATTACAATTAAATGAACAGAAAACTCAGGCCATTATAATAGGATCTA
This sequence comes from Euschistus heros, assembly GCA_003667255.2. Taxonomy (NCBI): domain Eukaryota; kingdom Metazoa; phylum Arthropoda; class Insecta; order Hemiptera; family Pentatomidae; genus Euschistus; species Euschistus heros. Next base: position 1,529,919 of record RCWM02000038.1, read on the forward strand.
GCTCCCTCCTTAGTGCATACACCCATTATCCTCCCTTAATCCTTAATGATCATCCTATCCCTCTCTACCCGTCTGTTAAAAATCTTGGAATTATTTTTGATCAGACCCTTTCTTGGAAATCTCAGATTGCCCAAATCTCCCGCCGTTCTATAGGTCTACTTAAATTATTCCACCGATCCCGTCACCTTCTTCCCCAATCAACTCGTAAGCTTCTAGTGTCCTCCCTAATATTCCCTTACCTTGATTATGGCTGTCTAGTTTATGGTGGTCTCTCTACGGTTCTCGAAGACAGATTGAAACTAATTATGAACTGCCTTGCCAGATTTGTCTTCGATAAACCGAGGCGCTCCCACGTTTCCTTCCTCTATACCGAATTAAACTGGCTTTATCCCATATTCCGTAGAAAATATTTCCACGGATCATTCCTTTACCAAATCATCAGCACCCTTCATCCTTCCTATATTTACAATACACTTCAATTCAGATCTGCAATCAAGTCACTGAACACAAGATCCCGTCTTTCTGATCTATATACCCCATCCCATAGAACTACTACATTCCAGCGCTCTTTCCTATGGAATTCCATTCCTACCCATATTAGACAAGCAAAATCTCTAAAAACCTTTAAATTCCTCTATTTCCAGTACCTCCTCCTAATCCAAGGTGACGCTTACTAACAATATATTTTTTGAATTAAACGATATCGTAAATCTTTCTGAAACACACTCAGTGTTACCAATTAAAATAATATTTTCGTATTCCGAATACAACATTTGGGTTCTTATATTGTAACATTGTATCAAAATAACCTATTTATTACTTCATTAATAGAATATTTTCTTATTTTCCTGATCATATATTACATTACTATGTATACATTATCATTGTTATATTAATATTTCTTCTTTATTTTATTGTTTTTAAATTTTGTTTGTTTGTTTTTTCATTTTATTTATTCATCATGTCTCTGACCAGATGTATCTAATATCATTTATTTCTGTACAATTTGTTATTCTTAAGGGACTTGGTCCCAGAATAAAATTATTTTTCTATTCTATTCTATTCTATTCTATATATCACAAAATGTGCTGAAAGCAACGGTACACGAGTTATTGTATCTAACTGCAAAAAACATACAATTTTCAACAATCTCCCCCCTCTCTTACCCAAACCGAATGTTATTTCGAAAGAAAATCTTTTTACCACATTTAGAGGTGAGGCGCGGTGGTTGATTGGGTAAGGCACTTGAATACCATGCTACCGGGCCCGAGTTCAAGTCCGACTGAAAGCAGAAAATTTATTTTCTGTTATTTCGGCCATGGATCGAATTTGAGGTCGAGAGACCCTCCTGGGGCACACCTAGCCTCTAAAAAAAGTGGGTTCCCTTAAATGGGGGAAAAACCTGGCGGTTGAGCGTGAATTCTAGCCAAATCACCTCCTTTCACAACCGTTGGCTCAGAAACAGTACAGCCTACCCAAGTACTGAACTCGAGACCCTTCATGGGTTGTAAGTGGTACAGGTTTTTTTTTTTTTTTTTTTTTTTTTTTTTTTTTTTTAATTACCCTGTATTATAATAAACATTTTAGCTTTAACAACAAATATTTTATTTTTAGCAATATTAATAATAATAAACTATTCGTTTTTAATAATAAGCATTTCAATTTTAACAATAAACATATAATTTTTAAGAATATTTTTTTTTTTTTTTTTTAATTTTTCCTTATCCCACCCCCTATACCCCCATAAGCATATATCCCAGAAAAAAAAATGTATAGAACCTTTTTTGTAAAAAATTTTATGTTAATTAATTTTGTACATAAAAACATTTTCGCTAGAGGCAAGAGTCTTCGAGGTCAGAATGCCCTTCCCCACCCATAGCTCCACTCCCACCTTACAGTACTTTTAGTATGTTGTTAAAGACACCTCCTTCAAAATTGGCTTCTACATTAATTATGTCCCCTATTAGGCTTTTTTTTTTTTTTCGTCTTCGTTGCCTGGACTACATTAGGGAATACGGGGTATAGCTTACGGGCTCCTCTAAATCTTCCAATTCTTCGCGTATCCTATCCTTATGAGTTAAAATTCATCGTAAAATACTCAATGCTCTTTCTTATTTTACAGATAAACTTATACATAGCGAGCGTATGTTATAGATTTGGCCCAAACAAGATATAAGCTACATGGAGTTAGCCGGACGCCATTGAGGTAGCAGAACACAGATAATGTCTCTCTGTCTATTTGTGTGCTCTGTCTAAACCTACTTAATGCAACTATTTAAGATATAAACAAAAAATTATTTAAAAATTCAATTTGAGACTATGTTTTCCGATTTAGAAAATATAAAAAAGAAATATCCAAGTTTAAAGGAGGATTTAGTTCGAAAAGAAGTGTATACTAAATTTATTCCAACTCAGCATGCAAATAAAAAAAGTGGAATAATAGAAACACCGTTTTACGAAGGAGAAAAACTAAATAAAATTATCCAACAAGAGTTTGATTAACTAAAATGTGAAATAAATGTTAAAGATTTGGACAACTATTACCGTATTAGAAGAAGAAATGGTCCTTTTACAGACATAATAATTCTTGAATTCTTAAGAAAACCAGATCTAAATATTTTTCTGTTTGAAGCTAGAGAAAATAGGGATAAATTAAATCGTAAAACACTAAACTGATACTCTCATAAGAAGCGTGATTCGGATAGAATTTATACAAACTAGGCGCACACTAGTCTGATTATACTTTTTTTTTTTTTTTTTTTTTAAATAAACTTTATTCTGGGACTTACTGCCCCCTAAGAATAAAAATAATGCACAGTTAAAAATACAATTGTCTGGCAAGTTATTTACAAATTAAATGCATCATTAATTACAGCATACATTTTTTATAGTGAAAAAATTAAATTAAATTAAAAAAATAAATAAAAATATAAAATAATAATTATAACTTAAAACACCATCGTATATATATATATATATATATATATAAGCGTTCGACTTTGCCATTACATTGAGGATGGTATGGCGAACTTCTCTGCAAAGAGAAATTTTAACTCATAAGGATAGGATACGCGAAGAATTGGAAGATTTAGAGGAGCCCGTAAGCTATACCCCGTATTCCCTAATGTAGTCCAGGCAACGAAGACGAAAAAAAGCCTAATAGGGGACATAATTAATGTAGAAGCCAATTTTGAAGGAGGTGTCTTTAACAACATACTAAAAGTACTGTAAGGTGGGAGTGGAGCTATGGGTGGGGAAGGGCATTCTGACCTCGAAGACTCTTGCCTCTAGCGAAAATGTTTTTATGTACAAAATTAATTAACATAAAATTTTTTACAAAAAAGGTTCTATACATTTTTTTTTTTTCTGGGATATATGCTTATGGGGGTATAGGGGGTGGGATAAGGAAAAATTAAAAAAAAAAAAAAAAAAAATATTCTTAAAAATTATATGTTTATTGTTAAAATTGAAATGCTTATTATTAAAAACGAATAGTTTATTATTATTAATATTGCTAAAAATAAAATATTTGTTGTTAAAGCTAAAATGTTTATTATAATACAGGGTAATTAAAAAAAAAAAAAAAAAAAAAAAAAAAAACCTGTACCACTTACAACCCATGAAGGGTCTCGAGTTCAGTACTTGGGTAGGCTGTACTGTTTCTGAGCCAACGGTTGTGAAAGGAGGTGATTTGGCTAGAATTCACGCTCAACCGCCAGGTTTTTCCCCCATTTAAGGGAACCCACTTTTTTTAGAGGCTAGGTGTGCCCCAGGAGGGTCTCTCGACCTCAAATTCGATCCATGGCCGAAATAACAGAAAATAAATTTTCTGCTTTCAGTCGGACTTGAACTCGGGCCCGGTAGCATGGTATTCAAGTGCCTTACCCAATCAACCACCGCGCCTCACCTCTAAATGTGGTAAAAAGATTTTCTTTCGAAATAACATTCGGTTTGGGTAAGAGAGGGGGGAGATTGTTGAAAATTGTATGTTTTTTGCAGTTAGATACAATAACTCGTGTACCGTTGCTTTCAGCACATTTTGTGATATATAGAATAGAATAGAATAGAATAGAAAAATAATTTTATTCTGGGACCAAGTCCCTTAAGAATAACAAATTGTACAGAAATAAATGATATTAGATACATCTGGTCAGAGACATGATGAATAAATAAAATGAAAAAACAAACAAACAAAATTTAAAAACAATAAAATAAAGAAGAAATATTAATATAACAATGATAATGTATACATAGTAATGTAATATATGATCAGGAAAATAAGAAAATATTCTATTAATGAAGTAATAAATAGGTTATTTTGATACAATGTTACAATATAAGAACCCAAATGTTGTATTCGGAATACGAAAATATTATTTTAATTGGTAACACTGAGTGTGTTTCAGAAAGATTTACGATATCGTTTAATTCAAAAAATATATTGTTAGTAAGCGTCACCTTGGATTAGGAGGAGGTACTGGAAATAGAGGAATTTAAAGGTTTTTAGAGATTTTGCTTGTCTAATATGGGTAGGAATGGAATTCCATAGGATGGTTGAGCGGAATCTAGGAAAGAGCGCTGGAATGTAGTAGTTCTATGGGATGGGGTATATAGATCAGAAAGACGGGATCTTGTGTTCAGTGACTTGATTGCAGATCTGAATTGAAGTGTATTGTAAATATAGGAAGGATGAAGGGTGCTGATGATTTGGTAAAGGAATGATCCGTGGAAATATTTTCTACGGAATATGGGATAAAGCCAGTTTAATTCGGTATAGAGGAAGGAAACGTGGGAGCGCCTCGGTTTATCGAAGACAAATCTGGCAAGGCAGTTCATAATTAGTTTCAATCTGTCTTCGAGAACCGTAGAGAGACCACCATAAACTAGACAGCCATAATCAAGGTAAGGGAATATTAGGGAGGACACTAGAAGCTTACGAGTTGATTGGGGAAGAAGGTGACGGGATCGGTGGAATAATTTAAGTAGACCTATAGAACGGCGGGAGATTTGGGCAATCTGAGATTTCCAAGAAAGGGTCTGATCAAAAATAATTCCAAGATTTTTTACAGACGGGTAGAGAGGGATAGGATGATCATTAAGGATTAAGGGAGGATAATGGGTGTATGCACTAAGGAGGGAGCTAGATCCTATTATAATGGCCTGAGTTTTCTGTTCATTTAATTGTAATTTGTTTAAAGTCACCCAGGCACTAATTCTATTCAGGTCTTCCTGAATTTTGGCGAAAGCTGAAGGAAGCTCGGAAGGAGGAAAGGAAAGATAGATTTGGGAATCATCTGCGTAGAGGTGATAGGAACAGTGCTTAATTGAATTAGGTAGATCGTTGATGTAGATATTGAAAAGGAGAGGAGAAATGCTGGACCCTTGAGCAATACCAGAAGTCATAGTCATTTAATACGTTATTAAAGCTGAGAAAATTTGCAATACATTTCGTTCCAATCATATTTTTACTCCGATCAACATTTTTAGAACTATGAAGGACGAAAAATTGGCTAAATAACACTTTTCCGAGAGAACTCATTTGACGGTACTCTTTTGGCTATAACTCCGAAATTATTTGTCTGATCCCGAATTTATTTTTTCCATCGCAAAGCTGGTTAAGTTTACATCAGATCCTATATATCAAATTTTAATTATATTCCGTAAACCTACACTAATTTCGCGTACTCTTGTGAAATTTTTTTGGCACATTTTTCTTGTGACCAAGGGTAATTTTTTCACTTTTATAAAACGAAATAATATCTTCCACTTAACTTCTCATCAATATATAGTTACGTACACCTCGATAGGATTGGGAATATAATAAACAATGTATGATATCTCCTCTTCCAAAAACCCTATAAAAGGCCACCCCCACCTAGCCTCATCAGACATTCTGTACGTGACCGTTGAGGCGTGCGGTCATACTATGATCAAAGTTTTGTACTAAGTTATAAATTGTGCTTGTTCTTGACCAATGTATGTAATTCTCAATAAAGCTTCTTTTTAAAATCTTTAACCCGCGATCCTTTTATTTAGCTGGCGCCCGAACGGAGGGACTTTTGGAAGTGTAAACGTAACTTCGCGGCAGTTCTATCTTATTTCAGGTACAGAACAGCGAAACCTCTTTCCACTGGCATGAGAACATTGGGAGCTGAGTATTAGAAGAATACATCAGCAGATCTTCAAGTCTTCAAGGGACCACTTTGGTATTCCAATACCTTGACCAAAAGGACTTACAACCTCTTGCTAAAGAATTGACGGGAAGGAGCTGAAGGAAGAAGACATCGAGAAGACATCGGGAAGACATCGTTGTATCAAGAAACAAATATAATTAATTTATTTTATATTAATTTTTATGTAATTTTATAATAATTTAATATAATAGGTATAATAATTAAAAAATATTAATTTAGCATTTATTTTTATGAATAAGTTGGAAGAAAAATTAAGTAATTTAAAAATAAGAGGTTCAACGTTAATTGATGAAAATAGCAATATGGCACTAGAAATAAAAAAATACGACTTAATATTAATCCCGGAGTATGACGGAAATCCGTTACAGTTAGTTGATTTTATTAGGAATAGTGAATTTTTATACAATCTATATTGCAAAGAAGATAATACGCATAAAAATACTAATCAGGCTAAATTAGTTTTATCTAAATTAAATAATCGGAAAATCCAAAGTCGCAGGTTTATGATAAAGAATTTAGTACCGTCAAAGAAATAATAAAATTATTAAAGAAAAAATATCAGGACACAAGAACTCTTGAACAACTAATTTCGGAAATTCTAAATACGCGTACTTACCATAGAACCCACTTGATTTCTTAGAACGACTGGGCCAGAAAAGATGCGATTTATACGCACGCATTTATTCAGACAACGAAATACTAGACAAACAAGACGAAATGTACACATATAACAAACAAACATCACACCACGCAGTTCATAGTCTACACCCGGCATTAACAGATTTTATTTACCATATTAAATTTGATTCGTTAGAAGACCTCGAGGAAATATTAAGAAATAGCGCGGCCCACATTGTACACAGACTATTCGGAGATAAAAAACATTCTAAAAACAGTCCGGTACAAAATAATTATAAAAAGAAAAACTTTGAAATTAATTATAAAAATAAAGAATACAGACCGAATTTTAATAACCACCACGACTACCAAAATTACCGACCCCATCTATATCATAGCGAGCAATATACGTCTTATAATAATCCGCAACAGTATCAGCATGAACAAGGTCCAACCCTTAATACCTTTAATAATAATAATCAGCATAGCTTCCGGCCACAACAACGAGCTATAGAATATTCAACTCCAATTTATAATCAACCGTGGGATCCTCAATCGCATCATCGATTTTTCAATAAAATACCCTCTAGAAATTTTAAGCAAAATTATCAACAACCCCAAGTAGATTGAAATACAGTTTCGATGAGAACGGTTTCTAATAGAGTGCACTCGATAGAGGAAGAAAAAGATAAACAAATAAAAATGTTATTGGAAAAAATTGAATTATTAGAACAGAAACAGGATCATTTTTTAGGATCAGGCCCAAGCAATAGCAGACCTCCCGACTAAAACCAGTTATAAACAATCAGTTAAATTTTAATAATAAACAAATCGCCGAAAATGAACCTAAACAAACTACTCGTAATATAGAACTAAATGATTTAAATTTAAATAATGATTTACCCAATCTAATCGACAAATTAGGGAACAAATGGTTAATTGATACGGGTGCCACAAAAAATTACATACACCCCGATCACATTCCATGTTATTCGGAAATAATTAAGAGAGACTTCGCGATAAAAAACCCCTACAGGAAGAGCGGAAGGGTCACAAAGCGTGATAATCAACCTAAAGCCCCTAATAGGAATCAATCAAAAAGTTAAATTCCTAATCTTTCCGTTAAGCAATAGATTTCAGTTTTTATTAGGGTATGAAACTATGAAAAAATTAAAATCAATAATTGATTTGAAAAAAAATAAATTAAAATATAATAAAAGAATATTTAAATTAGAAAATCGACAATAAAAATTAAATAAAAAACTTAATCCGACATGAGCATATAAAACCGTAAATAAGAGAGGAACTAATTGAAATTATAAGCCAACACACAGTGGGGCCGAATGGCCAAAAAGCGAAAAAAAATCAATATCTCAAAAACGGATTAACATAGAAACCTGGGATTGGTCTCATTCGATTCAGAACAAAAAAATATATCAATGGTTTTTATCGAAATTTAGAAGGAAATTAAAAAACTAATGACCAATTAAAGCCTATAGGCAAGATAAAAATTTCGGAAATTTTCGCAATGGGTTGCACTCATCAAAACAAATGTTCTAACAAGTATTTTGAGTGTATATTGAAAATAAATAATATATACAAATAAAAATTCAAGGATGTTTTTGTAAATAATAAAACTAGCGACTCAAAGGTTGTTTAAACTGAAAAGATACTTACGATATCAAATTCAAGGAAATTATTTTAACAGTTCCTTAGCTGCATCACTGATTTCCAGGAGCTTTTTCTGTGGTTCGGGTCTCATAATTGTGATAAAAGGATCGGAAGTCTCCAGTAGCTTGTGGAACACGTCTTCGTTGGTAGATATGCGAGACATTTTCCGCGAGTTTCTGATCCTGAAAGCCTTGTAATCCTTATTTCTACTTTCTTGCGCCTCCTCCGACAATATTCCAACTGAGAGGATCGACTTCTGCACTATTTCAGCACCATGCAACAAAATCTTGTGCACCGTGGATGGCATGTAGTACCATGAATGCTTCTCAATGGCCATCTCAGCTGTTTCTTTTGAGAAGAGCCGGAATTTTTCAGGGTTTATCATTGCATTGCTATTTATGACTTCGAGTATGGTAGTGATCCGGTGTATTAGAGTTTTATTGTACTTGCAATCATCGAAAAATCGTCTGGAAGTGTTGCCATTATTTGAAGATCCGTAACCCTGCTTAACGAAGTCTACTTAGATACCGACTTTCTCAAGAAACTCTTGTTGAATACGTTTCTTTTCATTTTCGTGCATGACTTGCGTTTCTTTTGTAGTCCACCATTTTTCAAAATTTTTTGTTGCAGGCAATGTGAGGGATGCATTCCATGCACTTGATTCTGGCGTGTAATAGGAAGATACCAAATTCGAGGGCATCCACATTAAGAGTCTTTTGTTGGATTTTCGCCAAGTCGTTCATTTCCGAAGGTAAAGCACTGCATATGCAGCAGGCACTTGCAGACTTCGTATTTGTGATGGCTTGAGCTACCTTGCCGTCCAACATTGTCATCACCAGAACGTGTCGAATACAAATAACATTATTGCCAATCACCACTTCGGTAACTTCCAACTTTTCTATTTCTTCTTCAACTAATTTTTTCTCAGCTCGCGCCTAATCAAGTGTCTCTTTCTGGAAACTGTATCGCAAGGGCCTGCAATGTCTTGTTGAGGAAGGTCGTCCATTTTCCCAAATCGATCTATTTTGTTCAACATCAATTGGGATTGTGAGCTTCAGAGGAGCTATGGACGTCATAAATAAATTCGAGTCACTTATTCCGTTGTTGTCGATCGAATATTTTTAGGCGAATTCAATTTAGCCTGAGGAGCCGTCAAATCCCCATTTCGTCAACAATATTAATTTATAATTATTTAATTTTTCTAGTTCTTCCGGAGGTTTTGTTTCCAGAATTCGTTTGGCAGTATGGTCAAGCAAATTCTGCAAAGGGATTTTGCGGATGTTTCATTAATTGACATCTTTTCAGGATAGCACTGTTTCTTTGAGAGGATTAATTTTTTATAACTTGGAAATACATGGCACCCAAGGTCTTTTAGCGCTTGTCGAATCATCTCGTACTGATATTTTGTCAGGTCGGCCTGGAGAAATATAGCTAATGCCTGATCGGATGACAAAACTTTGGGTTTATCGTGGTCTTCGTGTCTCGCAGCTGCGTTAATCAAGCTTTGTTCGGACGATGCATGAAGGCTGCGTATTTCATTCCTCTTGCTTCTTTCACCACAATCATCAAAGTCTTTACTTGGTCTCCCAACACATCCTATGGATTCGTCGTCTGGTATGTGAAAAATGTATTCATTCTCCATCCATTCGCTGAATCTTTTTCTGAACCTCGCCCGGTCCGGATTTACCTTAACTTTTTTTTCATTAAAATGAGGCAAAAATCTCTGACATAGAGCTGTCACAATTGAAGAAATGTTTTCCTCGTCAAGTTCAGGGTGGTTTCGTTGAAGAAATTAGTCGAAGTTTATACCACCCCACAAGCACTCACACAAATCGCGGTATTTAATTTTAATAGAGCTCATGACTAGACAACGTTAGCAACTAAACTGAACTCGAATTAAAAGTGTTTTGACGTGGGGACATGTATTTTCTGAGCCTATTGGGTAAACAAACAAAGGTGTATTCTAATCCTTTCCTTTCTTTGCGGTGTTGTGATCGGATATGCAGATAAAGGTAGATGATTTTTGTTCCAATCTATACTTTAACACGTCTAGTTTAAGAAAATACCTTCCCCATCCCTGAGGAAACCGGGGCTTTTTTTGTAGCACTACCTTTTCAAAATGTTTATGGTGGTTCGTAACTTTAGTCTAGTAACGTGATGAAAAATATTTTTTTTGACCAATTTGTGTAATGTGTGGCATATTTAAACATCCTAGAACAGGAATAAAACATTAGAATTATTCCACTATTTTTCCCATTCATATACCAAATTCTGAAAGTTAGGTGTAATTTAACCAGAACTTCACTAGCTTGATATTAAGCCTCAATAAATGGGGCTAAACATTAGTCCGGATAAAATTTGTGCTATATCTAGATGCAGTGGCTAATGTACAACAGAAACACGAGCAAGATGATCAAAATCAAAAATTTCGAAAAAATGAATTTTTCCCGCACTTGCCCCACTGTGTAACATGGCGAACTATTAAAAGAGACGACGAAAATTTAAAATCAACGGGCTTCATTTTAACATAAAATAATAACGACAAATGAAAATCCAATATATACGCGTAATAACCGTTACCCGGAACAATTTCAAAAACAAATAAATGAGAAGTGCAAAAATTATTAAAAAATAAAATAATAAGACCTAGCAAATAGCCGTATTATTCTCCACTTTGGATCGTACCAAAAAAATCAGACGCGTCGGTACAAAAGAAAATAAGAATGGTCATCGACTATAGGAAATTAAATCAGGCAGCCGTAAAAGATAATTTTTTCCTACCGAACATTGAGGACTTATTGAACAGATTAAAGGGATCGAAAATATTTTCAACCATAGACCTCGCGTCAGGGTTTCACCAAATTGAGATGGACGAACAATCAATAGCTAAAACCGCAGTCTCCACTGAAAATGGACATTTTGAGTTTTTGCGTATGCCTTTTGGCCTGTGTAATGCACATCCAACCTTTCAAAGAGCAATGACAATGATGATTCAAAATATTCCTAATTTTATGATTTACATCGACGATATAATAGTTTATTCAAAAAATGAGGAAGAACATTTAAAAGGTTTAAAAAGAGTATTTGAAGCCCTAAAACAACATAACCTCTCAATACAATTAGACGAAAACTGATTTTTTAAAAACTGAAATAAACTTTTTAGGCTACGTCGTAACCCCGGACGGATTAAAAACAGATGAGAGAAAAATTGAAGCTATTTTAAAATTTCCTATTCCGCGTAATGAAAAGACGACGAGACAATTCCTCGGCATGACCGGGTATAAAAGGAAATTTATCAAAAACTATGCCAAAATAACCAGACCAATTTCAAATCCTTTAAAACCAAAATATATGGCACAAAGGAAATAAAACAGGCACGTCAAACCCTAATCGAAATTATGAGCAATAAACCAATTTTAAAATACCCAGATTGGGAAAAGCCATTTATATTAACCACAGATGCTAGTAATAAAGCCATCGAAGCTGTTCTGTCACAAAAAGACGAGAACGAAATAGAACATCCTGTAGCACTTGCTTCTAGAGTATTACAAAATGCCGAACTAAAATACAGAGCAATAGAAAAAGAATTGTTAGCAGTCGTATGGGCACCACAGCATTTTAAACCTTATTTGTATGGCACAAGATTTATTTTATGTACTGATCATAAGCCCTTAACATGGATCTTCTCAATGACAAATGGTAACACACGTATAATGAAATGGATATGGAAGCTCCAAGAGTTCAAATTCGACGTTAAGCATATCCAAGATAAAACTAATTACGTAGCCGACGCACTTTCTAGAGGAATTGACGAAATAAATCATACCAGTGATGAAGAAGAAATGGATGTTGAAGAATTGCTGAACCAAGATATTGCGGACGAAAACAATTCGGAATACGAAGCAATAATGGAAGATCTACAAGCACCATCAGAGGAAGATTTAGAGACGATTCACTCGCAAGAATCAAGTAATGAACAGGTACGAATTTGCGAACTAGAAAAATGCATTAACATAGAGAAGAATCAAATAGTCATAAAAAGGGGAAATACTAAAATCAATTTTACCAAACCATTCGGGAAACGTAGATATGAATTAAACATTTATGGAAAATCAGATATCACCCCATTGTTAGAACAAATACTTGAACCTAATAAAACTTATGGAATAATATGTAAATCACCTAATGAAATAACTGAAAATTTATATGAAGACTATTTTAAAACAATAAAACAAATAGTAGAAACACAATATCCATCGGTTAAATTAAAAAAATACAAACAGATAGTAAATGACATTGAAAACCCAAAAGAACAAATAGAAATATATTTTCTATACATATATATATATGTAAGCGTTCGACTTTGCCATTACATTGAGGATGGTATGGCGAACTTCTCTGCAGCTTTATACCACAAATGCTAGCCAGATTTTTAAATAACTGTGATTCAAATTGTCGGCCTTGATCAGTAATTACTTTAATAGGTGCACCAAATCTGCAAATCCAATTATGTAGAATGCTTGAGCCACAGATTCAGCTGTTATGGTCCGCAATGGTATGACTTCCATCCACGATGTAAACCGATCAATCGCAGTGAGGCAGTATATCTTGTCGTCGGATGGCGGAAGAGGGCCGATTATATCCAAATGTATTATACTGAAACGATCGTCTGGTTCTTCATATTGTCCTATTGGTGTGTTTTTGTATGACGTATTACCTTGTTGCTCTGGCAACCAATACAGGCCTGAGTCCATTCTTTAATATCTTTCTTAATACCAGGCCATATAAATTTTTTTTTCTGTTACTTGTCGGACTGTAGACTTAATCCCTGCATGAGACAATGAGTGGATACTATTGAAAACTTGTCGCCTGTATTGTTTAGGAATATATGGTCTAATTTTAGAAGTTGAAATGTCACACCAAAGAACTTGTCCATTCGGAAGAGGGTGTTGTTTCAACATTAAGGAAGAATCGGATTCCTGTAGCAGTTTAAGGTCTTGATCGCCTTTTTGACTAGCTGCAATTTTGTCATAATCTAAAACGGTCATGGCATCGAGTCTTGATAATGTGTCAGCCACACTATTGTCGTTTCCGCTGACGTGTCTGATCTTGGTTGAAAACTGAGATATATACTGTAGATGACACTGCTGTCTTGGAGATGCTTTCTCATTTTTCTGTTGGAACGCAAAAATTAAGGGTTTGTGATCTGTATAAATAGTCATGTCACTTCCTTCGATCATATGTCTAAAGTGTTTTATATATAGATAAAATGAGCCAGCTTATGAAGGACCCTACCTTATAATATCAAGGCAAGAAAAGTACTTCACCCTTCAGATCAAATATTCATATTTTATATAGCACCGCCTTAAGGTGATCTCTATGTTCTTCTTCAGATTGTGAAGCTATCAACACATCGTCTAAAAAAGAAAAGCAGAAAGGTAAATCTTGAAGCACCTGATTGATAAATCTCTGAAATGTAGTAGAAGGAGCGTTACGTAGCCCAAACGGCATGAAATTAAACTGAAACAAGCCAAACGGAGTTATTATTGACGTTTTCTCTTTATCTTCGTCTGCTATTGGTATATGGTAATAAGCTTGAATCAAATCGATTTTGGTAAAAATTCGCTTACCTTCGAGAACAGAACTCACATCGTCTATTCTAGGGATAGGGTAGCGATCAGGAACTGTTATGGCGTTTAATCGCCTATAATCTCCACATACGCGCCAGGTTCCATTTTTCTTGGTAACTAAATGTAACGGGCTGGCCCATTGTGACTTAGATGGTGATATAATACCTTCGTTGATCAGTATCTGAAATTCTTGTTTTGCAATCTTCATCGCCTCTGGTCCTAGCCTTCTAGATTTCGAGAATACTGGAGTGCTTTCCTTTGTGTTTATATAATGTCTGACTTCATGTTTCACAGGTGGTGGAAAAAATTACGGTTTCGTAATTTCCGGATACATAGACAATAGTTGGGAAAATTTATTATTGCTCTGCAAAGTGCTAACAGTATCTGCAACTGAAACTTCTGCAATTTCTCCGTTTACGGACATATTTGTTTTAATATCTATTAGTTTTTTATTTTTTTGATCAATTAATAAGCCAAATTTATGGAGAAAGTCAGCGCCAAGTATACCTTTTGTTGTTTGAGCTATAACAAATGGCCATTGAAATTGTCGTTTAAGCCCAAGGTCAATATCGAGGAGTTGTGAACCGTATGTGCAAATTTCTGTTCCATTGGCTGCAAATAATTTAAAATTAGAACCTTTTTCTTTCCTATTGTTTTTTGCGGGAATGACTGACACATCAGCTCCACTATCCACCAAAAAAGTCTGTTTGCTGTTTCGATCAGTGATAAAAAGTCTGTATGCAGTTTCTGAAACCTGGCTTAAACCCTACATTCCGTCTTCCTCAGTTTCCCTCCCTAACTACTCTCTCATCCGTCACGACCGGATTAATCGGACTGGCGGTGGGGTAGCGTTATATATTCACGACAGTCTGAAGTCCCGTATCCTTCAACATTCACCCCCCTCAAATCTCCCAAACACTGAATTCCTATTTGTTGAAATATCCTTTAATCTCCATTCTCTCCTGTATGTAGTGGCCTATCGCCCCCCTCATGTTCCTTTTGACCAAACCTTTGAATCAAACCTCTACACTTATGTTCCTCTCTACTCCAATATAATCATTTCTGGTGACCTGAATACCAATCTCCTTACTGACTCCTATGACAAAAAGTATTTAGAAAACCTCTTATTTTCCCTTCACCTCTTCATTGTTCCATTTAACCCCACCCATCACTCCGACACCTGGTTGGACATACATGTCATAGACTCCCCAACAAAACTCCTTTCCTCATGTCAGCAGCCTGTTACGTTTCTGTCCTCTCATGACCTTATACAAATTTCTTACGATATCCCAATCCCATCATTCCTCCCTAAAACAATTACTTTCCGCAACATAGAATCCCTCACACGAGACAAGATTTTACCTGACCTCGAAATCCTAGATTGGAGTCCTATCTACTCCTGTTCCTCTATTGACACTATGGTTGAATTACTAACTGCCAATCTCCTTTCCATCCTCGATATCCATGCTCCTCTCAAAACCTGTACCTTTCGTCGCCGCCGGCCTGCTCCGTGGATGAACCTAGAAATAAAAGACCTGCAAAGAAGACGAGAGCCTGCCCGAAGACGTTTTAGACGCACTAGGCTCGAGGATGATTACCAGTCTTTTAAGGTTCTCCGCAATTTAACTCAAGCTGCCATCAGGCGAGCGAAATCCAATTACTTCCATGAAGCCTTCTCATCCGCCCCCGATCCCAAATCCAAATGGCACCTCCTCCGTAAACTTTCTCTTGTTCAAAATAGATCCTCTCCCTCGGAAGTCTTTCCAGTCACACCTAATGAGTTAAATTCCTATTTCGTCTCTACCTCTACATCTACACCATCTCCATCCTCTCAGTTGCCTCTCTTACCTTCTGCATTCAATGATAATTATTTTTATTTTCCTTACATCTCTCCCACAGACCTCATTTCCTCCATAATGAAATCCCACACCAATTCAACTGGATTAGACGGTATTCCTGTCAAATTGATAAAATTATGCCTTCCTGAAATCCTACCGGTTTTCCTCTTCATATATAATTTTTCCCTCCAGAATTCTGTATTTCCCACCTCCTGGAAAAAAGCCCTAATTCACCCTATAGCCAAGAACCCAAATCCTTCATCCCATAAAGATTACCGACCGATCTCTATAATTTCTAACCTCTCTAAACCCCTAGAAAGAATAGTACAATCCCAAATCTCCAATTACCTCGAAGATTCCAATTTACTTGACCCGTTCTAATCCGGTTTCCGCCCCAGCCACTCTACTCAATCCGCTTTCACCAAAATCATCAGTGATGTCCAGACAGCAATGGATAAAAAAGAATTAACCATCCTCATACTCCTTGACTTTTCCAAAGCCTTCGATTCCTTAGACCACACCATCCTCTTTTCCAAACTGTAATCTTTACACTTCTCCAATAGTGCTCTCATGTGGTTTCATTCATTCCTTGCCCACCGTTCCCAATCTGTTACCATTCCCAACCAAGGTTCATCCCCTTTCCTCACTTTGCGATCAGGTGTAGCTCAAGGATCTAGCATCTCTCCTCTCCTGTTTGATTCCTATATAAATGATCTTCCTAACTCTATTCATAATTGTTCCTACCACCTCTACGCCGATGATTCTCAAATTTATCTTTCCTTTCCTCCTGCCGAGTTATCAACTGCATTTTCCAAAATTCAGCAAGACCTGGATGAAATCTGTGCCTGGGCATTCCTGAATAAATTGACTTTAAATGCAGCTAAAACTCAAGCAATTGCAATTGGATCCCATTCCCTCCTTCGATCGAATACCAACTTCCCTACTTTATTCCTAAATGGTCATCCTATAGCTTTCCTCTCCTCTGTTAAAAACCTAGGTTTAACAATCGATCAAACCCTTTCTTGGAAACCCCACATAGCTCAAATCACCCGACGATCGATTGGCATCCTAAAATTATTCCACCGTTCCCGACACCTACTTCCTCTATCCACACGAAAACTCTTAGTATCCTCCCTCATATTCCCCCAATTCGACTATGGGTGTGTGATTTATGGTGGGCTCTCGATGATACTGGAAGATAGATTAAAGCGTATCATGAACTGTTTCATAAGATTTGTTGTTGGAACCTCGAGACGCTCCCATGTGTCCCATCTCTACACCGAGTTAAATTGGCTTTCCCCTTCCTTCCGTAGAGATTACTTCCTTGGTATATTCCTCTTCCAAGTTATTAACACACATCACCCTCCGTATATTCACAATATCCTACATTTCAAGTCCTCAATCCAATCATTGCATACAAGGTCCCGTCTCTCCGATCTCTACACCCCATCCCACAGAACTACTGCTTTCCAACGTTCCTTTCTTGCCCGCTCCGCTATTCTTTGGAATTCTCTTCCTCCTTCTATTCGTAATACATCCTCCCTCGGAACATTTAAAACACTCCTCTTCCACCACTTTTCCTCACTCCAGTCGGATGCTATCTAATTATAAAGATGCTTTAATGAATTTCACCCAAGTATATCATTTATAAAAGTTTAGCTTGTTTATTTTAATGGTAGAGAAAACATTATCATTTGAGGATTTTTTATTTTCATTTTTATTTTTCATCATCATTTTTTTTTTTTTTTTTTCATCCTTTACTCGATGTAACATCAGGAATCTATTATTTAGTCAATTTCTTACATAATTTTTTTTTTTTTTTTTTTTTTTTTTTTTTTTCCTTTTACTGATTGTAAAGATAGTTCATGTATGTAGGTAGTGTGTATGTGTTTATATATGTGTATATATATTTTTTTTTTTTTTTTCATTTTATCACTTATTTTATTGTAAAATTGTATTTACTTTTAATGATCTTATTATATGTTATCTAATTTATAATCTCTAGGCCAGATATAACTTATGGTCTGTTATGTAACTATTATTCTTAAGGGACTTTGTCCCAGAATAAAATTTCTTTTTCTATTCTATTCTATTCTATGTGCGACCAAAAGGAATTTCAGCAACAGTTGGGGTCGCTACATCTGCTACTGCTTGGAGTTTCCCTGATTTTCAGATTTTCCGTGGTCTGTTTCCCACTGACATGGAGCTTTACATTTATCTAATCGACATTTCGGCCCAAATCTAAAATGAAAATAACAATATTTTCCTCCATCTTTATACCTACCTCGGCTTTGACTTCTACTTCGACTTCTGCGAGGTGCTATATTCATATCTCGAGACCTACCGATACGTTTAATCTCTTTATCCATAGCCTCTAACTTAGCAATTAATTGAGGAAACGAAAAAGAGTCTGGAGTGCTAGGTTTTGGTTCACGAACCTCTTCCATCATATTTTGTGGCCGTATCTCCCAAATTCGGTCTCCAATATCCGCCAGTTTATCTAAATCCCCATCACTAATAGTTAAAATACTTCTGATTTGACTTGGAAGCTTATCAAGCCAGAGTGTTTTAATTAATTTATCGGAAACTTCCGATGTAGCTAACCCTTTCATTTTCCTCAGAAGCTGACTTGGTTTCATGTCACCAATGTCCAAGCCACTGATTAATTTGCGGATCTGACGATCTTCACTTTCTCTATAAATAGTTAATAACCTTTCTTTGGCTCTTGTATACTTGTCTTTTTCGTCCGATTTTACTAAGTCCCAAATATTTTCTACAGTTTTTAAATCCAACTGAGCCATTAAATAATTAAATTTTGTCTCTTCCCTAGTTACATTCGAAAGCTCAAACTGGGCCTCAGCTTGGCAAAACCATATTTCGGGCCTTTCCACCCAGAACTGGGGCAATTTTATAGCTACCCTGTCTAAATGTAAATTGGTTTTGTGCTCACCTTTTTCGCCATCATCACTCCCGTCTTGCGGCATCGTGAACGTCAAGGTCACCAAATTGTTAACGTCGGGGTCACCAAATTGTTAACGGCGGGGCCACCAAATTGTTAACGTCGGGATCACCAAATTGTTAACGTCGGGGTCACCAAATTGTTGCTGTCTTATCTTCAGAGACTTTTAGAACTTTTTATCGAAATAAATATAACTTCACTTATACTTTTTATTTCACACATTTTTTTACAATATGTAACCTTCTTATTTTAACATATGATTTTTAATACATTATGACTTTAAATATCAATCGATATTTTTATATAATTATTAATGTGATTTGATACCCTACATATATATATATATATATTAATATGATATATGTATCTATTTTAAAATAGAACTATATTATGAATATATATATATATATATATATATATATATATATATATATATATATATATATATATATATATATATATATTATATATGAGAAAAGAAAAAAAAAAATAATAACACTAATATGCTAATATAATAATTACAATGCATTCAGAAAGATGAAAAAAAAAAAAATAATCCATGAAATAAAACAAATAGAAAGGAAAAGATGTATATATATATATATATATATATATATATATATATATATATATATATATATATATATATATATATGTAATTTTTCTTGATATAAATCAATATTATTAAATATATTTTTTTTTTTTTGAAGAGAAAAGATTTGACCCGGTCGGGATTCGAACCCAAGTTTCCACCTCTCTAGCGTGGCGCCTTATCAAACTAGGCCACCGGGGTCGCATCCGAACCAGGCAAATCTTCTCTCTTCAGTGATCCATAACCCCCGGGCACTCGCAAATCGCGGGCCTACTTGGATAAGGCGCCACGCTAGAGAGGTGGAAACTTGGGTTCGAATCCCGACCGGGTCAAATCTTTTCTCTTCAAAAAATAAAAATATATATATATATATATATATATATATATATATATATATATATATATATATATATATATATATATATATATATATATTGTAACGGCTTGTTCTGCTGTCAAGCTCTTCGTAAGCCTAGATTCGTAAGGCATTGGCCGCCACTAGCGCTGTGGGGTGGGCCATCAAGGAAGAAACTACTCCTGCACCGTCTTTGCTGCCGAACAAATCAGTGTTGTGACGAACACTATACGTTTATTTTAAATACTTAACCCAGCGGTAAGCATTCTAATATTGATTAACAGTCATTGTATTATGTTTTATAGTATAGGTTAAATAAGTTTGTATAAAGATTAATGATTTGGTTTATTATTTTAGTTGATGTTTTGGCCTCAAAATGTTTCCCGTTATGATTGCCTTCCTACATATGTAAATATTGTAAATATATATATATATATATATATATATATATATATAGATGAGAAGTTATGTGGAAGATATTATTTCGTTCGATAAAAGAAAAAAAGTACCCTTGGACCCCAACACACATATAAATTGGTCACATATATTATGGCGCACCGAACAGGGACTCTAATAGGAAAAAGGATAAATAAGGTTTTTAATTAGAATAGAAATAGTTGTAAAAAGAAGAGTGAGATTTAAAGGACAATGCAGAGTTAAGTTGGTAGAACGGTTGATTGTTACGCGTTGCTATGGCAACAAATGACTCAAGACAATTAAAGAGACTATTAGCTATCTAATATTATGTATTCATACACCCTATTAGTGGTTAAAAATGTTTTATTTAATTTCATAGTTTTATTTTTTATCGGAAAATAAACTGTTTTAACATTTTATTGGAACCTAACGTAGAAAATTTAAGTAAAATTTAAAGTTTATTTGTTTGACAAATATTATAAATACTGTAAGAACTTTAAGTATATATTTTTGTTTATAAATTGTGTCTATATATATAAATGTATCTACTTTGATCCACAACATATACTTTACGTATGTTACGAGGATATTGATAGCTCTTGAGCGTTGTATATATTATATGGAATTAGGGATTTTCTTTACTTGTAAATAATTTATTTCTATTGTGTAATAATATCCAGAACTTTCATCATTTTATGTCACTAAGTTCTTATTTAATCGTATTTGATTTAATTTTTGATATCACAAATTTTTTAAAAAAAATAATATTTTAAATATTATCTGTTTAAAGCATATATATATTATTTTAAGCATACTTTAAAATGTTATTGTGTAGCTGTATATTATTTCATTTTAAAATTCTATAATTAATTTTTTTGTAAAGGATGCTTACCCGGATTTAATTTGATTTTGTTTTCTTAATATCTTGAATATTTAATATTTGTTTTTATTTCTTTGTTCTTTGGAAATAATTTTTCTTCTAGATCTCGTTTTTGCTTTGATTTTGTCTTCGATATCAAGTTTGGATTTTTGCACTTATTTAACTTTTCGCTTTGGGTTTATCATTTTACTAGTATTTGAATAGTCATGGGCGATCCCAAAATTCTTATGGCAGAAAGAGAGGACGTTTTTGCGGCGGTTCAGACTATTTTTGATAAATCCCAAATTCTGGATAATGAAACAGTAGCCAGTTTTAAGCCCGTCTATGACAGATTAGTTAAATATGAAGTCAAATTTGAAGAGCTTCAATCTCAAATTAGAATTTTCAACGCTACCGTTAAAGATAAGAAGGAAAAATTAGAAACTACTACTGCCGTACAGAACTCATTTTTCGAAATAGTAGACATGGCTAAAGCTAATTACTTTAAAGCTGTTAGCACTAGCGTTCCTAAGGAAGAAAAAGCGGCCGTTTTCCCCACCACTTGTCATCCGGTTGCTCAGGAGCTTCCGAAAATAAATTTACCGATATTTAAGGGGGAATTAGAAGAATGGAGCGAGTTTTTTTCCCTTTTCAATTCAATGGTCCATTACGAACCTTCCATACCAACTATAAGAAAATTTCATTACTTAAGGTGCAGCTTGAGGGATGAAGCTTTATCGTTAATATCTGGATTTGTGCTTGAAGAGGCTAATTATATTTTGGCCTACGATGCTTTGGTTTCGCGATACCAAAACAGAAGGCGACTCGCTAGATTTTATTTTAATAGAATAATGGATTTTAACCCATTAACCAGATCCTCATCCGCCAATCTTCAAAAATTCTTAAGCGTTCATGAGAACAACTTCTGTGCGTTATCGGCTTTAGGCATAAAAGATATGGGTGATTTTCTTAAACTGCATATAGCTCTATCGAATTTAGATCCAGGGACCAAAAGAGCGTTCGAAGAGCGGATAAAATCAAAGGATATCCCCACTTACCGTGAATTATTGGATTTTGTGATGGAGCGAACCCGAGTTTGCGAGATGATGGCTGAGGAAATGGGTCAAGAACGGTCCAGCTCAAGGGAGAAATCCCGTACCGCAAATTCTATGAAAAATACTATTCGGTCAAATCGTCGGAAAGATCACGGTTCTTTTAGCGTTGTACCATTAAATTCTCTCGAGACTGACTTATTTAACCAAAATAACCGTAGTAGTATTCCAAGACATGTCCAGAGATCATGCTCATCGGAGAACGAAACTCTTGAGAATATAGGTGAAACTGTTCTTGAGAAGAAGAAAGAGAAAAGAGCAGTACGGTGTGATGATACTGAAGGATCTACTAGGAAATTAGCTTGTTGGAACTGCGGTGGGCCTCATGTTTACTCTAAATGCTCGCTTCCTCGGAAATTATTTTGCTACCGTTGCGGTAACCAAGGAGTGTCTCTTTATGCCTGTCCTAAATGCACTCCGGGAAAAGGGCAAGGGAACCAGAAGTAAGGGTCAACTCGGTTCCCGCTGTCACTGCTGACCCATCAAATATCGTATCGTCTCTCAATGGTAATAAGACCTCTGCTTTCTATCTTGAGTCATCTGGTATCGTAACGAGTCCTGAAGGAAAACCTACCTTATCGCATTCGCTATCTTTACCGCAACAGATTAGTCCCTCGTCTAAACAGTTATTTATTTACTTTAAGATAGACAAATCAAACAGTAAAAGAGAACCTGACTTATTGGCTCTGTTTGATCCCGGTTCCTCAACATCTTATGTTGAACCGGAGGGAACAGAGATTTTGATGCGAATGGGATACATGATTGAGCTAATACCAGAGTTTACGATTTTTGTCGCTAATGGAAGCTCAAGTACAGTTAGAGAAAGATTTTATGTACCTATCATCATAGGAGACCGGTCATTTGAGGTAACTCTTTACATTCTTCCTTCTCTTCCATTTAAGTTTTTGTTTGGATTGGAATTTTTGGTTAAAGCGAGTTTCTGCACGAACTTGGAAAAGGCAGTTTGGTGGTTTGAAGATGAACCCGAAATTATCTATTCATTTCGTCAAAATGGTTCCCAATTGGGTCTTAACACTTCAAACTCATGCAGTGTTAGTCCACTTCATTCTTCGGAAAGGAGAGAGCTAGAGAAGGTTGTTAAAGAAGGCTTGCAAGTGCTTCAGGATTCCCCGGGGTTAACAACACGTATAACTCATAAAATAGATGTCGAGGGAACCGAACCTATCAAGCAGCGCCCCTACCATTATTCGCCTAAAGTTCTTGAAGCAATGTACCAGGAATTGGATCGTATGTTGAGGGATGGTCTCGTAGAGCCTTGCCAATCACCGTGGTCGTCACCAGTAGTCATGGTACGCAAAGGCGCAGGTTATCGTTTCTGTATCGATTTTCGAAAAGTTAATCAGGTCACTTCTAAAGATTCCTATCCCATGCCTAATATGACCTCCCTCATGGATGGACTTCGACAAGCAAAGTACCTTTCAAAATTTGATCTCAAACAGGCGTTTTTACAAGTTCCGCTAGCTGACGAAAGTAGTAGAGACATTACTGCGTTTGTAGTCCCTGGAAGAGGATTATTTAGGTTCAAAGTAATGCCTTTTGGATTAACCAACTCTCCGGCGACCTTCCAAAGATTAGCTGATACAGTCTTTGGACCTGAACTTTATCCATACGTTGTCGTTTTCTTAGATGATATTCTGGTGTGTACCCCGTCTCTGCAATTGCATTTGGAAATGCTTAAAGAAGTGTTTCAAATACTTAAGACTTCAGGTTTACGTATAAACCCAGAAAAATGCGAGTTTGGATGCCAAGAAGTACGCTACCTAGGCTATTTAATTAACAGTAAAGGCATGAGTGTCGATCCCGAAAAAGTTAGTTCCGTTACCTCAATTCCGATTCCCAGCAATATTACTGAACTAAGGAGATTCCTTGGGATGGCGGGATGGTACCGCCGGTTTATTAAAGACTTCTCCACAGTTGTTGCTCCACTAACCTCATTACTCAAACGGAAAACCAAATGGTCTTGGAGTAATGAACAAGATGAAGCTTTCAACACTTTGAAGACAGCTTTGACTCAGGCCCCTGTACTAGCCAGACCAGATTTTGATCAGCCATTCCAATTACAAACTGACGCAAGTGACACGGGACTTGGGGTGGTACTGACGCAAATACAAAATGGTGAAGAACGAGTGATAGCTTTCTGTTCTCGCTCATTGAATTCCGCAGAAAGAAACTATACCGTGACGGAAAAGGAATGTCTTGCCGTATTGTTTGGCATTGAAAAAAATAGGCACTACTTGGAGGGTTATCCTTTTACAGTCATCACTGACCACGCCAGTCTTAAGTGGCTGCTTAATTTGAAGAATCCTTCCGGTAGATTAGCCAGATGGGCTTTACGTTTGCAACCTTACGATTTCGAGGTAAAATACCGCAAAGGAAAACTTAATACCGTGGCTGATGCATTATCTCGTATAGCTGCAATCACGATAACCTCCATATCGGCTTCGAATACGACTAGTGACCAGGCGACCTCTCAAGACATGTATGTACCCTCCGATGAGTGGTATAACCAAAAGAAATACCGAGTCGAAAGGTCTCCGGAAGAACATCCTGGTTGGCTGATAAAAGACGGTCAATTACTATACCACCGGAAGAATCCTTTGAAGGGAGAACTGGAAGATCCCAGTGAAGAATGGAAGGTTGTTGTACCTCTTCATCTTCGGCAAAGTATCATACACGACAACCATGACCTACCGCAGTCAGGCCACCTGGGAGTTGATAAGACAGTTGCCAGAGTGGGTAGGTTATACTACTGGCCTGGATTATATCGTGATGTTAGCGGTTACGTTAGCCGGTGTGAGGTATGTCAAAAGGTGAAACCCCCGAACACTCCACCAAGAGGTCTAATGTATCCCCGCTATAACAAACAGCCTTGGGAAATCATTTCAGTTGATATAATGGGTCCATATCCTCGAAGCTCAAAAGGCAATGTATACCTCTTAGTGTTTGTGGACCTATTTAGTAGATGGGTGGAACTGTGTCCTATAAGGAAAGCCACATCATCCGTTATTATCTTGAAGTTAAAGTCCCGAATAATTTATAGATATGGAGCACCTCTAAAATTAATCACCGACAACGCAAAGAATTTCGTTAGCAATATGGTGAAAAAAGTAGCAAAGGAGTTCGTCATAAAACAGGAAACAACCCCTTTTTACCACTCGCAGGCGAACCCAACGGAACGAACCAATCGTAACATCAAACAGCTTATCGTCTCGTACTTAGGAAGGAAACATCAACGCTGGGATGAGAAACTTGGAGAGATCCAGTTCGCGATTAATTCGTCTGTTCAGGAATCGACGAAGTTCAGCCCTGCTTTCCTAAATTTTGGCAGAGAGCTGAGGCCTGTCCATGATGTATCTTCAGCGGAAGTTCTAAATGCAGGTGAAGATGAACGTGCCTCTTGGGCCGCTAAAATAAGTAGAATTCCGGAAATCCACCATATAGCGGAACAAAACTCCTTGAATGCCAGCTTATCACAGAGTCGCAGAAATAATATGAGACGTCGACCAGATCGCTTCAGGCCTGGAGATTTAGTCCTTAAGAAGTCCTTTCAACTGTCTTCAGCTATAGATAAATTGGCCGCGAAGCTAAATCCCAAATACGAAGGCCCCTATACGGTCGATTTCGTTACTACTGGTGGATCTTGCAAGTTGAAGGATAATGCACGAAGACTGGCAGGCTTATGGCATCCATCAAAACTTAAATTATTTCGTCCTTCCGAATGAACTTAACAGCTGGAGGGGGGTGTGTAACGGCTTGTTCTGCTGTCAAGCTCTTCGTAAGCCTAGATTCGTAAGGCATTGGCCGCCACTGCGCTGTGGGGTGGGCCATCAAGGAAGAAACTACTCCTGCACCGTCTTTGCTGCCGAACAAATCAGTGTTGTGACGAACACTATACGTTTATTTTAAATACTTAACCCAGCGGTAAGCATTCTAATATTGATTAACAGTTATTGTATTATGTTTTATAGTATAGGTTAAATAAGTTTGTATAAACATTAATGATTTGGTTTATTATTTTAGTTGATGTTTTGGCCTCAAAATGTTTCCCGTTATGATTGCCTTCCTACATATGTAAATATTGTAAATATATATATATATATATATATATATATATATATATATATATATATATATATATATATATAGATGAGAAGTTATGTGGAAGATATTATTTCGTTCGATAAAAGAAAAAAAGTACCCTTGGACCCCAACACACATATAAATTGGTCACAATATATATATATATATTTACCCATCTACTTACTCTTATATTATATAGCTATATGAGACAAAAAAAAAGCAATTTTTAGACAGACAAATGATTAAAATTGACAAATTTACCAATAATGACATAATTATTGAAGTAATTCATTGATATTGGATATAGTTGAGATTGACTGATTGGATTTTTAATTATTACACATATTGGTGGCGTTTAACTGGGATTTAAGGAGATATTGGAATAGGAGAGTTTTGAATGAGTTTAAGGAAGGAGCTTGTCTAATTTCAGAAGGTATAGAGTTCCAGAGGGTAGTGGATCGAGCTTGGAAGGAGTGTTGGTATAATGCTGTTCGGTGGAGGGGAGTATATAGGTCAGAGGAACGTGATCTTGTTGTGAGTTGGAAGTGGACGGAAGACTTGAATTTCAACAGGTTATGGATGTAGGGTGGGCAGTGGTTATTAATGACTTGGTAAAGGAAAGTGCCCAGGAAATATTGTCTACGGGAGGATGGATAGAGCCAGTCTAAGGCAGTGTAGAGGTGCGATACATGTGAACGTCTCGGGGTACCGGTAACAAATCTGATAATACTATTCATGATTCGTTGTAATCTGTCCCTGAGACCCACCGAGAGGCCCCCATACACTACACAACCATAATCAAACTGAGGAAAAATAAATGATGAAACTAGGAGTTTTCGCGTGGATTGAGGAAGGAAATGACGGGAACGATGGAATAATTTGAGGATTCCTATTGATTTTTGGGCTATTTGGGGCTTCCAGGAGAGGGTTTGGTCAATAATGATTCGTAAATTTTTGGCACAGGAACAGAAAGTGATAGGTTGATTATTCAGGTTTAGGGTAGGAAGGTTGGTAATGGATCTGAGGAGGGGACTTGAACCGATTACAATAGCTTGAGTTTTCCCTGCATTTAGCTTTAAATTATGCAAGTTGGCCCAAGTACAGATTCTATCGAGGTCTTCCTGGATCCTAGATAAAGTTTCATGTAGTTTGTTAGGAAGAAAGGATAAATAAATTTTAGAGTCGTCTATATAAAGATGATGGGAACAATGTAAAATTGATTGGGGAAGATCTTTGATGTATGAGTTGAAGAGGATGGGTGAAATGCTGGAACCTTGGGCTACTCCCGAAGACAGAGGTAGGAAGTCCGATAAGGGTTGATTAGGGATAGATACGACTTGAGTGCGGTCGGAGAGGAAGGATCGGATCCAGTGGATTGAACTATTGGAAAATTTTAAAGCATTTAATTTGGTAAAAAGGATATGATGGTCAATGGAATCAAATACTTTAGGAAAATCTAGGAGTATCAAGACGGTCAGTTTTTTTTTCATCTATTGCAGCGTGGATATCGCTTATGATTTTGGTTAGTGCAGATTGTATAGAATAACCAGGACGGAAACCGGATTGGAAAGGATCGAGTAGATGGGAATCTTCCAGGAAATGGGAAATGTGAGATTGCACCAATCGTTCAAGGGGTTTTGAAAGGTTTGAAAGGATGGAGATCGGGCGATAATCTGCAGGACAGTTAGGATTAGGAGTTTTATTGATGGGACGAACAATAGCTTTTTTCCAGTAGGTAGGAAATATAGAGTTTTGTAGGGAGAAATTATAGATAAAGACAAGGACTGGTAAAATTTCTGGGAGGCATAATTTTATAAGTGCAATAGGGATACCATCTGAGCCTACGTAATTGGTATGAGATTTCATGATAGAGGAGATAATTTCTGTGGGGGTTATGTCGGAAAAATAAAATTTACTGCCATTGAAAGGTGTTTCTGAGGAAAAACTGATATTACGGGAAGGAGAGGTGAGAGATGATGAAACAAAATACGCGTTCAGGCGAAACTGGGAAGTTGGTAGAGGTTGAGGATCCGGAGGGGGTTATGGAGTTTTGCCATGAGGATTTGCCATTTTGACTTGGAATCGGGAGAGGACGGTAAGGCTTCGTGGATAGGAAGATTTTGCACTTCGAATTTTTACTTGCACCTGGTTACGCAGTATTTTGAACACTTGATATTCGTCCGTGAGTCTCGTTCGTCTGAATCGTCTTCGTGCAGCCTCACGCTTTCTCTGCAGATCTTTAATTTCTTTTGACATCCAGGGTGCAGGTCGGCGACGAAAGGTAGAGGTTTTAAGAGAAGCGTAGGTATCAAGGATTCTGAGAAGATTGGATATGAGGATTTCAACCATGGAGTCTATGGAGGAGGAGGAGTAGATTTCACTCCAATCTAGGGTTTCAAGGAGAGGTAGGATAATATCACGGTCAAGGGCGTCAAGGTTGCGGTAAGTTATGGTTTCTGTAAGAAAAGGATAGGTTTGGAAATCGTAGGATATTTGGATTAAGTCATGGGAAGATAAAAATGAAACGGGGTTTTGTGAGGAGGAAAGGAGATTTTTTTGAGAATCTATAATATATAGGTCTAACCATGTGTCGGTCCAGCGGGAATGGTGAGTAGGAGCGAAAGGTAGGATGAAAAGGCGGAGAGAATAGAACAGGTTATCCAAGTAACGTTTATCATTGGAGTCAGCAAGCAAATTTGTACTGAGGTCTCCGGAGATAATGATATTGGAATAGAGAGGGACAAGGTTAAATAAGGAAGATTCGAAGGACTGATCGAACGGATCAAGAGGAGGACGATATATCACAGCTTGAAATAGGTAATGATTGACGGCAGAATTATCTAGGATAAGGTATTCAACGTGAGGATGTATGGATGAGAGGGAAAAATCGAGGATTCTTGTTTTCAGGCTGTCATGTACATATATGCAACACCACAGCCAGTCCGGCCAGCCCGGTCATGGCGGGTAAGGGAGTAATTGGGAAGGGAGACGAAAGAAGAAGGAATGTGGGGCTTAAGCCAAGTTTCGGAAATGGATATAATATGATAAAAGTTATGTGAGAAATATTGCTGGTATTCATCAAAATGGGCAGGCAAGGATTGGGAGTTAGCGTGACAGGTAGTTAGGATACTAGACATACTGAAGAGGAGGTAAAGAAAAGACATTTATAGGAAAAAAGACCCTGTAATATGAGTAACAACCTGCAGAGTACATTGTATGATAAAAATTAATAAAACTAATATTAGAAAAATAAAATAAAATAAATAAAGTAAAACTATTTATGTAGGAAGAAATTTGAAAGAAAAATGTATGAATGAAATAAAATTCAAAAGTACGCATTGACGATTCCACGAAATAAGCCAGATTGGTGCAAGAAAATGACAGTAAGTAGATTATACAGGTAAATGACAGCGCACTCTACCAGCAGAGAACCATACATATTTTAGCTTACTAGTTACTTCCTTCTGCCTAGCCAGCCAGTAGAGGTGTCTGTCCCGTGAAATATAACTTTGCATTTATTACAATTTAAATTATACTTATCTTCACGGGTTATTGCCCCATTAAACATAATTGCTGCCCAGAACACTGAACCATAATATTTATGTTAACAACTTACGAAACTAGGTGTGTTTATGAAGGTAGCCTGCAGCCCGCAGTTATAATCCTATCGATATTAACTTCTATTACCTCAATCTCGTATCTTTCACCAGTAACCTTCACTTTTCCTGATAAATAAAACAAAAACGAAATAAACAAATCAACTAACGTGAAAAACTTAAAAAAGTGGAGAAAATTGATCAAATAAACAGTTAAACTCTAGAAGGAGTACAGAGATGTTTACAATACCGTGACTCTAACCAGACTCATCCTGTCTGTTATGTTTATTACTTAGGTGTAATAGACAATTATTCTCCAAAGTGAAATCACATCAGAGAGAAGAGCTTTATGAATATGTTTAACACAAAAATGGAAATATATATAATATACAGGGGGTCCCGAATTCAAATGGCAAAACTTCAGGAACTTATAGGGGACCGAAAAACTAAGACAAAAAGTCCTTTAGAGATTTGCTCGTTTTTGCTTAGTTTTAGAGAAAATCGCAAAAAAAGAAACAAAACAAAAATGTTACTGGTAGCGATTATCACCTTTCGAAGTTCGTCAGGCTAGGCAGTGAGATATGTAAACACTTAATGTTATCCTTTACATTCTTTTATTTGTTTACATTTTGGCTTCCTTCTAGGATTATAATTCCTAAATCAGTCTTCAGTCAGTTACTCAGATATTTTTGTGAGAATAGTATCAGCCACAATGCCGCATACATATTCTAATGTTGAATACGCTGATATGATTTCTGTGTATTGTTTCTGTAACGGTAATGCTTTAGAAGCGCTGCGGGAGTATGCGCGCCGATTTCCAAATAGAAGAGTGCCTAATCGACGAGTCTTTTCGTTAACTATTAATAGACTACAAGAGACTGGATCATTCTTAATACTTAATGAAGGCGAAACCAAAAGACACCGGACTAATACAGTGACACATTTTCTCGCACTTACCAGAAAGTAAATTTGAAATAAAAGAAAACAGTGAAATTAACAATAAACTTGAAAGTACGGACCCCCCACTCATGGATAACACCACGCAGAACAACTGTTTACAACATTTAAAACCCCGACCTCAAGATATAGCAACTTATAAGATATATCAATATTCTCAGCCTGCAGTATTAGTCGAAGACCCAACTGAGCCTAAAAACACCACTAATAGTAATATTAAGGAATGTAAAAATATTAACGACATTAAAGGAAGTGATAATGAAAATTATTATAATTATAATTTAATGTTTTGGAATATAAATTGTAAAAAAATATTTGGAATATAAATCCCTCTGAAGCTAATATTTCTGGACATACATTTGCAATTTGTATCGTAGAATCATGGTTAACAAATGGTGATATTAAAGATCCAATTAGGCTTTATTTAATATACTTCTATTGCAATGCAATAAAAACTAAAACTTCTAGAAGTGCTAGTGCCGGCTTAATTACATTTATTAATAGGAATTTGACAAAAGACGCAACTATTATGGAATGTGACTAATATTTTAAAATAATAATTTTTTTTTAAATAACAAATTAATTATATTGGCTAACATATACTCGTATCCACCACAGGGCTGCGATTTTAATAAACTCGAGTGTGCGTTAAATAATATAATTATTAATTTATAAGATTTATTAATTTCCTAGACAATCACGTGATCATATGCGGAGATTTTAATTCTACTGTGGGTAGTTTGAATGATGTAGATGATGATTTATTTGAAAACTCGACACTTTAAACCGAAAGAAAAGTCAGTCATTC
This sequence comes from Euschistus heros, assembly GCA_003667255.2. Taxonomy (NCBI): domain Eukaryota; kingdom Metazoa; phylum Arthropoda; class Insecta; order Hemiptera; family Pentatomidae; genus Euschistus; species Euschistus heros. Next base: position 1,561,626 of record RCWM02000038.1, read on the forward strand.
AAACATTAATCGCCGCGGGTGATTACTTGTCGAATTAATGGAATCTCACGTTGTTTTTTTTTTTTTTTTTTTTTTGGTTATATATATGGGCGGACTTCAGACAGTCTCAGACAAACTGTAACATAGAAGTTGACAAAAAAGATTTAATAAACTATAGTGGCATCTCCTTGATAGGGTAAACCAGACAGTTATTAGCAATATCATACAGCATAAATTCAAGAAAACATAGTAAAAATAGTTGAATCAACTTGAAATTCATGGAGACTATTCTTTAATTACTTTACTTTGTGCTGCATATAAAATTAAAAAAAAAAATATATATATATATATATATATATATATATCAATGGAGAGAGTTTTCAATAAATTAAGAATAATTAGTTCAAATTACAGTACAAGTTACAACCTACGGATCAGTAATTGAGACCACAGTTATTGAGACCTATTTATTATTCATTATTCTACCTTTTCATTACAATTTGATTTATTTAATGAAAACTATAAGCGAGCTCTCTTACAAAACAGACTTATAAGAATGTGCACTCTTGATCAGGTCAATATAATGTTAACTTATAAAGTGTTTTCTCTATTTGTTCCTCATTTAAATGATTGCATTTACTCATGAAAGGAATGAACTTTTCTAGATTTTACACAATCTTTATTGTTTACTGGTATTGGAAGAATTGATTCTTGCAGAGCAAGCAGGTTTAGGATAAGAAAGAAGTTTGCGAAGAACACATCTTCTCACTTTCATTAGCAATAAATATTAATTTGCGCTGTATTTGCAGATTTAAAAAAACATTTTACTCTATAAATCATAGTTTGCTATTGCGAAAATTATTTCATCTTAGCGGAAAAATAATCAGTATAATGAATTTTTTTTTTTAAGACAAAGCAAGCATGCATATAAAAGTTGGCAAAGAAGTTCCAGAAAGCATCAACATTAGCTGAGGCCTTCTTCAGGGTGAGAGTCTAAACCGAGTACTATTTATTTTATTTCTGCTACATAACTATTTATTTAAATATTATATAATACTTCCAAAGTAATTAGGCCACTGGGATTTCCATTAATAAAAACAAAGAAGTCATAATGCTCCTGTTTTCGGACGACATCGCCTATTTAGGTGATTGATAGCAAGGTGCCCACAAAAGGTTGAAAATACTACAAACATAATGTGATCGAAATTCGCTATTCCTAAACGCAGATAAAAGCAATATATTGGTTTTCCACAAATCCCCTAAAAAAAAAAAATAAAATAAAAAATAAATAAATCCACTATACTGGAAACAAAAACAATTACAAATAAAAAAAGGTCTATAATTATGCAGGAGTACTATTTACCTCAGAATTTAGAAGAATTTCTGTGGAGAAGAATTTATTAAGTCAATTAACTATTTAAATAATGCTTATTTATCATTTGTCAGGAGATTAAGTCCTGGCTGGCATCCCAATAAATAGATAATTGCTGATCCGGACTCAAACAGAAACGGACATAGCAATGGCTAAACTACTTGGATTTCTTTTGAAATAATTATAAATATATGAAGGTATAAAAGGATCCTTCAAAACCAGCCCAATAAGTTAAGGTATGCATGATGGTATATAAGGATCAATGCAATTAGGATTGATGAATTAATTGCCACTTCTATTGAAATTATTTTATTAGAAAACCAGCTTCGAATGCTAAACATTTGTCTTCAGCTCTAACACATAAAAAATTATTAAAACATCAACACTATGTGACATGGATTATATATATATATATATATATATATATATATATATATATATATATATATATATATATATATATATATATACATATATATATATATATATATATATATATATATCAAGTTTTCAAAAATGTAAGACAAGAAATGAAATATAGTACTCACCTGAGGAAATCTAACAGATAAAATATATCCATAGTGGCAGGGAAAGGGCCAGGTAGGTTATTTTTTTCTTTTTAGATAAACCATTTTTATCTTGTTTCCCTTGACTAAAAGACACTTAAAGGACTATCGGTAAATCAAAGAGTAAAAGAACATAGAGCGTACAATAATAAGACCCAGAATTCTAAATAACCATAAATTCAATTATTACTTGGGCGTGAAAATAATAAATCAAGTAGAAAATAGCCTGAATTAAATATTCATAAATCATTAGGAGTAATAAAACGTTCAAAACTAATTCAGATTTTTGTTTAATTGACGAGATAAACATTTCCAATAGCCCCGTTTTAAATTTCTTCCAATTTTAACGGAAAAAATCAATTAGGCATAGGGAAAACCGAAGGAAACTCCCACAAATATTTAATCTACCTGGTCCTTCCTCTTCCATTATTCGGCAAACGTGGCCAAACCATCTTAGCTGCCTTTTTTTTCAACTATGTCTCTTATGGGTAAGATTCCGATGCCCCCTCCCCCGTATTCTCTCGTTTCTAATTCTGCCCCTCCTCGTTCGGCCAGCCACTCTCCTCAGGTACCTCATTTCCAATGCTGTTGTTTGGCTCCAGTGTTTATCCAGAGAAACCCAACTATCGCTTCCATAGGTAAGAGTGGGTAAATATATAGCCTCGAAAATGTCTTTTTTTACTTTAAAACACATCCCTTTTTTTCCTACTACCGTGTTGCATAGTTGGTAATAGATGCTATTTGCCTTTTTGGTCCGGTTGGAAATATTCCTATCAATGTTTCCATTCCTTTTGAATACCGTACCCAGGTAGGTATATTTCTCGGTTATCTCTAATGTTTCTCCTCCGCATCGGATCTCAATATTTTCTTCATATCTTCCAACATGCATAACTTTACTCTTACTTGCATTGAGTGTCATTCCTTTTCTATCCAAATCACCCTTCCATTCTATGACTGCTTGTTGTAGGCTTTCTTCCGAATCTGCTATGAGAACAATGTCATCTGCGTACACCATAGCTTAAGCAAGGATTGTCCTCATATTCCATTACCCAACCACTGTTCTTGCTGGCCATAGCTTGCTGTTCTTACTCTTCCCAGATTACATCATCGTAATCCTCCTCTGGTGGTAGACCTTCAGCGACTGTTCCCTCCTCAGTATGGTGCGGTTCTATATTATATTATGCATGGTGAGGAAAACAACTTCTAAGCAAAACAATTGCCCGGATTAAGCATTATGCTCTTATGACATCATAAATTATATACACCATAGATCACCAAGTAAAGAAAACCGCAAAGTACTAAATCAGTGAATACATTCTATTACTCGTTTAGATTCTATCTCACGTGGGGAGTAAAGGCAATGAATCAGCGGATCGGGTAACCAAGGAAGCAGAATTAAATAGATAGATAGATAGATAGATAGAAAATACTTTTATTAATAATATTTACAGAATTTTATGTTATTTACAAAAGTGTTCAAAGTATTATTACTGACATAGCTACGGCTGTCTGTCAGGAGCGCTTTTAATTTGAAAATTATTTTAAATCATTATTATTTATTATTTTTAAATATGTAAATACTTATTAATTTATTAACTAATTTATTCACAAACAATAAAATAAAAACAATACAATACTATCTAATTATATATTATATAATCTATTGTTAATCATTAATTATTCTTATATAATAATATCATGATTACCATATGGTGAAAGGTGATTGTTTTTAAATTGTGTCCGCCTAAAATAACATTTTTCAATGGTAAAAACAGGTAATTTTTAGGCAAAAAGTGTTAATTTAAAACTCAAGTGTACCGTAGCAAAGAAGTTAATTAAAATTTCGGCTATGCCTGAAGCCTCCCGAAGTATGGAGATGCCAATTGATGATACGCCTACTGGTGCCCTTAACCATGATTCATGAGAAGTTGTCGTCTGAAAAAAAAGACCAGCAGCTACAGCCGACCCCAGAAAACAGGCTAAAAAGGTCAGTGATATAAAATTATCAAATCAGTTTGAAGCTTTGTTCTCATTAGAAAAACAAAATACTCAAGTACAACAAACTAATAATATAACTCCTGTTAGTAAGAAGACACCTCCCATATACGTTCGTGGTATTAAAAACTATCCAGCCTTTGTCTCATTTTTAGAAAAAGAAGTAGGCATTAATAATTTAACTTTAATAACCATAATAAGCCATAATATTTTACTTCCGAAAACAGCTGACGGCTGCAGGAGTGCTGTCAGAAGCCTAAAATAAGTGAACGCAGACTTTCACACATTTCAACTGGCTGAAGAAAAAATGACCGTATAGTTATAAAAGGTTTACACCACTCTACTCCTCCTTCCATTATAAAAGATGAGTTGTTGAGAAATGGATACGAAGAAATAAATATTACAAATGCTATTTCAAAAAGAACAGAAACCCCACTAAAAATGTTTTTCGTTGATATATCAAAAAATTCATACAATGAAAAAATTTATGTAAAGATAGAAGAACCAAGAAAAAAAAAACGAGATATTCCTCAATTTACAAGATATCAGGGCTTTGGTCACACGAAAAGCTATTGTAACCATCAGGCTCGGTGCGTGCGATGTGGCCGAGCCCATGAGACAACAGTATGCCAAAAAACCAGAGAAACACCCGCGAAATTTGCAAATTGCGAGGGAGCTCATCCTGCTAACTACAGAGGATGTCAGACCTTTTTACGAGCTCACCTTAGCAACAGAAATCGTCCTCAGCCGGTGATTGTAGATCCTGCTCCTGAGCCAAGGCAGTTTCCACCTTTGCAAAATCGTCCCCTACAACAGCAGCCCAGAGTTCCAGAACCGAACTATCAAGATCATGTTCATTCGAATATTATGGTACAGCCACAACAGACTTGGTCAGGCATGAATAATGTAAGTACAGTTCAGGCACCGCCTGCTAATTTTGATCCATCAGAACTTATTTCTGCCCTAAATAATCTCAACAACCTTGTCCGACCTCTTATCAGCCTCATTACTTAATTGAACCAAATAACACAGACCGTATGCCCACAATATGGCCCCTTATTCTATGACTGTGGCCTACTTATCAATCCTACTATGGATTGTAAACGGATTTATACAACGAAAGACTGAATTAGAAATACACCTCCATCACAAACGCACAGACATAGCCCTACTGACGAAAACACATCTGACACCTCGAAATAAACTTAGCATTTCTGGATAAACTTTATACAGAACAGACCATCCTGACAACACTGCACACGGAGGTACTTCCATTGCAATGAAATCGACACTAAAACATTTTCCCATTCATCTTGACTCTACTCCTCAGATACAAATCACAGGAATACACTAACAGACTAAACACAAGAACGTGACGATAGCTACCATTTATTGCCCCCCAAAGTATATAATTACAGAGCAAATGTTTACAAACATCTTTGAAGCTCTTGGTAGTTCGTTTTTAGCTGGAGGGAACTATAATGCAAAACATCAGTACTGGGGTTCGCGACTGTGCACTCCAAGATGTAGGAACCTTAGATCTGTTGTTCATCGACTGTCATTAGACGTAGTTGCTCCCAGCCAACCAACTTACGTACCAAATTCTAGACACAAGAAACCTGAAATATTAGATATATTTGCGACGAAAGGACTAAGGACCATACCCTGTTCCAAGAAAACCGAAGCAGATCTTGGCTCTGATCATTTCCCTGTAAACCTGATAGTGGGCGTCGGAACATTTCTCAAAGAAAAGAGGCCTTCATTAAACGGTGGTATTATGGATTGGGACCTATTTAGAGAGCAACTAAATTCTAAATTGTCCATCCCAACTGCTCTCAAAACAGAAAAAGAATTGGAAGAGGCAGTCGAACTCTTAACAACTTCAGTACAAGAAGCTGCATGGTCTTCACAAACACCAAGGTATAAAGAAACTATCAATTTACCTACCTACTCTCAACATATTAGGGATCTTATTAGAGCAAAGAGACAAGCGCGCAAAGAATGGCAAAAAGACCGATTCCCTTCTGACAGACAGACCTATAATAAACTCAATAATGACCTCAAACACCAAATACGAAACTTTAAACAAAATAACTATGACAATTATTTTTCAAACTTGACAGCCGATGATAACAGTCTATGGAATCATACCAAACGCCTCTTGAAGCACCGTGAACCATCGGTCCCACTGAGAAAAAATGATGGTTCCAGGGCTGTCTCGGACAAAGAAAAGTCAGAAATTTTTGCCGATTATCTTTCGACTGTATTTAGACCGCACGATGACTTACCTGAGGAACATGACTACACTGTATGAGGAACATTTAGAGACAATCTTAGAATCACCCCTACCAATGTCACTTCCTCCCAAACCTTTCACTCTTACTGAAGTACAAAACCAAATCAAGCAATTACCAAAAAATAAACCTCCTGGTTTTGATCTCATCACAGCTGAGGTACTCCAAAAACTACCCAGAAAATCATTAGTTTTTCTTACAACACTTTATAACGCCATTCTCAGAACAACATAATTTCCCTTACAATGAAAACATTCTTTGATATTAATGATTCACAAGCCGAACACAGACTAATACGCAGCTTCTTCCTACAGACCTATTAGTCTTTTACCGCTCTATTCAAAAATACTTGAAAAATTACTACTGGACCGTATTACTAAATTACTGACTGAATTAAATACAATACCTGACCACCAATTTGGATCCCGCTCACATCATTCAACAACACAACAGTTACATAGAGTCACATATTACATATCCGCTGCTTTAGAACTAAAACTTTACGTTTCTGGGACGTTTTTGGACGTTTCCCCGGCATTTGATAGAGTATGACACCAGGGGTTACTAGTAAAATTGAAACCGTTACTACCGCATACTTACTACCTTATTTTACAAACTTTTTTTTCATACCACTTTTTCTCTGTTCGGCAGGGCTCAAATATCTCCTCCATCAAACCTATTTTAGCAGGAGTCCCTCAAGGCTCAATTCTAGCACCTTTTCTATATTCAGTACACACCTATGACATACCGACGAACAATAACGAATTAACTGCTTCTTACGCAGGTGACACTACAATCATGACCAGAAACGCGGACCCTACACAAGCCACCTTAACACTTCAACACAATCTCAACGAGATTCAAACTTGGTGTAAGAAATGGAAAATAAAACTTAATTATGACAGATCCCTTCATATTACATTTACACTACGACGTAAGACCTGCCCGCCTGTTTACATTGATAACCAACCTTTACATCAAACTGAAAAAGTGACGTACTTAGGACTAACGCTTGATAGAAGACTGACATGGGGCCCACACGTCAAGACAAAAAAAACAGAGGTTACAGTTAAGACTGCGACTTCTATACTTAGTACTTCACAAACGCTCAAAACTACCTTTAAAACAGAAACTTAACATTTACAGTTACTTGCTAAAACCCATCTGGACGTATGCATCTCAAATTTATGGACCGGCCAAAAGAACACAAATTCAGAAAATTCAAATATTTCAATCGAAATTCCTAAGACTGATTACAGACTCCCTCTTTATGTGTCAAACGATACGCTACATGCAGACTTAAGTATTCCGACAGTTAACACCCATATCCATAAACATTATTGACAATTTCATGAAAAACTGCGTGGACACACTAACAAACAGATACATAATATGGCAACAGTACAAATTCCTGACATAACTCAACGGAGGCTGAAAAGAACGTGGCTGAGGGATCTCCTAGTCTAATCCTTATTAATTTAGTTTCACGCCTGGAGATCGTACCACTGGATGCTGACTCCCTCATGCCGTTGTTTCAATGTAACTTCACATTCACTGGTTGCCCATTGCGTACAGTTGTGAATAAAGTTATCATGTTAAAAAAAAAAAAAAAAAAATGATTACTATATATCCAATAATAATATCTTAATTATATCACAAATAATAATAATATATACCTATATCCAACCATTATTATACTATTTAATAATATCTAATTTATATAATTTTTATCTATTTATAACATATATTATTAATAAATTATATTTAAATATGTATTAGGTTATTAATAATTAAAATTTTGAATAAGATAGGAATGGTAGATATAGGCTTCTTTCAAGTAACTCACTAGAGCTGCCTTGTCTTCACCATTTATGTATTTGACCATATCAATTTCAGACATAGTAACTGCACCAAAATATTTTTTCCTCATTCCCCCCAAGACTTTACAACGTCATAAATAATGAAATACATCTTCATTTTCTCCAATATTCCAATAGAACAAATGTAATTCTGTCTGTAGTGTGTAATGAATAGTCTGTAGTTCAAGTTGAGAAGTTCGCTTAAATTTTTAATTATGACGCCTATATCAGATATAGGTATATCAGAAATAGGACAAAAATAGCCATTGTAGAATAACCTTCCCTAAATCCAGCCTGCTCCTCACATAACAGCATTTTCTCTTGTACCCACGACTTAAACCTTCCAGCTAGTGAACTCGTCAAGACTTTTTTAATGGTAACACTATTCCTCTATAGTTACAAGCCTGATTTGGATTTCCTTTCTAAAAAAATGGTGGTACAACAGCCTCGTTGATGCTATCGGGAATTGACCCTTTATCAAAATAATTATTAATCAGTTCTTGCAGCAATTCTAGGAATGTTATAGGAGCAAACTTGTAAAACTCATACATAATACCATCCAGACCGGGTGCTTTACCATTTTTAAATTTATCCAAGGTGAAAAGGAGTTCATTGATATTGAAAGGACAGTCAAGATCAACATCTTCCAGTTATGGATCAGCATAGTGGACATGATATACAATTTGACAAGGATTAAAACTCACTAAAATGATTAAACCAAACATTCATTTTAATTTAATCTCCACATTTATAACCTCTCTTTTTTAACTTATTCACCAGAGTTCAAAATTCACTCGAATTTTTAGAATTTTTAATTTTATTGGCCGCATCCAGATAATAGCTCTATTGCGTTATATATTTCTCCTGTACAATCTTTGATCTAGTTTTCCTGAAAAGATTTAATAACTGAAATACTATTTTTAAAACAATGACGATCAAACCAAGGTTAAAATTATTCGAATGGTTTACAATAACTGCATACACTTAACACTATCTCTTATTATCTCTTTTAGGACCTTCAAATCTATATTTTCACAAGTTTCAATTCTCTTTTCTAGATTATTCTTATAGTCGATACATTTAGAAATGTTCCAAATTAGTTTTGTATTGTTGGGTACAAGATCTTCTTTTCTTTCTCCTAGTTCTAGTTGTACAATGACATCAATTGTCATATGATCCTACCAAATTAAATTTCTTAAAGAGAAATCTTTAACTAACTTGATACTGCTAGCAGATATCAAAGCAAAGTCTATTACTGAGCTACCCCTAGGGCTCAGATATGTAAATTCCCCTAACATGTCGCTTGAAGATCTCCCATTTAAAATCAAGAACCCATGATCATCACAAAAATCCAAAATTAATTTTTCTTCCGAATTTACTATATTATCTTTTGAACCTCTAGATTTTGAAAAACAACCCAGATCCAATGTATCTTCCTCAATAGCCTGACCATCACCCAAACTACTATTCCAATCTCCTAACAATAGAAACTGTAAATCATTATTATTATTTACAAGAGTCTCAAGCAAACAAAAATTTTCTTTCCATTTATCTGACCCCAAATAAATTGGCAATACATGTAAACAAAAGTTTAAGCTTACCTTAATCTGAAGTAAATCAACATTATTTAGAGTGATACATTTAAAAATACCTTTAGTTATTAATTCTGTTCGACAACAAATCAATATACCACCTATCGCCCTTCCATTCTAGTGGCTGATACCCATAAGAGTTTATAATTTCGAAAATAATTTGAGTAAACCAACTCTTGATTTTCTTCTATAAATGTTTCTAACAAACAAAATATATTATTATTATTTTAAAAAATCAAGGAAAAACTTATCTTTAATTTTATTTTAAAGGCCAAAAATGTTGTAACTTAAAATATTCAAATTTTTGAAACTTATACTAGAGTAACTGTTTTTTTAATTTAGTTTGACAGACAGCCGTGCCTGCTATTTATTCTCATTTCCTTCCGTCGGTGTTGAAACATCTGGGTTAGAACTAGAGTAGTCTTCTCTTTCAGGCTGTGTTTTCGATCTTGAATTTCTTGATACTCTTTCCTTTACACATTTTTCCTTAGTATCCCAATTATATGCTTTATCATTCATCAATAGAGTAACTTTTTTGAAAAAAAAAAAAATCAATTTATTTTTATCTTTTTGGTACATTTCCTTACGAAATTGGAAAAGCATTCTCCTCCGATGTATAATTTGAAAGCAGAATTATCGTCAATAGTTAAAACAAAATTATACATCTCATCAGATAACTGTGATATTTCAAATATCGACTCAGAATGACCCGGTACAGCTGTGAGAAACATGGAGGAACCAAACAAACTAAAAGCAGTTCAAGAAGAAATGAAAATAAAAAGTTCTAACCACAACTACAGAAGACGAGTTGTTTGTTATACCTACGCCCACACATGGCTTACTCATGGTTATCTTAAAACGAAGGACGATCCATGCGAATATGCTATATAAGTCCAAGGTTGGGGCTTATACAATAAGTCACTATATAAAGTGCCTAGTGGCACAATAGTCCCCATCCATTGACATCTGATCTATTAGATCTATCTATTGGATTCTTTTTCTCCTGCCGTGCAAAGCAATTAAGAAGAAAAACAAAATAAATAGCGCAATCACTCTATATATATATATATATATATATTATATATACAAACATCCCAGGAAAACCTCGAGCCGAACTTGTTCCCCACTAATAGGAGGGTAAACTAGGCCCAAAGTAATCCCAACAATGTTCTCTCAGCCGTGTCACTTGACTCAGAATCCGGTAGAGGCTGAGATAGCACTATGCCACAGTCGCTCAGGACTTAAGTGGAGAAGCTCTCCAGTGCTAGAATTCCAATAATAAACATTTAAAATATAGTCCAGTCAATAAAGGATTACAAAGAGCGTTTTATGTAATCCAAGGTTTTTCTACGGAAATATGTTCAGGGTAGTTAGAAAGTTAACATACTACAAGTCCTTGAGTTTTTGAGCCTGGGAACAGGAATGGGAGAGGCACGAAAGGTCCCTTTTTTGTTTTTGCACTCACATCTCGAAAACGGTGCATCGTATGCAAACCATGACTATTTACTAAATTAATGCTAATTCAATTTAGTACAGCTTTTATTTTATACTCATTTTTCATAGTTTGTACCGTTTCACAATTCTTGGCCAATCTGAACATTTTCATCTCACGTTTTCTCTTAAATTTCCCTCCATATCTTCTAAAACGTTTATCCTACGACAAAAGTCTTCAGCAATAATATTTTAGAAAATTTAATTTCCTTCAAAATACACATATACAAACAATATTATCTTCAACCTGTCAAAAGTTAGAAATTTTAAACTTTAAATGTTCTAGGTGTACTAACATACTAAAACTCCTTCACATTTCCAATCATATATCTCGGAAACGGTGCAGAATATGAAATATGTGTATAAAAATAAAAGCTTTTAATTAAAAGAATTTAATTCATTTCAACTTAGTCTACAGCCATGTTTTCTATACGAAGCACCATTTTCAAGATATGAGCGCAAAACAAAAAAAAGGGACCTTCCGCGCCAACCCCCTTCCTATCCCAGGTCCTAAAACTCCAGGACTTTCAGTATGTTTACTTTCTAACTACCAGGAATATGTTTCCGAAGAAAAACCTTGGATTACAGCAAAGGCACACAACACCCCATTTTAGGCCTTCATTGACTGGACTATTAGGTCTCGTGGTAATTGCTATTTTTATCTGCGGGGGGAGGGATATAAGGATGTGTGGAACTGGATGATAGATGAGCCAGAGTGGTAGGGTCGTTCGAAATTTTTTAAAGAAATTTTGGAATTGTAAGGTGTATGAGATCAAACATAAATGTCATTTTGAGATCATTATGTAAGGTTTTGTTGTATACATAATATGGAACATTTGCAATAGCAAGAAGGACTATGGATAGGAAGCATTGAATCGGTTGGATATTGTATTGTCCTAAAATGTTTTTTTTTTTTTTTATGTGTATGTAAAAGGTATTCTATTAGAGAGAATTGCACCAACGGCCGAAATGTATTGGTAACTTTCTTATAACGATGCAGTTAAATTAGGCTATTCTCTTCTTTCCGTTAAATTAGCACCGAGGATCCAATTCCAAAGTTTTATTAACTAATTTGGTTAAAGCACTTTTTTTTTATACTCCTATAGCTCTTTAATCGAGTGTGGTAGTGTATCGAGTGTTATCTACCCGTCAGCTCGTAGAGCTCTTAAAAACGTTTCCGGATAACTTTATGTTAACCGAGTTCGGAGTAAACCTACTGATCCCTTCAGAGTATAATATATTTTTAAAGGTTTTTATTTCATTAAACGAATTTAAGTTAACAAAGTATTGTTAATTGTTAATGCGTTGTCCTTGTTGGGAGTGAGAAACTGGAGATTACCAGCAACACAGCGTGGTGACTGGCGGTTGATGCTACGGGAGGCCTTGACTCACTGTCAGTTGTAGCGCCGCACAGTGGGACAAAACAGCCCAAAATGATTAAAAACCTCATATTTTCTAAACGATTCGTGTTATAAGCTTGAAATTTTGGAATTATATATTTCATGAGGTGCTGAATTGAATGAAATCATAATCACCTTCATCAGATTATCAGAAAGGGTCAAAATTTAAGAACAATAAGTAAAAAAAAATTAACCCTTTAACGGGCAGGCCGGGAGTTTTTGAATTCGTTTCTTCTTTTTTTTTTCCTTTGAAATTTAAGTTTGAATAAAGGATATTAGAATAATGCGTCGGATACTACGTCTTTTATTGAGCAAAAGGCATTAAATATGTGTATCCTCCAGGATACATTGCCTGTTAAAGGGTTAATAAAGCAAGTTCGGGGTATATTTGTATGCTATATGTGCTGCTGAATATAATATAACTATAACAAGAGCAATGTGATCATCACAATTGAGCAATGTTTTCAGTTTTAAAATTTAAAAAAAAAAATAAATTTAAAAAATCAGGTTTTTTATTATTACATATGTTTTTTATGTGCTAAATTGAATGAAATTTACTAGCTCTATTACAGACTCAAGATCCCTTTAATTAGGTTAAAATTCATTATAAAGTTATCTTTAGAAATAAATTAAAATCTTTTGAAAAAATTTTAATATAATTTGAAAAATGTAATAAGTTTTACAAAGTAATTTCAGTTGAACTCTATTGAATGGACTGGGCAGTTATTTACAATTATTAATCTTATATTAACAAAGAAGTGTGATCTTCATAGTTTTCCATATAATACATAATGAGCTAATGATAATAAGAAAAATCATTTGAAAAATAATTACAAAAATATATTCACTCGTTATACTAGGTACAAAAATAAAAGATATTAACTATAAAAGTAAATAAATAATATATTTCGAATTGTTCCTTTTTTATATAACAGTAAGTGAGAATCTATATCATTTAATAGAATATTTTTTTTTAAATTTTAAATCTCTGAATTTAGTTATAAATATAGAGCGAAAATGATTCCAGTGGTAGAATATCCTAGCCATTGATATAAAATAATAAAATAAATAAATATGATAATCTTCATAAGAGAACTAAGGTATACAATAATTAGAACTCAGTGATACAAATAAGAAACCCATATATTGATCATCCAAAGTTCAAAACTTTTATTTTCAATTGTTTTTTTGTTTTTTTTTTATTTGAAGGTATATTCTTGAAAATTAATCTTTCTGCAATATCCCGGTACTAATTCTCTCAAGAAGAGTTATCTGTTAGTTATTTTTGTATAGAAAACAAGAAATCATATCAGATCATTTTATAATGGATAAAGAAAAGAAATTTTTTAAAATAAAATATAAAATATATATTTTTATATATATATATATATATATATATATATATATATATATATATATATATATATATATATATTAAATAAGACAGACTAATAAAAACAAATATACATATATAGTAAGCCAATTTTCACATCCTAGTTATAAAAAAAAAAATTATTTCTAAAAATTACTTTCTGTATAATGAAAATTAACACATAAATTCATCCCTTGAACAAATATGGCCGAAGCCGGGATTTATATTTATAACACTATTTCTCAGATACCTGCACTTCAATTTGAATCCCTAAAGAGAGCCTAGTTCGGTGTAGCTTTTTTTTGAAAGACCAAATGAAATGAAGATAAGTTAGATTTACGAGACAGCTAACTTTGAAAATTCCTGGCAGGCAAGGTTGTGGCTACATTTACAAAATAAAAATCGTCCATAAACCAGTAAATATCAATAGTGAAGTTCAAAGGGTTATACAACATTTTTTGCTAAAACTTCAGTCTCATAAAAATTTTTGTTAACAGAACTTCAAAACCATGTTATTTTTTTAACTCCAGAAAAGGGCAACTTCAAGGCCGTGTACAGACCCTGGTAATGAAATAATCGAAAAATCAGTTCTACAACCTTATGCTACATTTATTTAGGTATACAAAAATAATGAAAAAAAAAAAAAAACAAACAAAAATAATAAGATTTCAGGGTTTTTTCCGTTTCCCCCACTGAGCGCCGTTTGGATTGATTGAAAGGATTGTTAACATTCCTATGGGCGCACGTATCTATCAGATACGCTGCGGAAATGTTTATTTAATTTTCTTTGATTCTATCCTGTCTTCGGATTTTCCACCCTTTCTACTCTCTTTTTTCGACCCAACCCTAGCGCCTCTTGCCGAGAATTCCTAGGGCGAACCGTACAGTAGAAAAATATGCGCGACCCCTAATGGTAGTATCATTTTATCTGTATACTTTTTTATTTCTTATGCATATTTATTTTTATTAAGTCACTATAGGTCATGTTTACAAACGATAAAAAACGAGGATCACCGTTTGAATTGTAAGGTATGCATAAAGTATATTTGTTTGCAATTATTGCATTTTATCTTCGATTTATTTAGAAGAGATGACCAGTGAGAATATCACAGTGTTAGAACCTGAAGATGGAGCAACATGATAAGCTCTGAAACATGTAGTTAAATGAATAAAGCAAATGGGGAGTTATGCCTTTTTAATATAACTTGATATTAATCTCCTTAAATGAAACATTTAAAGTTTATCTTCGAAGTTATTTTGTGATTTTAAAAATTGTTTTTTACAACTTATCGAAAATACACACAAAAAACATTCTTGACTTACAAAATTATATGTTAAACACTATTGCAAACATTCCTTTGAGGAAATTCGTAAACTAATAGAAGTGGATTATATTTATATCATGGTCGATAAAACTACAGACACACGGGGAATTTACATCAGTATAATGTTGCATTGGACGTTTGTCAATTTTTTTTCTTTTCATTGCAATTTTTTTAAATTTTTTACAACTCGAAATCCGGCCTTTAATTATAAATATTTCAAAATTTCCAATTCCTCTTATTAAAAATATATATATATATATATATATATATATATATATATATATATATATATATATATGTAACTATATATACGATATATTTGTAATAGGGGTTTCTAATTTTTATTTTATTTAAAGTTTTCAGATAAGTTAAGTAAGGTTTTACAATGCAAATTGGTATCCCTACGGTGTGAATATCAGCGCTATGTCCCCGATATGTTATTATCAAGGGTTAACCTTAGGGGGGTTATCCAGCTGGAATTCCTTTCAAGATTACGACAGGGAGCAACATAGCGTGTGGCGACAACGTTTTGATCAGGACGTTTCAAAAGATGCTTTGTAAGATCCGAAAGGGAAATTTTAAAGACCACCTCCAATATCCCACCTGAAGTCGTCTTATATACCATCGGATCTTTATAACATATACAATATCCAATGTATTACTTAAAAAACAATTATTTATGCAGTAAAAATATATACTTACTTGATATTATTTTAATTTAATTTTACATTAAAATTATACACATTTGGACTTACAGAGTTGAGCATTGTGGCTCCACTAAACCTTCCAATTCTTCGCGTGAGAAGAATTCTTCTAAAAAAATTGAGTAGGAAGGTAGTTTTTGACTAGAGGATTCGAGTGGGCATGGAAGGTTAGGTAACTAGTTATTTATGAATTTATTTTGTAGTTTTTATTTGCTATTGAAAAATGCACGCTTAAGTGAATTATAGAAAATTCCATTGATCCAACCTTTTATTCTGAACAATACAAATAGCTCATAGATATGCATTTTTAGATGGTGGCAGGATGCTGATACTGCTGTTAGAGCTATTTTCTCAACTCCACTGAGGATAATATTACATCGATTACCTTGATTATTTGATAAGGCAATGACAGTTTTTCTGAATGAAAATTCAAAATCCTTTTAAAATATCTTTCAATTTTTACAATTACACATTAAATTAACTTCACCATAAAGCTAATTACATATCTTTCTACAACAATAAACGTTTTCTTGTCCTTAGACACTCCGGCATTCCACGAAACGAAGAAGATAGCAAAGCACTAAAAGTAAACAATAAACTATAATGAACTATCTCAACACCTGTTTTGGCCAGTCACATGTGGAAAAAGAAATATTGACTGCTATTTTACTTTAATACATAAAGTAGTTCATCTTATTTCGTAAAGCTTTTGGCCACAATAAACAGTAGAGTGGTTACCGCCTGCTTCTGGGTTGGGCCCTAACATTTAATCCAATAATCCAATAATACTCCTAAACCACTTTCGAGAATGTTTGCGGTTTCCTAAAAAAAGTAAAACACATCTCTACAATTAACAAATTGCAAAGCTAGACTTACAAAAACGTTGCAGTGGATCATTGGGCTCCACAAACCCCTACAATCAAATTATTCTCAAACATCGGAAGGTAAAACTTGTAATGTAATTTATTCCGATATTTCATCAATTTCCTTTCTACAACTGGATAAACAATAAATATTTTCAAAGTGGTTTACATGAGAACGGTGAACCCGCTAGGAGCAATGCTAATATAATGTAAATGAAATCAGAAAATAATAATAACAAAGAGAGAAAAAAAAACATACTTTTGATGAGTGGCCCACTTCAATATGTGAGCAGTTTGAATAAAAGAAGTAAATTTGAGGAAAATGATTACGATAACATGTAAAGAATTGCTCGCTAGAAGCACTTCAATAGTTCTACATTCGAAGGTCTTTTGGCCATGTTCTCTTCAGAAGTTGGGAGACTAGTGGATTCGAGTGGGCATGTAGCTTATACTATGGTATCTGGTTTGGGTCAGCAACATGGGACATTAAGATCTTTAAGGATAAGTTTGTTTGTGACATAATAAGGAGCATTAAGAATTTTACCAAAGATATTGGATTGTAAGGATTGTATACAAGAAGCATTGCATGGTTTAGAGGATCCCCAAAACTCAACTCCGTTTGGCCTAATTAGTCTAATTAATGTCAAGCAAATAAGTCTTGTAATTTATTGGGAGCTTTGAAAGCTTGTTTAGTAAATTTTATTCTTTCGAGTCTAGTATGTTAAATTAAAAATTAAAAAAAAAAAAAACAATATATAAAAAACAAAATTAGTGTTATCACATTATATACTATTTATCAATACCTTGATAAGTAGATCAATAAATAATACAATTATATAAATAAATAATTTTAAATACTTTAAATTTGTAAAAAAAAAATTATTCTCGAAATTGAATATCTTTTGGTAATTATCTTATTTCATTGGAGTTATTCCAATGGTGCCATGTAGAGGCGGGAGGTTGACACCCTTTACATTAGCCTCATATTCATTTCCTGATCATTCCCAGCGGAAGGGGTTGGCTGAGGCGGAGGGTCGGCAGGGAGTTCCATATCTGTTTCAGGATTTCTAAAATTTCTCTTGGAAAAATTGATGTTTTGATTTTGAAAAAGAGATACACGTGTCGGATGAAATATAGATCTATTACTTCGGGGCAGAGGTACGCTCTGCTCACATTATTACAGGAAACGGAATCTTATACACTACAATGAAGGAAACGGATGAAAAGTTCATTATATGATGCAAAAAATAAAATAATTCAACTGTAGAACAGACTCAAGGAATATAAAAATAATACTTAAAAAAAAAAAAAAATTAAGCGGGCCTGAAAACTGATGTCATTGACTCATTAGTATAGTTACATAGGAAAGGTGTAAATATGGGCACCCTCTTTTGTTTTTTGGTAAAGATTAGATTAGATTGATTGTTTTTGGACACTCAACTTCTATGGTCTTTAGTGTCCTGGTTCCTTAGTGTTTTCTGTTGTTTTTTTTTTTTTTTTCTTCTTCAATTATATTTTTTCGAAAACGTTATGGTGCTTCAAAAATGTGATAATTTTGTCAATATTATCTTTGTTATCTCCAAGCATTACCGAGAGTCTTCTTTCCAGTCGTACCTGCTCAAAAAAAGTTTCGTACAACGGGCATTCCTCGAGGATATGTCTGATCGTTAGTTGACACTGGCAGTATAGACATTTCGGTGAGGCTTCCCTCATTATAAGGTATCCATGAGTAAGGCGAGTATGGCCAATCCTTAATCTTGTGATCACCACTTCTTCTCTTCTCTTTCTCCGATATGATGTATGCCATTGTTTGATGTCACTTTTAATTATTTTTAATTTGTTATCTGCCTGGGTTTCATGCCATAATTCTATCCAAGTATGCCTGGCTAAATACTTTAAAAAATTGCAAACGTCCGAAGGGGTATAAATTGTTTTGATGTCTAGCGAGGAAATGGCTGCTTGCTTGGCTGCTTCGTCTGCGGCTTCATTCCCTTTTATCCCCACATGGGATGGTATCCAGATAAGTACCAAGTTCTTTTGTGAATCATTTAACATTGAGGCATATGCCTGTGCCTTTCTTATGACTGGATCCTTGGTATACAGGTTAACAAAAGATATTATGGCAGAAAGGGAATCAGTAAATATGGCAAGATTTTTTTCTTCCAGGTGCATAGCGTAGTGTAACGCCGCAGTAATCGCCCAGCATTCCGCTGTAAAGTTACTGGTGATAGGCGGAAGTTTGTATTTCAAAATCGTAGTGTCCAAAACAATGGAACACCCAACATTGTTGTTTGATTTTGAGCCATCTGTAAATATGAATTTAAAGTTTTCGTATTTTTCTTTAATTTTGTTAAATTCTGTTAAGTATATTATTTCTGAGGTGCTAATTTTCGAATATTTTTTTTAGTGTTAAATCTATTGTTGGAATTTTTAGAGTCCATGGTGGATATTTCAAATCATCGGTTGTAGGTTCGAGGTGTTGTATTTCTTTTATATATTTTCCGGCTCTGATTCCCAACGGGGAAGGCAGTCTTTGGTTTTCCAGAAATCTTCTGATCTTTGGTTGGAACACGGGTATCCAAGCTGGATTTTTGTTATTGAATTTTAGCCTACCAATATAACCGCAGGCAAGCTGGTGTCTACGAACAGCTAGTGGTGGTTGCCCAGCTTCAACACAGATGCTACATACAGGACTAGTTCTAAATGCACCTGTTGCGAGTCGTAGACCAGTATGGTGAATCGAGTTAATAGCTGAAAGCTGGGTGAGGTTCGCTGAGGAGTAAATAAAACTTCCATAGTCCAGTTTGGATCTTATCAGGCACGTGTAAACTTTAATCATGCTTGCCCTGTCAGCACCCCAAGAGCAGCCAGCAAGAACTTTAAGAACATTTAATCTCTTGGATGATTCTGCCTTTAACCACTTGATATGTTCTTTCCAGCTCAGTTTAGAATCAAAAACCAGGCCTAAAAATTTAGTACTTGGTACAAAGTTTAAGTTGATGCCTCTGTAAGTTAGTAATGGTGGAGGAGTTGGGTTCTGCGTTTTGAAAACATTATACATTTCGTCTTTTCAGTAGAGAATTTTAAACCTGATTGTGTTGACCAAATTTCTAAGTTTCTTAGGCAGTTTTGCAATATTCTTTGCATCCTCTCCCGGTCTCTAAACGATAGAAGCAATGCCAAATCATCAACAAACAGAAACGTTTTAATCGATTTGGGTATACTGGTCGTAACTTTGTTTATGGCTATTGCAAAAAGAGCACAGCTTAGGACACTTCCCTGTGGAATACCCTTGTTCATATTTTTGATTGAAGAAAAACTGTTACCTATTCTGACTTGAAAAGTTCGATTTTTAAGAAAGTTTTTAATCAGACAGAGAAGACGACCCGTAAATCCCCATTCTCGCAGCTGTTGTATGACGAGTGCTGGATTCAAGTTGTCGTACGCTTTTTCAATGTCGAAATAAATTCCGATGCATTCTTTCTTCTCTGCAAAGCTACTCAGTATCTCGTATTCCATAGTTACAAGATGGTCATTTGTTGAGCGACCTTGCCGGAATCCACTCTGTGCATTTGATAATAAATTGTTCGTCTCCAATATCCATGTAAGACGCTTGAAAACCAATTTTTCCAACAGTTTACATACACAACTTGTAAGTGAAATGGGTCAATAGTTTGATGGGAATAGTTTATTTTTATTGTTTTTTAAAATCGGAATTATTACTGCTCTTCTCCAGATCTCTGGAAATTCTCCAGTGTACCAAATACGGTTATACAGGGTTAGGAGAGCGTTCAGTGTTTGTTTTGGAAGATTTTTAAGCATTTCATTATGTATGTCATCTATACCTGGTGCAGTCGGTTTCAATTCATTTATATTCGCCTTTAGTTCATCCATTGTAAAAGGAGTGTTGTATGAATTTTCAATGTTGTTGTCGGTATAATCCAAATTTTCTTCATTTTCTTCTATCTGATGGTCTTGGGGAGAATATATATTTGAATAGTAGTCTGCAAAATATTCGGCCAAAGTGTTTGAGTCTTGTGTAAAATTTCCATTAATTAATAAACCTGGTTGATAATATAATTGTTTCCCAGTTATGCTTCGTATTTTCTTCCAGAATAGTCGTGGTGGAGTGTCTGTTGAGATTGAGTCTAAAAATAGGTTCCAAGAATCTTTTTTTTTTATTTTTAATTATTCTGCGAGCTATTGATCGTTTTTTTTTTATATTCTATTATATTTTTTTGAGTAGGTTCTTTTTGGAATAATTTTAGGGCTTTTCTTCGGTTTTTAATAGCTATTTTACACTCGTTATCATACCAGGGGATGTTTCTATTAATTTTTGTACTGGTTGAGGATCGTGGGATTGAGCTTTCTGCTGCTGCCAGGATCGATGATGTAATTTGATCATTTATCAATTCACTGCTACTTCCCTCAGATATATCGGTTTCCGCTATCTGGATACTGCTTTTGAATTTCGTCCAGTCAGATTTTTCCGTAATCCACCTAGGATATCTTTCAACCAGAGTGTTATTATTTGCGAAATCTATGATCAAGGGGAAATGGTCACTAGAGTATTGATCTTCGCTGACTTGCCAGTTGAGGTGAGTATAAATGCTGGAAGTACACCAAGTCATATCTATGCAGGAGAAAGAGTGATAGGCTGGGCTCAAGTATGTTGGCTGTCCTGTATTAAGAAGAATAGAATTAGAATTGTCAATAAGTTTTCTTATAACAGTTCCTCTCGTAGTATTAGTCGAAGAACCCCAGGAAGTGTGATGGCCATTAACGTCGCTCGTAACGATATAAGGAGATGGCAGGTTATTCAGAAGATTTATGAGATCCGTTTCAACAAAATTTTCGGGTGGTAAATATAAATTTAATAGATATACTGGGAAATTTAGGTAGAGTTTGGCAACAATAGCTTGCAAGGGAGTATTGATAGTTAATATCTCAGACACGACCCTGTGATGTACTGCAACCAACACGCCACCACACGCTCTATTTCCGTCTATGTAGTCGTTTCTGTAAATTTTGTAATCTTTTAATTTAAATTGCTTATTTGGTAAAAGTTTACTTTCTTGTATACATATGGCTACAGGTTGATATTTGTTAATTATCAATTTTAGTTCTTCATATTTATTCAAAAGTCCGTTACAGTTCCACTGAATAATAGTTTGTGGTAGTGACATTTAATGAGAAAAAAAAAAAACAACAAAAAAAAAAAAAAAAACATAAAGACGAAAGAGTAATAGAAAAATATAGAAAAAACTAAAACTGAAATAGTAAATATTAACTAAAATATATGATGATGAATACATCAATTAATTTCCATTTTTTCTTTAGTCTTTGAAGTGCATCTAGTTTTACTTCTGGTTCGTCTTTGTTTAACTTCTGTCCATTCGCCATGTTGATTTTGTGTAAAATCAGAGGCAATGATAGTATCAATAGGGGGAGGATCGTTAAGGGTTTGGGATATGGGGACCACCTCACCTGGGGGGGGGGGGAATTTGTGCAGATGAGGTTGAAGGTAAGGAAGCTGGAGATGAAAATTTGGGAAAGGAAGATGATGGAAAAGATGACGAGGTTGTAGAAGATGAAGAGGTTGTGGGATATGTAGATGGAGCAGGGGAAGGAGAGAGGGAAGCAGTGGGGGAAGGAGTGGGGGTTTCGGTCAATTTACTTACGACTGAAGCGCTGACCGGGACGCATTTAATAACATCAATGGGCTGCTTAAAAACAGTTAGCTTAGTATTAATTTCATCAGTTTGGACACTAACACTTTTTTTTTATTATTTTTTAAAACATTAGAAAATGAAATATTTACTGAAATCGGGTGTAATGTCTCGTATTTCTTTTTTGCTGCAAAATAAGTAATTTTTTCTGATTCTTGAATACTTTTAATTTCTTTTTCTTTTATAAAAATAGGACATACTTTTGAAAAAGAGTCATGTTGACCCATACAATTAACACATTTTACAGGGCCACTGCATTCCGAGCCCTCATGTTTAGTTTTGCCACAAAACCTACATAGCGCCTCTTTTTTACAAGCTGTTTTAACATGACCGAATTTTAAACACGAATAACAACGAGTGGGATTTGGTGTAAATTGTTTAATTTCCACATTATAAAAACCTATTTTAATTTCTTTCGGCAAGTTGGGGTTGTTAAATGTAAAAAGATAATTGTGACTATTGAATTTTTCACCATTTTTAAAATATGTCATTCTTTTTACATCCGCCACGTTTTGTGGTTTTAATTCTTCTTTTATTTCATCTAAACTAACGCAGTCTAAATCAGGACACCACGCGAGGCCTAGACTTCTATTTAGTTTGAAATGAGGTTCCACTTTAATTTTTAAATTATATAACATATTGCATTTTAAAATTTTATCAGATTGAATTTTTGAAAAAGTTTCCACTAATAGTGTGCCATTTCTTAATTTTTTTATCATTTTCACCTCACCTACTAGAGAATTTATTCCTTTATAGATCAAAAAAGGTGAAACCTTTTTAAAATCCAGGACATTTCCCTCATCATCATTTTCCTCTCTACTAATAATAAAAAATTTAACACATGATTGATTAGTTTCACTATTAGTTTCAGTAAGGTTTTTAAATTTTTCTTTTTTCCTCTTGCGAGGAGGAGACTCAGCCATAATGGCTAATGAATATTAATAAGAAAAAGCACAATATAATAATAAAAGAAAATAAACGAGAGAGAAAAAAAATATAAAACAAAAGCGATATACAATAAATAAAGAAAAAAGTAAAAGTTCAGCTCTTATCTGAGTAGTTGTTCGAGTTAATCCTCGGCAGCTCCACAACGCACGTCTTCACTCTACCGATTCTAAACACAAACTCCCTTTTTTTTTTTTTTTGGTAAAGTTACTTTTAACTTAAAAAATTTTAGACTTATAACTTTCATTAATAACTATATTAAGTTATTTTTGTTTTGTTTGTTTTTTTCATTCTAGAAGGCAAAACAATGATTAAAATAAATTATCTCATTTCAAAAATGAAAATTTACAAAAAGGTTTAACAATTGCACTAGAAAAACTTGGGTGTAAATATGGGCTTTCTTCGAAAAGGTCTTCTGAAATAGTTTGAAGCAGGATAAAACATTTCAAAACTATAGAGAGTTTATTTATTTGAGGGAATAAAAAAATATTTACAGAAATCGCACTCATAACTGGCTCTTTCAGCCCTGGCACGATCTAAGTTCCTACATTTGGGAACATTTTACCCACGCCTCTCTCTGAGTTTCTCAAAAGAACTTTCCAACACAAAAGATGCTGATCTCTAACAAGAGATATGTCAACAGAGATAAGTTTCCGGAGAAATGAAATTCATATTTACACCAAGAAAGGGTGCCCATATTTACACCAACTCCACCTAAGAAAGATGGCCACTATCACATGTAACCTAAAAGCGTGTGTGACTATAGGTGTGCCTCGAAAAGTAGCTTAAGATCTCCACCTTCTAGATATTATTGTGCAATTATTTTTAAGTAAACACAAGAACATAAAACGAATACGCTTACAAATGTCTCTTAAACGTTTACAGTCCAGAATGAACAGCAATTTGCACAATAACTCAAGCTGTATCGACACTAGTTGGAAGAATGGTTCCAACTGCTCACTGCTATCTTATGTTAGCAAATGGCTCCATAGACAGTCCTCACCGCCTACACCAGTGCCCGTTTTACAACTTTTCCTCAAATAATTTCTCCAACAAAGTATAAGGAATGCCTAGCTTAGTTTATTGTTTTATATTAATTAATATATTTACTATAGTATGTTAGGTAATATGATACGTCATACGTCATACGTTACATTATTAGCAGACATCGATTTAAGCTAATAGTTTAATTTCCTTATTTGTATACGTATTTGTCATTATTCTAACGGTTTTTGAACTATACGTTATTGTTACGGTCAGGTGAGGTTGGGGGTGCCGTGGGTGGCGCGGGGCCAGGTATCTGGAAAGGCCGCCAGGGTGGCCTAGAAGGGTCACGGCGGGCCAGAAGGGCCGAGACCTGTAATCTGGCTGGAACGATCTAGAATGTTCGGCGTAGCTTTAAATAGGCCGACTCCTAGCCCAGTGAGTCAGTATTGAGGTGACAGTGGTCAGTGAGTGATCGGTCGGGCAAGTGTCAGTCAGGAGTCTGTGATATCCTGAGACAGTATCCAAGTGTCAGTGATCAAGTAACGATCAATCAGTCAAGTGTCAGTGACAGTTCAGTCAGTGAGTTAGTGACAGTGATTAACAGTGTCAGTGAGTGTAGTAACAGTCTCTGTGTGTCAGTGTAATAGATTATTATGTATAATTGTGACATCTAGTATTAAGATATTAAAGATAAGTATTGTGTAATATACATATTAGTGTAATTAGACCTAAGTATAATTGTTATTAGATTAAGTAGCTTAAGGGACCTATTTGTATTTATTAAGTTGTAAATAAATTAGTGTTTAGTATTTAAGTTGTGATTTGATTAGTCATACCCCCAGTGGCCCGTAACATTATTGAAAATCGATAATTTTCGAGAGAGAAAAAAAAAATTGTTTTCTCCTCCCTTTTTGTCAAGAATTTGCTTTTAGTGCCTCCCACAACCGTTTCTAAGAATAATAGTTAAAACAAATTTGTAGAGCACACAATTTACTTTGATTTTATGTATATCTCAGCTACTTTACTTTCAAATGGATCAAAGTTTAACATTTTTTACAGTTATAACTTATATTTTAATTATTGCAAATCAAACAATAATAATCATAAATGTTTCTATCTTTTCCTCCTTAATACCCTTCAGCGTGGAGGTTCCTCTGTCCAGGCAAACCAATCCTCCCTATCCCGAGCCAAGATAAATGTTTACATGTACTAATTATTATTTTTAAAGAAATAATTATTTAAATAAGAAATAAGCATTTAAAATTCGTCAAATATACATTTGCAACAAATTTGGTTTTATCCATTTTTATTTCAGTCAATAGTTTTTGAGCTGTAGGGAAGAGAAAAATACAATATTTTGTCTAAAACTGTAAATCGTCACTTTAAACTTAATTTTATAACATTAAAATAAACTCAACGGTTTGGCTACCACACGCGCCCTAAGATTGGCTTAGTTGCAGTAAGTAGCAGTTACCAAAAACACATTTGTCGGTACTCTTTTGGCTATAACTCCAAAAAATTGGTGTGGCTGTGTCATGGACACGGTCGTGTGTTGTAACGCCAAAATCAATGGAATAAGATAAAATGGGTTTTACTTTCAAAAGGTGAAAATCCTATCTCTCCAAAATTGCGAACACCCGAATACTTTAGGATTGTGAAATTGCAAATTTTGGTTTGTAAGACCAAAAATTCACCGTTATTTGTACAAAAAGAATTTTTTCTTTTTCTTGACGTTTGAACTTGTTTTAGAGTTTTTCTCGACTCACACTGAATATTTAATTAAAGTAATTAAGTTTTCAACATTTTCTTGTTTCCTGTATACCTCAGAATTTATTTTTTTTTATTTCTGCACTGCAACTGTAAACGGTCATTCTGCACAATGAAGATAAAAATCTCGTGCATCAAGCTCAAAAGCTATCAAAGAGAGAAACAGTTTTTGCCGATATCACGAGTAGGTGGGATCAAATAAAATCTTCCTCTGTTTCGGACAGTTTCACTGTACAAGCACATTATGAGACTTGTCTTCTCTTCAAACCAAATTTGAATCAGGAAATGAAAAAATTAGTGACCTTAATGTTCTCTTAGCGAACGGAATTCTGTTGATACTCAAGCCCCAGCAATTGCCTTTAATAACATTTTACTTAAAATAAAAGCTAAATATTTACAGCTTAAAAGGGAAGAACCCATTTCAACCCCTACACCAGTCACCAGTGCCAGTCAGCGTACTCAAAGTAATTTCTCGTTACCTCCAATTCCGTTACCAAGTTTTCCAGGTAATATTGAAAAATAGCCCGAATTTGTTTCCCTGTTTCAGTCCCTTGTTAGCAATAACGCGTCTCTCACCCTCGTTCAGCGTTTTGATTTCCTACGAACAAATTTAAGTTGAAGTGCTCTCCCCGTTATTGCGAATTTTTTTACTCACGACATAGAATTACGAACTTAATTTTACAGCTCTGGTAAATAGATATCAGGAACCACGCAGAATAGCTCAGGCGTACATAAATAAAATTCTTCAATTCAAGCCTATTAATAGTGTAGTTTAGAACCAAAGGGGTACAAGTGGCAAAGTTTGAAAAAATGGAGTAAGTGCATATTGTGAAACTTAAAACTACAAATAATTCTGTGGCAAAAAGATACAAGTAAATATCCCGTTAGGTGATGTCATCTATAGAGAAGAAATCTAACTACTTACCGAAAATCCTGACAGTGTTTATATATATATATATATATATATATATATATATATATATATATATATATATATATATATATATAAATATAAAGTTATCTTCAATTTAAAAGTAAAGACTTTTTTAAAAAAGAAGTTTATTCAATAAAAGTTGCAATATCAGAAAGAAGAGTGGCGTGGAGACGGGTCTGGATGTACTGAGAGTGTTTTACAAAATTTCTTCAGGTTTATAAAGGGTTACAATGGCTTCTTCTAGGAAGGTTTATTAAGGAACATTACAGTTCACAGGAGAGCAAGTTCCCACGAGGGGTTTCTAAGAAATAGATTACAATAGTTAGGAGTCAAAGCTTAAAATTAAAAATATCTAAGGAAAAATATATAGTGTAACTCCTCCCCACCTAGATACGAATTTCACCGCTTTGGGTGAAATGAGTTACAATTCTAGTTTTCTAAAAATAATAAATAAAAGTTACAAAGGTTAATATAAAGATGATAATACAAATAAAAACTATCCACAAAATAATTATGTGTAGAGTGTTAGAGCTATAGGTATGTTTTGTTGATACAAGATGTGAAAGATGTGAGGTTTGTAATTAATGAAATTTTTAATTTCTAATGTAGTATTTAAAAGCTGTGAGGCTTCAATATTTAGAGTTTGTTTATCAAACAATGTTAGAGAACCATGAGTTTGACTGAATGAAAATACAGTTTTATTATGATACAAAATTGAATTTAAATTTGTTTTAACTAAATAAATTCCTGTCATATGATAGTTTACTGTTTCTTTTTCTTGTTGAACTTGAAGATCATCCGGGTTGTAAAATGCTATGAGAATGTAGCGTGTTCCGGGGATTTCTTCGATGTGGTTTTCTTCCTGATGTAGATGTGTGTAAAGACAATTTACACTGGTTGATTTTTGTAAAATATCCTGAATACATGAGTCATCGTGGTGAGATAGGTCAGCTGCATGACAGTGGTGAATGCTGTTTCTTTTGATACATTGATGATTAAGGAATTTAAAGTTGTTATTAATATTTAAGAGATATTTGAACTTTGGAATTACTGTTATGATTTCATCCTTTACAATAGATGGGATGGGGTATAAATTATACAAACTAAAAACAGTTTCTTCGAAAATTGGAAGTGATAAAGTATAAATAATTTCATTTTCATGCAAAGCACATTGTACAGATATTGTGCGTTCTATATCTATGATAAATATAAATTGAAATGGATAAAGAAATTTGTTATTGTAATGTGGAGCTATCTTTTCTAATTCTTGAAACAATGTTTTTGTATTAATTATAGATGGATGTAGAATATTTAGTTTACAAAAGGTTAAAGAAGTTTCTATATCAGAAATGGTAGTAGAAATTAAAGAGAAAATAAGTTGGATGTGATCTATTAATTCTTTAATTGTTAACAAGTTAACTACGGTTCCTATATCATTAATTTTTCGTGCAATATGCAGCGTGTTCTCTTGTATGGTTTTAATAGTATTATTAAATTGATACTACTGTCGCTTAATATTTTTTAAATGAATTTTTTCTCACGTGTTTTAATGTTTTTTATCAATTAAAGCGGTTTTACTATGTTTAATTAATTTTTTAATATTTTCCTTTTTAAATTTATTTTTTATCTTTGATTGTTTTTGCCTATTAGCTACAAATACTGTTTCCGGGATTTCGTTTGGCAATTCTTCGCGATTTTTATTCATCCTGGTTATATATTTTTCTTTTGCTACCTGATTCCTATGATTTATTTGTTCATGCAAAATTTTTAATCTTTCTTTATGTTTTGCAACATAATTATTTATGATTTGATTATTGAGGTCTATTGCAACGGGCGAGTCTATATCTAAATGTCCAGATATTATTTCGATTGGCTTTAGTTGAGTGATGGAATGAATAGTGTTGTTATACGCGAGTACGGCATATTTAATTTTTTTTTCAATTGCGCCTTTTTTGAATTCGTATCTATTATTTAATAACCGTAAATTTTCTATTAATGTGCTATGAAATCTTTCAATGGGTCCGTTTGATTGAGGTGATTGAGTAGCGGTATAATGTAATTGGATTTTGTGTAATTTTAATAAATCGGATAATAATGAGTTTCTAAATTCTAAACCGTTATCTGTTATTATTTGTTTCGGTACCCGTGATGAGAAAAATAAGAAATTAATATATTTACGAATTCAGATGCTTGACCATTTTTTAATTTATAAACTTGTGCAAATTTTTTAAAGGAGTCGATTAGAGTTAAAATTTTTTGTTTTCTAGTGTGATTGTATCCATGTGAACTATTTCAAATGGTTTAGATGGTGTTTGAGTAACGTTATATTGGAGTTTTAAAGGATTCCGATCATATTTTGATACCCTACAAATTTCGCAATTATTAATTTGAATTTAAATTAAAATTTTTCATATTAGGCCAATAATACAATCTTTTTATTCGATTAAATGTTTCTTCCGAACCACGGTGGTTTGTTTTGCCAATATGGTAATCATTTATTAAACTATTTTGTTCTTCAGGATCTTGAATATCGATTAATCTACTTGTAGTTTTTACAAAATTTAATTCCGAATGTTTAAAATATTTTACAGTGATTTCATAAAATTGGGTGTAAAAATCAGTTTCAAGGAATAAATAATATTTAACTTTTGGTTCAACGAATTCTTTAATAATTTTATTATGTCTTGTTTGAAATTTTCTTTGATATTCGAGCAATAATTCTGTTTTTAGTATTATTAAAAAGTTTTTCGATTTTGGGTTTCGCGGGATTAATATCAACTAAATTTAAAATTATTTGATTTTTTCCTAAATTAACTGGAGAGTCTGCTATTGGTATTTCGATTATTGTATTTCCTAAAGTATTAGAGTGAACGGAATTTGTTTCAGATTCTTCTGTTATATTATCTAAATTTTCATTTTCATAAAAATTTACGATAAGGGATGCATTTTCTGATGTTTCATTTTCGCGGTAAAATTTTTCTATTAAATCATTAATAATTGTATCAGGGTCTTCAGATTCTGTTAAATTAATTTATACTCGCGATAGTGCGTCAGCGACTTTGTTTTCATGACCTTTCTTATATTTTATTTCGAAATTAAATTCTTCCAGTTTTAGTTTCCAACGATATATTTTTGAGTTTGGATCTTTTAATGATTGTAACCATTGAAGTGGTTTGTGATCGGTTTGAATGATAAATTTTCTGCCATAAAGATAGGGTCGAAAATATTTGGTAGCCCAAACAATAGCTAAAAGATCGCGTTCAATGGTGGATAATTTTGATTCACTTTTGTTTAAAGTACGGCTCGCGAGATAACGAACACAAATAGTGAAGGCTTAGAAAAAGATACTTTATTTACTGATAGTTACATACAAGACTTCTAGTATAATGGTTACAAGTCAAATGTAGAGTGTCTTCCTCTGTAAACTTCCAGCTATTAAAACCTATAGGTTTGGAGTGGGGATAGGACCGAGGAAATATGGTGAAAGTGTCTGGCTAAATGTTTACTAAAGGGAACGTGAGAAAGGGTAGTCCGGCGTAGGTGAAAATTCTCTCATGTCACAGTGATATACACCGGGTGTTATATGATGTAAAAAGAGAGGACGCAGGGTGACAGGGGATCTTTTACTCAAGGCAGTTTACTTTATGATTGTTTATGACATGTGTTGTTCAAGATGTAATTTATATTTTACCCTTGGAAGGTCAAGAGGATACTTTCTCTTAGTCAGTTGCTAAAAGGGTTTCTCAATAATAAAAGTAATGTTAAAGATTATATTAATATTATGAGTAATATTTATATTCTTATAACTCCTCCCCCCTATAATTGCGAAGTCCCTGAAGCACGAAATTTATTTAAGATAGGATTCCCCTTTTTTTCTGTATTTCATTAAGCCATGCCAGAGCTCTGCCATTGAATTGGGGTGGTTGTTCTGGTGTAGAGGAAAGGAGAAGTTCCATAGGTATTTGGATTACATTTGTCTTGGTTTTACGCTTTCCTAAGAACATATTACATTGTTTATAAAAATGAAAACATAATAAGTATACAATTAAGAATGTTATTACATAGAACCATATTTTGTCTGTTCTTATGTCATAGCTTTCTAGTTGCTCAATATTAATCGGAGTCAACTTAATATTATCTAAGGTTTGAAGGGTCGTATTCACAGTAACTACTTTTGCAGGAACATGTTCGGAAAGTGTTATTTTGTGTGTTAAATATTGACCTGTTTCTTTAATATATATAAACATAGGTTCGGATTTAGTTTTTAACAATTTACAATTACTTAACTTATTATTAGTAACTAATTCTAATAAACAATTATCCTTAACCTTTTCCTTTTTTTGTACAATAATATTCCTTATTATAATTTATACAATCATTAGGTATATAGATATCTGTCTTATTCTTAAAAATTATAGTTTTATCTACATGTAGTATATAAACGTTGTTATTTTCTATAAATGGGTATGGCGTATTCAGATATGACATGATTCCAATAGTGTGAACCGGAAGTTGAATAAAATAATAAATTATTCCTTTGTCAGAAATAGAGCGTGTGCTTTTTCCTATGAGCCAATTTAATTCGGTGTCTCTAGTCAAGAGTTGTTTTTCAGTTTTATATATATTCTGAAACTCGTTTTGTTTGATAATGCTGGAGTGTAAAAGACCTTTAGTAAAATATTCTATGGAATCTTCGATTTCCCTAACTTTTCCATTAAGTAATGTTAATATTGCTAGTAAATCGTGATGGTTTAGTTTTTGTAACGAAATTTCAATGATGCGATTAATGTTTTGTATTTGTTTCTTATAATAATTTAAAATAGTAATATCTTTATTCAATTTCGTTGTTAGTTGATTACTTATACTCAGCCTTGCTTGTTCGTTGTGTTCGATATGATACATGTTCTGTTCAACCATTTGGAGGATCGAATCGTATTCTTCCTTATCACTAGCATCCATATTTCCTGTTAGCCAGCTGATAGCTGAGCCTAAACCATTGACAAGACCGCACTTAGTTCGTTTTTGTTTTATTAGATGGTCTTTTTTATTTAATATATTTTGATAGCGATAAGTTAGAATGGAATGCAGTACTTTGTATTCTGGCTCGGATTTAAGATTTTTTATGTGTACGTCTAGATTTTTTATCTCATTTAACAACAGCGTTAAGTTCCTATAGTCCAGGAATGAATAGTATTCGTTAATTATGTAAGTGTTATTTACAGGGATTATCATGGCTCCGGGTCCGGTTGTCAGTTTTTGAATTTTGAGGTTCGTAACCGATGTTAGAAGCATCAATTGCAACAAACTCAGCATAATCTGCCGGATCTCCATAATCACCTGGAACAATAGAAACGCACCGTTTATCCTGTAGTTCCTGAATATTTTCATGCAATAATTTATCAAGTTCAAGCTGAAGTTTATGTTCTTTTGTTAAATTTTTGCTTTTTCGTTTTTTTTGGTCTTTTTATATTCTGTGGATGTACCTTTTTACTTGCGATCCCCTTCCTTCCAATTCTCTTATTTTTTATTCTTCCTATCTCATATCGTTTATTAAATTTTATTCAAATTCCCGCGGATTTTTTTATCACCACTGTACCAGATGAAGCTATGCTTATATCGTCTCTATTAGCATTTGCTTTTTCAATATATTTGTTTTTATTTTCTTCGATTCTCTTCTTCCTGGCTTCATAAATTATTTTTTGCGTTTGGTGATATTCATTAATGAGGTATTCTTGTATGATTGGATGTTGGTTATAAAGATTCAATGATAATTCGAACGTTATTTCATTTGGTGTCATTTTTAGTTTATTTATTTGAGAGTTGTTATAAATTATCACCGCTAAACTTAATTTTTCCTCGAATGATTTCTCCGGGTTCGTTAGATTCATTACTCTTAACTGTTCTATTACTGTGGAACTAGCCCGATTTAAAGTCCCTAATGAGTTAGCATTGTGGGGTGTAGTTTCATGATTTTCTATATTTAAATATTTTAATAATTCTTTAAATACGTAATTGTCGAATTCTTTTCCATTGTCCGTAGTTATCATGTTTGGCTTAGGAAATAATGTGAGATAAGTAGTTAATGCTTTTGATGTTGTAAATGATTATTTTCTTTTGTCAAGAGCGTGAAGATCCTTTTTGTAAACACGTCAATAATAAAATACAGATATTGGTTGTTTATATGAACTGTGTCCATCATTATCTCTTGAAAAGGTCTCTGGTGTGGGAGTTAATTTGAATTTGGGTTTTGCTGGATGTTTATCGTACTTTGTTTGTAAACAGACTTCACAATGGTTAATACAATCTTTTATTTCTCTTACCATATTTGGTTTTGATTTTCTCGTATGTTTCTTCGGCCGCTCTGTGATATGTCTTACTAACATGATAATTAGATGTGATTTCCTTCTGTTGCGTTTTGTCCGAAATATCCTTAACAATTTTTTAATACCTACTTATTCTTAGTTGGAAAGGGGAGCGACACCTTAGCGGCATTGTATCCTTTAGACATTATTATTTGATGTTTTTCAATGTTGATGGGTTTCTCATTTTCCACTATCATGATTCTGTTATCAGCCGATGAATCAGCAGAGTGTACCGTCTCAATATCATCGTTAGAGTCAATATGTAACTGCTCTTGTTTTTCGATTGGGCTCCTTGACAAATAGTCAGCGACCTTGTTTGCCTTTCCTTCAATATGTTTTATATCAAAGTCGAAGTCTTCGAGCATGATTTTCCAACGGATAAGCCTTGCATTTTGCGTCTTACAAGTTTTCATATATTCCAAAGGGTTATGGTCTGTGTGTATGAAAAATTTTCTGCCATATAAATAAGGTTAGAAATGATTGCAGGACCAGATAATTGCTAAACATTCTTTTTCAATAGTGGAGTAATTCTCTTCTGCCTTATTAAGTGCACGGGAAGCAAATCAAACTGGTAATTCTTTACCGTTTTTTCGTGAGGGGGGATGCAATCTTGGCATAATTATGTATCATTTTTCTATAGAACCCAGTTAGGCCTAGAAAACTTTTTTATTTCTTTTTCGGTTTTTGGAAGTTTTGCGTTCAAGACAGCAGCTACTAAAAATTGCCGGGTTAGGTTCTATACCCTTTTCAGATATTATATGTCCAAGGAATAGTAATTCCCTCTTGCAAAATTCTGTTTTGTCTAGTTGTATTTTTAAATTATGTTTTCCCAACCTTTGCAAAACTGTATCCAAGTGCCTCATATGATCACACATATTTTCAGAGAATACTATAATGTCATCCATGTAGATAAGAACATTTGATATATCCGAAAATATATTATCCATTGCCCTTTGGCAAAATAGTCTTTTGTTTGGACTCAGAACAGGAAGGATCTACCATAGCTCCGAGGGACAACAAACAGATAAGAAAACTATTCCTTTATATATATCATATTTTTTTTCTCTTTTTCTTCTTTTTCTCGTGTATATCTTTCGTGATATTTAGATTTATATCTCTTTTTATTATTATTATTATTACAATTTTTTTTCCTTGCATTTTAAATATTATTTAACTTTATATTTTTTCAAATTAAACAGCCGATTATATCAGTATTCAAATTATGGAAGAACCTGACGACCCAATTAGTCCTCGGGCCAAAAGAAAACGTCCGAGGGGAAAAATGAAATCCCAACAAGACAGGTTAACCTCAAACGAAGGACAAAATATTAGTCCAACCTTTGTAATAATTAAAAGAGAGGGTGACGAGAGCTTTGTCAAGATCTCCCTTTTTTTCATAATTAAGTTTATCACAGGCCTAGTTGGGGAGGTGAAAAATATTAAAAAAATGAGAGACGGTTCATTATTGGTCGAAACCTTTAAGGGCACCCAATCCGAAATACTGCTTTCCTGTAAAAATTTTGGAGGACAATTCCCAATACAGGTTACCCCCCATAATTCTCTCAATTATAGTAAGGGAATCATAAAAGTATATGATTTTTAATACTTAGATATTGAAGAAATTAAAAAAGAATTAAATAAAAAAATAATCGATATCATCAGAATTAAAATTTAAAAAAATGGTTCCGAAATAGCTACCCACAATTATATAATCACATTTCCAACACCTATTGCTCCAAAAACATTTAAGGTAGGATACCAGACTGTTCCGGTCCAGCCATATAACCCTAATCCCCTTCGCTGCTTCAATTGTTTGGGTTTTAATCATCCAACCGCTCAATGTAAAAAAGAACCTGTATGTATACAGTGTGGAAAAACAAAACATACTCAGGGAAACAAATGCGAAAGAGAACCTAAATGTATAAATTGCGATGGTTCTCATAACGCCTTAGATCGCACCTGTCAAATATTCCAAATGCATAAAGAGATCAAGAGCATACAGATTAACAATAAAATATCACAAATTGAAGCCAAAAAAATATATAAAGAAAGATACCCTAATTCTTTTAATAAATCATTTGCACAAATATTAAAAGAAAAAGTAAATGAAACCGAAAGAAAAGAAATCGGCATCCAAACCGATATCCCATTTTATTTTTGGAAAATAAAAAACAAATAAATAAATACAGAACAACAAAAAATTAAAACACGCAGTAGTGATGATAAACATTTCGTATCAACCGATATGTCTAGTGTGACTAGCATAAGCCCCGCCCGAGCTCCACCTCTCCTCCACCCTCCCCCTCCTAGAACCAGCTCCACACTATCAAACTTCCCGCCACGGACAGTAACTCGTTCCAGAGCGGCTGGGACAGAAGTAGAGGCGGGCCCCCCACCCCTGCTCCCTCCCTCCTCTTCCTCGCTCCTCCTCCCAGACCCACTCCTATCTGCTGGCATATCTTCAGATCCATCTGAGGAAGGGCATTCAATAGGTGATGCAATACCTATTGAAATTGATCCTCCCGATAGTGACAACGGTTATACCGAAGTCACATATAAAAAAGGAAAAGGAAAAACAAAAGGAGAAAAAAAAACAGGTAATATTAAAAATTCTGTAAATAAATAGACTGCGTATACATATATATATATATGTGTGTGTGTGTGTATGTGTATATGTGTATGTGTATTTATGTATATACGTGTATATATATCTGTTTTTAAATATGTATTATTTTCTATTATCATATATCCCTATTTTATTGTTTTCCTCTATTGTTTTCCTGTTATTTTATAACATACAATTTATTTCTTAGGTCTTATTCAATATAGATATTTACTTAAATATTATTTCCATTGCATAACTACAATGACATTTTTTACTCCTAAATTTTTTTTTGCACAACTAATAATATACCCGTATGTCCTTACTTTAATGGAACTGCAACGGATTGAAGACACATTTTAATGATTTAAAAAAATTGATAAGAAATGTAAACCCCTTTTGTATAGCTCTCCAGGAAACCAATCTTTTAAATAATGAAAGAGAACAATAAAAAATTTTAAAATTTATAGAAAAGATAGCCCTAATCCGAATCATGGCCACCATGGCGTTCTTCTTGCTGTTCAGGAATCAGTATATTCAGAACCGATTTCAATAAATACCCAACTCCAAGCTGTAGCTGCCACAATACACTTAAATTTCACATTCTCCGTTTGTAATTTATACTTACCACTGGATCGTACTATAGAAACCCAGCATTTACTTGATATTTTCAACCAACTGCCACGTCCTGTACTTTTAGTCGGAGATCTAAATGGTCATAGTTCGTTGTGGGGATCCCGAGATTTAAACATACGTGGAAAAGTAATAGACAATTTTATTGAATTTTCCGACTTACTTCTACTAAATACAACGCAACCTACTTTCCTCAGTTCTAGTTACGGGACATTTTCTGCCCTCGATCTATCTCTTTGCAGCCCTACGCTCTACAATAATCTAGACTGGACTGTACTTCCCGATCTACATAGTAGTGACCATTTCCCAATTCTTATAAAATTCCTTACTTTAAATCCAACATGCCAAGTAAAACCCAGATGGATCTTAGCCAAAGCCGACTGGCTTGAATTTACGTCCTAGGTACCCCACCCGAAAACTCGCCATATGATCTGAGTATCGAAGAAGGATGCCAAGCAATAAGTAACTCTATCATTCAAGCAGCACAAGCAGCAATACCGATGACGTCCGGTTTCCCAAAAAGACCTGCGGTCCCATGGTTCAATGAAGCCTGCAAACAAGCCCTTAAAAACCGTCGTAAGGCCTACAAAAAGTTCCTCAGATGCATGACCTCTGATAATTTAATTGAGTACAAAAAGCAAAAAGCCATCTGCCGTATGACCTTTAACCACCATAAAGCTGAATCCTGGAAGAAATTTGTAAATGGCATAAATTCCTCCACTAGCTCTAGTACGGTTTGGAACAATATTCGAAAAATCAACTCCAAAAGTTCTTTATCCCGCTTTACCATTTTAATCAACAACAAGCTATCCGACGACCCATTAAACGTATCAAATATCTTTGCCGACTACTACTCGCAAACATACAATTCCAGAGATAATAACTTAAATCTAAATTCTGAAAAAAATGAACACCAAAATAGTGCAGCCGATACAAATCACTATAACATAACTTTTACGATATGGGAACTGAATTATATACTAGACAATGTAAAAGGCAGCTCACCCGGCCCTGACAATATCCATTATGCTATGATAATAAAACTACCAAAAAATACTAAATAGTGATTACTGGACTACTATAACCACATTTGGCAGTCCGGCATATTACCTAAAGCCTGGAAGGACTCAATAGTTATTCCAATCTTTAAAACCGGAAAAGACAAACTTGTCCCATCCACTTACCGCCCAATATTTCTCACAAGTTGCCTCTGCAAAGTGATGGAGAGAATGATTAATAAAAGGTTAATGTGGGTTTTAGAAAAATACAATCTCATCCAATCATTTCAATCTGGATTTCGAAAAGGCCGATCAACAATAGATCATCTATTGACTTTAGACACAGAAGAGCAATATGCATTTATAAGCGGTCAACAAATGATTGCAGTCTTCTTTGACATGCAAAAGGCCTTCGACAACATAAGCCATACAGTCATACTCCATAAATTATTACCGATAGGAATCCAGGGACAAATGTTTTCATTCATTAAACAATTCCTAAAGAATCGTCACTTTAGAGTACGGATCGGATGCGAATACTCTCAATATCACCGGCAGAACAATGGAGTTCCTCAAGGATGTGTCCTCAGCCCAACACTTTTTCTACTTGCTATTAACGATTTAGGGCTTAACCTGCCAAGAGGAGTTAAACCTCTTCTATTCGCTGATGATTTAGCAATATTCTACCGATCAAAAAGTATTCAGGATATCCGACTCAAACTACAAGAGACACTGAACCGAATCAAACACTGGGCGACTACAATTGGTATTCAATTTTCAAATGATAAAACAAAATGTCTCCACTTCAGCCGAAAACGAAATACTCCCCCATCACCCGAACTGTTTTTAGGAAACTCTCCGATACCATACACAAATCAACATAGATTTTTGGGTCTAACTTTTGATAAAAGACTGAACTGGGGACACCATATATCTCGCCTAAAAACTATCGCCACTAAAAAACTTAACATTATCCGTGTTCTGAGCAATACCAAATGGGGTGCCGACAGAATGAGCTTGCATAAAATTTATCAAGCATTGGTTCAGTCCAAAATTGACTACGGTTCCTTCATTTACAGTTCTGCCCGTTACCGTGTTCTTACCAAGCTAGATACTGTCCATCATGCCGGAATTCGAATCGCTACAGGGGTATTTCGTACAAGCCCAATTCTTAGCTTGTGTTCTGAATCGGGATTATCACCACTTCTATTTAGAAGATTAAAACTAGCTATAACCTACGCTTCAAAAATACACTCACAGACAGGACATCCGACTTACAAATACATTTTTAATTCCAAATATTCCAATTCCTTTAGACAGAAACAAAACTCAACTCTTCCGTTATCAGAAAGGATCTCCTCAGCTATCTCTTTCCTCAAAACTATCAAACTTAGCCTATCCGAAAATGATATTCCACCATGGACCCACCAGCGTCCTAATACAATTCTCGACCTCACTAAGTGCTCAAAGAAAAATACTGAGCCACCCAAATTCAAAGACCTCTTTTCCCGCCTTCTAAATGACACACCGGAATCATTTATAATTTACACTGATGGTTCAAAATCTGACAAATCTGCATCTTCCTCTTTCGTTACTAAAGATTCAACCCCCCAAAATAAAACTACATAAATTATCCAATATTTACTCGGCCGAACTAAACGCAATAGCAGCAGCACTCCATTTTTGCATGACCCTCGCTTACAATAGTATAATTATAGCCACTGATTCACTGAGTTCACTAAAAGGCCTAGATTGTATGTATCCCAAACATCCTAAAATCCTGGTTATACACTCCTACTTATCCACACTAAAAAGTTTAGGCAATACAGTAAAGTTTATATGGATCCCGAGCCACGTGGGTATTGTGGGCAACGAGTTGGCCGATCTAGCTGCAAAGGAGGCTCTCGAACTACCGGGGCGAGGCAAGAACGCACTAACTCCATCTGATCTACGAAAAGCCCTAGAAAAAGAAATCGATGATAGATGGCAGTCTATGTAGGACGAAAGCCCTCCAAATAAACTGAAAATGATTAAAAAAGATGTCAAACCCTGGAATACATCCAGCCGCCAAAGTCGTAGAGAGGAAGTCGTACTGACGAGACTCAGGATAGGCCACACCAGATTAACACACCCCTATCTTTTCACAAGGGGGGCTCCGCCCAGGTACAAATACTGTACTGGTATACTAACGGTGATACACATTTTTCAGGAATGCCCTTTTTTTACATCGCGCCTAAATAGCTTAGGACTAAATACAGACCTTCCAACAATTTCGGGAGATAACAATGAAAAAACAGAATTAGTATTCAAGTTTCTGAAATTAAGTAGTTTGTTAACAGAGGTTTAACATAAAAAATAAATAGGCAATAAAATATAATTACATATAAAATTTTAATAAAATAAAATTATTGATATAAAATATAAAATTTTATATCAATAAAAATAAGAAAAGAAAAAAAAAAATATAGATGAGGAGAATAAAATAAAAAAGAAAATATGGCGTTAATAACCGATGCAGTTGTACGCCATGAAACTAAACAAACAAACATTGCCCTTTGGAATGTAGCTGGAGCGTTACACAAACCGAACGGCATTCGTAAGAATTCAAAATGTCCTTGTTCAGTAGAAAAGGCTGTTTGCAATTGAATTTTTGTTCATTTTGTTTTGGTGGAAACCAGAACATAAATCTATTGCCGAGAAGATAGCGGCTCTGCCTAGTTTTCCTAATAGGTCCTCTATATTGGGTAACGGATATTTGTCTGGAATAGTGGATTTATTTAGCTTTCTATAATCTATAACCATCCTTATTTTCCTTTTTCCCGAAGAGACTAATTTTTTCGGAACGATCCAAACTGGAGAGTTATATGGTGAGTTACTGGGTTGTATAATCTTGTTGTTTAATAATTCGGTTATTTCTTCCTTTATATTATCTTTAAACTGATGAGGGTAACAGTAATTTTTTGAATAGATCGGGTCATCGGTTTTTTTGTTTTTATTTGGTGTTCAAGGATGTCGGTTGCTGATAGTTAGTCCTTGTCGGTTTTGAATATCTTTGGATATTTTTTTTTAAGGTAAATATCAAATTTTCTCTGTCTTTTTTGCACATGTGTTCTGCACGTATTAACTTCGGGATATCATCTACAATATTACTAGAAGGTGGTGATATTTCTTCAACTTCTTCGTCTAACAAGTCATATAAATTAACTTCAAAATCATTCTTATTTTTGCTAATGATTGTGATGTTATTTTCATAAATTCCGGCCGGTATCTCCAAATTTTCGTTTTTGTATTCTACGTAGAATATCCCTTTATAAGGTATTTTGATTTTATTTTCTCTAGCTTTCAAATCTAGTATGCTTTTACTACCTGGCAAGATAAATTGAAATAAATTACATTTCGAGGGTATTTCCATTTTCTTAAAATCTATTTTGATCTCCATATCTTTCATGGAGTCGTTTCCAAGCAAAATCTCGTAATTTGGGCTAAAGTTATATAAATAAAATTTCATTTTCTTGGGATTTTTAAAAAAATTGTCAAAATTATCATATATAACCTCCGTGCCTCAATCTTCTCCGGTAGCTGTTTTTATAATCAAATTTTCTTTAATTATTTTTATTCCTGGCGGTACGGCTTGAGGATTAATATAATTTTTCTTCGAACCAGTATCAATTAACCATTTCCGATTTTTATGATCGCTTACATATGGTAATTGATGAAAATTATTTGTTTGTGACTCGAATATTATGTCGGTTCTTCTAGGGTTTTGATTACCCCTAAAAAATGCTCACGTTCCGCTTCTCGTTCTCTAATTCTAGCGTCACGTGGATCTTCTTGGGATTCATATTCAATTTCATACATTGGCTGTCTATTCTGATAGACTGTCTGTCTGATATGACTGTTCTCATCGATACAGTTTGTCCTGTAGTTCCGCTGTAGGGTTGCTGTTGAAAGTTATTATACCGTGGTCTTTGAAAATTTTGATTGTGATCTCGAGGCTGCTGATTAAAGAAATTATGTTGGTCGCGTTGGCTGCGTTGTGGAAGGTTTTGTTTATAACCGTTGCGGTTACTATAGCCACGATATTGATTATTTTGATAGTGGGGTTGCTTCTTGTCTTGTCTTTTGTCAACAAACCCTTGTTTATTATAATGTTCAAGGCTGTTTTTTCTCCCTCCTTGTTCATGGATCCTGAAGAGATCAGATCGTCAAAGAGAAGGTGATTTTCGTTTCGAATCAAATTTCTTAAGTCGTCCAAGCTCTTTAATTTATCAGTTTTTGTCATTAAGTACGTTTTGACGTGTGAGGGCATAAAAGTATTAAAGTAGTATAGCAATAGTTTTTTGAAATGAGCGATAGCTGAGTCTTCATCAACTGTTTTATCTATGCGGTGCCGAGAAATGATTAATGTCCTGTTCTTATCAAGACATCGAAGGAAATCTAATGGGTGTTCTTTATGTCCTATTTTTGTATTGAATATTTCAAAGGTTATTTGTTCAATTGATCTCGAGTCCCTAAAAGTCCTTTCTAAATAATTTAAAAGTTCATCAATCGTATCGAATTCGCAGGTGGTATTTATGTAATCAGCATCACCTTTTAATTTTGCTAGAACTTTACTCAATAAACGTTTTTCATTGAGTTTCCTAAATGTGTTATTCTGAGCACATACTATTGTTTTGATTTGCCTTACAATATTTACGAAATTTAATAAGTTATGAGGATTTCCATTAAATTCCGGAAGATGACGGTCGTCACTTCTCACTTGAAATAATGCCATATCTGGTATTTTCGCCGTTTTTGGAATATAGCAATAATAATGATAATAATAATACAAAAATAATGTTAAATAATTATAAAAATGATAATAATAAAAGAAAATATTATTAATGTAAGTAAAATAAAATCAAATCTAAGCTTACTAAATGAGTTCGCAGTCTTACTTGCTTGGTCCCTGGGGTCAGTGAGCCAGAAGGAGACTTCAGCTTGAAATACCTCGGATGAGTGGGTTTCAAACTGGATGTGTGCTGAAGAAGTGTTGGTACCTGGGATCAGTAGGCCAAGCGATGACAGTCAGACACCTCGCAAGAGTGGATCTTCAGTCAAAGTTCTTCAGCGTTCGGTCAAGGCAGAGCAGCTTATTCGAGAAAACCTAGGAATAGTACGATCTCGATGCTATGCCTGTCTCTAGTTCGGGCGCCAGATAACGAACACAAATAGTGAAGACTTAGAAAAGAAATACTATATTTACTGATAGTTACATACAAGACTTCTAGTATAATGGTTACAAGTCAAATGTAGAGTGTCTTCCTCTGAAAACTTCCAGCTACTTAAACCTATAGGTTTGGAGTGGGGATAGGACCGAGGAAATATGGTGAAAGTGTCTGGCTAAATGTTTACTAAAGGGAACGTGAGAAAGGGTAGTCCGGCGTAGGTGTCAATTGTCTCATGTCACAGTGATATACACCGGGTGTTATATGATGTAAAAAAAGAGAGGACGTAGGGTGACAGGGGATCTTTTACCCAAGGCAGTATACTTTATGATTGTTTATGACATGTGTTGTTCAAGATGTAATTTATATTTTACCCTTGGAAGGTCAAGATGATACTTTCTCTTCGTCAGTTGCTAAAAGGGTTTCTCAATTATAAAAGTAATGTTAAAGATTATATTAATATTATGAGTAATATTTATAATCTTATAACTCGCTTAAGCTATCGGAAGATCTCGTCCTCCGTGCGTCTGTGACAATACAGCGCCCAAGGCTACGTTTGATGCATCTGTCGTTAAACAAAATGTTTTATTGAAGTCCGGATATTGCAGGATGGGATTATTAATTAAAATATTTTTACTAGTTTCAAAACTATCTAAATAATTTTTATCCGCGATGTTAATTTTCGATCATATTCTAGTATCTATATGGCGATAATATTCTAGTAATTCTAGGAAAGCTTTAATTTGTATAGTGGTCTTCGGTATGGGATAGTTTTTTATAGCAAGGATTTTATTAGGGTTTGGTTTTACTCCGTTGGATGTGACGAGATGCCCTAAATATTCTGTTTCCTTATTGAGAAATTTGGTTTTATCGGGCTGAATTTTTAAGTTAGATTCTCTTAGTTTTTTAAAAACTTGCTTTAAAATTGATAAATGTTCCTGAAGGGACGTACTGTAAATTATTATATCATCTAAATAGGCAACACAATTTGGAACGCCCATGAGTATGTTGTTAATCACTCTCATAAACGTTGGTGAACTATTTTTTAATCCAAAAGGTCCCCTTAGGAACTCGTAATGACCGCTTACGCTAGAGAATGCTGTTTTAGGGATACTCTCTTCATCCAATAAAATTTGATGAAACGAACTTGTTAAATCGATTGTTGAAGAGTAACTGCTTTTGCCTAATTTATCTAGCAGTTCAGTTATATGCGGGATAGGATACTTATCGTCGACCGTTTTCTCATTTAACTTCCTATAATCAATTACTATTCTCCACTTTTGTATTCCCGATTGGTCTAATTTTTTTGGAACTACCCAAATAGGACTATTGTAAGGTGAAAAAGAAGGCCGAATGATTTGTTGCTCTAGTATTTCGTCAATTTGTCTTTCCACTTCGTTTTGAAATATTTGAGGATATCGGTAATT
The DNA here is from genome assembly GCA_003667255.2 of Euschistus heros. NCBI lineage: Eukaryota > Metazoa > Arthropoda > Insecta > Hemiptera > Pentatomidae > Euschistus > Euschistus heros. Next base: position 1,606,029 of record RCWM02000038.1, read on the forward strand.
TTTAGTATAGACTGGGATCTCATCTTTGGTTAGGATTTTATGTTTAATTTGCGTATTTGCAGTTAGTGGAGTACCTTTTAAATAAAATAGATCAGAATATTGTTTTATTAAATTTTGAATTTCTTTTTTTTCTTCTTCATTTAAATGATCCGTGCGAATAAGATTTTTGACTTCATTGAAATCTGATTCTTTTGTTTTAATTAAATTTATATCATGAGATTCATTATTTTTAAAAATTCTGATTGGTTTCACAAGGATTGGGGTTTTAATAGTTAATCTGAATGACCGATCCGAATTATTTTTTACCGTACATATAGCTTCGTTATTTTTAATTGAAATTAAACCTTCATGAATTTTAAGACAATCGTTGAAATCAGTATGCGGAATGATTCCTTCTCCATTTGAGATATTTTTGATTGAAATTTTGATTACGGTTTCAGAATCGTTGTTTAAGATGTAAGTGTATTCAGATTGAGGGGGTCTATTGGCGTAATGAATTGTTATATTGCCAAAAGGTGTGATTAGTATAACATTTACTAAATCAATTTTCGCACCTAATAATTTAAGACTGTCTGTTCCAAACAATAAATCGAATTTAGGATGGAAGTCAAAAATGCCAAATTTCAGGAGAGTTTTGGTGTTGGGAAATAATTTTGATGAATCTACATTAGCATTAAAATTTTGTATAGAAGAACCGTGCGCGCTAGTAAGTTTAAATGGTTCGTGAGTAATGTTATTAAAAAAATATTTATTTGCTACAAGGACGGATACAAGTGATTTTGTGCACGCAGTGTCTATTAGAATTTTTAAGTTTGAATTTGGTTGAATTATATATGGAAGAGCACTAAAACGGGTTAAATTAAGTAGGTCTATTACGTCCATGGTTCTTGTGCTAGGCTGGGATCTAAAAAATTACTTTGATCACTATCGAGATTATTTTGATCAGTGTATTGTTGGTTTTTTTGATGATCATCTGGAAATGATACAGTGGGATAGTTGGGTGGTTGAGCATTTGGTAGTTCGGTAAGTTGGGATTCACTTACGGATTGTTCCGAGTTTAGATTATGAAGTTCTTCAATTTCTAGGTTTGGGTTTTCCAAACTGGGGTATTGCGAAAAGATTTAAATTTTACACTTTAATAAGATTGTCTCTGATATTGGGAATTACTTCTATCATTACTTTTGATACTCATAGGGGTTGACTGATTAGGTTGTTGGGGTCTATATTGATGATATTGTTGGGGTCTATATTGATTAGGTTGGTGGGGTCTATACTGATTTGAGTTTACATTTTTAGCAGGTTGAATTGCTTTGTATTGGTTTACTGGGAAATAGTTTATAAGTTGTTGGCGATTTTTATGTATTGGTTTGTTATGGTTTTGGTGTGGGCGATAAGTGTCGATGACAAATTGAAAATCGTTCGTTAGCATGTTGATTACAGCGGGCATTCCTCGAGAATATGTCTGATCGTTAGTTGATACAGGCAGTATAAACATTTTGGTGAGGCCTCTCTCATTATAAGGTAGCAGCCATGTGTAAGGCGAGTATGGCCAATCCTCAATCTTGTGATCACCACTTCTTCTCTTCTGTTTCTCTGATGTGATGTATACTAATGATTGATGTCACTTTTAATTATTTTTAATTTATTATCTGCCTGGGTTTCATGTCATAATTCTGTCCAAGTATTCCTGGCAAAATACTTTAAAAAACTATTAAAACGTTCGAAGGGGTATAGATTGTTTTGACATCTAGCGAGGAGATGGCTGCTTCGTCTGCGGCTTCATTCCCTTTTATCCCCACATGGGATGGTATCCCATGTACCAAATTCTTTTGTGAATCTTTTAACATTGAGGCATATGCCTGTGCCTTTCTAATGACTGGATCATTGGTATATAGGTTAAGAAAAGATATTATAACAGAAAGGGAATCAGTAAATATATTTTTTACTTCCAGGTGCATAGCGTAATGTAACGCCGCAGTAACCGCCCAGCATTCCGCTGTAAAGTTACTGGTGATTGGCGGAAGTTTGGATTTTGAAATCGTAGTGTCCAAAACAACTTGGGTGTTCTCCATTGTTATTTGATTTTGAGCCATCTGTAAATATGAATTTTTTGTATTTTTCTTTAACTTTCTTAAATTACGTTAAATATATTATATCTGAGGTGCAAATTTTCGAATATTTTTTTTATTATTAAATCTATTGTTCGAATTTTTAGAGTCCATGGTGGATATTTCAAATCATCGGTTGTAGGTTCGAGGTGTTTTATTTCTTTTATCTATCTTCCGGCTCTGGCATGCAGTCCTTACTTATCCAGAAATCTTCTGTACTTTGGTTGGAACACGGGTATCCAAGCTGGATTTTGTTTATTGAATTTTAGCCTTTCAATATAACCGCAGGCAAGCTGGTATCTACGAACAGCTAGTGGTGCTTTCCCAGCTTTAACGCAAATGCTACATACGGGACTAGTTCTGAATGCACCTGTTGCGAGACGTAGACCAGCATGGTGAACCGAGTCAATAGCTGAAAGCTGTGTGAGGTTCGCTGAGGAGTAAATAAAACTTCCATAGTCCAGTTTGGATGTTATTAGCCACGTGTAAACTTTAATCGTGCTTGCCCTGTCAGCATCCCAAGAGCGGCCAGCAAGAACTTTAAGAACATTTAATCTCTTGAATGACTCAGCCTTTAATCACTTGATATGTTCTTTCCAGCTCAGTTTAGAATCAAAAACTAGGCCTAAAAATTTACTATTTGGTTCAAAGTTTAAGTCGATGACTCTGTAAGTTAGTAATGGTGGATGGGTTGGTGTTCTGCGTTTTGAAAACATTATACATTTTGTCTTTTCAGTTGAGAATTTTAAACCTGATTGTGTAGACCACATTTCTAAGTTTCTTGGACAGTTTTGCAATATTCTTTGCATCCTCTCTCGGTCTTTAAACGATAAGAGCAATGCCAAATCATCAACTACAGAAACGTTTTAATCGATTTGGGTATAATAGTCGTAACTTTGTTTATAGCTATTGCAAAAAGAGTACAGCTTAGGAAACTTCCCTGTGGAATACCCTTGTTTATATTTCTGATTGAAGAAAAATTGTTACCTATTCTGAATTGGAAAGTTCGATTTTTCAGAAAGTTTTTAATCAGACGTAGAAGATGACCCGTAAATTCCCATTCTCGCAGCATTTGTATGACGAGTGCTGGATTCAAGTTGTCGTATGTTTTTTCAATATCGAAGTAAATTCCCATGCATTCTTTCTTCTCTGCAAAGTTACTCAGTATCTTGTATCCATAGTTACAAGATGGTCATTTGTTAAGTGACCTCGCCGCAATCCACTCTGTGCATTTGATGATAAATTATTCATCTCCAATATCCATGTAAGACGCTTTTTTTCCAAAAAAAAAACTGTAAGATCCAATTTTTCCTACAGTTTACATACACAACTTGTAAGTGAAATGGGTCGATAGTTTGATGGGAATAATTTATTTTTATTGTTTTTTAAAATTGGAATTATTACTGCTCTTCTCCAGATCTCTGGAAATTCTCCAGGGCACCAAATACGGTTATACAGGGTTATAAGAGCGCTCGGTGTCTGTTTTGGAAGATTTTTAAACATTTCATTATGTATGTCATCTATTCCTGGTGCAGTCGGTTTCAATGCATTTAAATTGCTTTTTAGCTCTTCCATAATAAAAGGAATGTTGTATGAATTTTCAATGTTATTGTCGCTATAATCCAAATTTACTTCATTTTCTTCTAGCTGGTGGGCTTGGGGAGAATATATATTTGAATAATAATCTGCAAAATATTCGGCCAAAGTGTCTGGGTCTTCTGTAAAATTACCATTTATAAATATACCTGGTTGATAATCTATTTGTTTCCCAGTTATGCTTCGTATTTTCTTCCAGAATAGCCGTGGTGGAGAGTTTGTTGAGATTGATTCTAAAAATAGGTTACAAGTATCTTTTTTTTATTTTTAATTATTCTGCGAGCTATATATATTTTTAATATATAGATAGATTCTTCAAAGCAGCCGGGGTCTTTTTAAAAAGAGTTTTATTGAAAGAACAAACTAAGAACAAGGTTTAAACAGTTATAAGCCTAATTACTGACTGACATAGATTCTGGGTGGGGTCTCTCTAGTCAAGGAATAGGACGGTTTATATAAGGACTAGGAGGAAATGACTCACTGCTGAGCTTGCGTGTGACTTGTCTCCTGTTGCTATCCCATAACTATATATATCAGTGCAGCCGATCCACTCAACCCAAAATACCCGCCACCAAGCATAAAAATTCCCATTTTTACCGAGAAATACCCGCCAATGCTTGAAGTAATACCCGTTTTCGGGAATTATCTTTATTAACCCAGCAGGGGGGGGGGGGGGGGGGGGGGGTGAGAGGTGAGAGGGAGAGGGAGGGGGCATCAAAAACTCATAAATTTCTGGAAAATATATTTTAAATTTAGTGTCAGTGTAACATAATAATTGTTAATTTGTATTACTGTATTAACTCTCTCAATTTCTTAACCTTTTTTAATTAATCAACCTTTCAATATTTACCTACATTATTATTTTGCTGGGTGACTAAAAGAAAAGGAAAGTGGGCAGGTACAAAATATAATATTAGTAATTATTAATAAAACAATTAGTAGGTAAAAATTTTATATTTTAATATTATCTAATTTGTTTAATTCAGGCTTTTATTTATTATTTATCACAAACTGGCGCACATAAAAACTAATAAGACGCAGACTAGTATATATATATATATATATATATATATATATATATATATATATATATATATATATATGTTTAGTAAGGTTCTTGAGGTTCAGTCATACATAAAATAAAAAATCAACTATTTTGGCGACGTTTCGAGACTATATTGTTCTCATAATCATGCCCTACAGTGAAAAAACAGGTTACAATAAATTTATATAAGTTATACAAGTTATTTCAAAACATAAAGTTAGCTACAGTACAGGTAGTTATATAGCAACATGTGTAGGGTAATAAAAATATATATAATTACAGAATATAGAGGAGTATGAAGCTACTTACAATGTTACAATACTCCTCTATATTCTGTAATTATATATATTTTTATTGCCCTACACATGTTGTTATATACCTACCTGTACTGTAGCTAACTTTATGTTTTGAAATAACTTGTATAACTTATATAATGTTATTGTAACCTGTTTTTTCACTGTAGGGCATGATTATGAGAACAATATAGTCTCGAAACGTCGCCAAAATAGTTGATTTTTTATTTTATGTATGACTGAACCTCAAGAACCTTACTAAACATTTAATAGTAACAGTCAAGAAATTTATCCATATATATATATATATATATATATATATATATATATATATATATATATATATATATTAAATAAATTTAAAAAAACTCTAAATAAAATTATTATGTTATTATCTAATATAATAATTAATCACTATTGCCTTTATTTTCAAGGATCGCCAATTATCATATTATCTAATATTATTCTTAAAATAACGTCTTAATCGTTTAATTCAGACTTGTCTGCCATTTATCACAAAATGTCACAATGTTATAAATTATTATCTTATTGTGTAATGTAACACTTAAAATAACATCTTAATCGTTTAATTCAGACTTAATTGTCATTTATCTCTAGTCTATTCAAAACATATAACGATTATCATAATAATATACAACATATAAATGCGGCGCCTACAGTTAGTTAGGTAATAACATAATATATAATATAACATACAGGTAATAACAAGAATTTTAAATTATTCAGCTTATTATTTATAAAACACTAAAATTTATTTACCCTTCTAAATCACTATCGTCTTTACTTTCAGGGGTTGCCCAAACATTAGTCGTCAACATGGTATTGTTGGGTTTAAAAGTTTTTAACGAACTGCCTACGTTGTCCTTTACTTGCAAAATGTCAGTGTCTCACAACCTCAGCTATTACAGAGGAGATTTTTTATATTTTTTAAGTCGCTAAAAACCCTTTCCACGGCAGCATTCGAAAACCGCAGTGACAAAAGCCGCACTCGAACATTCAAGTGAGCATCGAAGAAAGGACAGCAGCGCTGGTGGCGGTACCTAACATTCACCTGGACGTCTGAGGAACTGAACGGCTTTTATCCCCCTGATTGCCGTCGAAGACTGACTGACCTTTTTGATTCTTCCTTGACCGAAAAATATTACAATCGCTATTGAACTTTTTGATGATAATTGTTTTTATCAATTTAGAAAAAGATAACGATGTAATAGGTATTAACATAATCAGTTATGGAAAGTAAAAATACCCGAAATTACCCGTTTTTCGGAGATACCCGCTAAATTCCCGCCGATGCCCAACATTTTCCGATTTCGGGAAAAAAATACCCGCATCGGCAGTACTGCCTAACATTCACCTGGACGTCTGAGGAACTGAACGGCTTTTATCCCCCTGATTATCGTCGAAGACTGACTGACCTTTTTGATTCTTCCTTGACCGAAAAATATTACAATCGCTATTGAACTTTTTGATGATAATTGTTTTTATCAATTTAGAAAAAGATAACGATGTAATAGGTATTAACATAATCAGTTATGGAAAGTAGAAATACCCGAAATTACCCGTTTTTCGGAGATACCTGCTAAATTCCCGCCGATGCCCAACATTTCCCGACTTCGGGAAAAAATACCCGCATCGGCAGCACTGATATATATATTCCATTATATTTTTTAGGCTTTTCTTCGGTTTTTAATAGCTATTTTGCATTCGTTATCATACCAGGGGATGTTTCTATTGGCTTTTGTACTGGTTAAGGATCGTGGGATGAAGCCTTCTGCTGCAGCCAGGATCGATGATGTAATTTGATCATTTATCAATTCACTGCTACTTCCCTGAGATATATCGGTTTTCGCTATATAGGTACTGGTTTTGAATTTTAGCAAATCAGATTTTTCCGCAATCCACCTAGAACATCTTTCAACCTGAAAATTATTATTTGCGAAATGAATGATCAAGGGGAAATGGTCGCTAGAGTATTGCTCCTCGCTGACTTGCCAGTCGATGTGAGTATAAATGCTAGAATTACACCAAGTCAGATCTATGCAGGAGAAAGAGTGAAAGGCTGGGCTCAAATATGTTGGTTGTCCTGTATTAAGAAGATTAGAATTAGAATTGTCAATGATTTTTCTACTAGCAGTTCCTCTCGTAGAATTAGTCGAAGAACCCCAGGAAGTGTGATGGCCATTAACGTCACTCGTAACGATATAAGGAGATGGCAGGTTATTCAGAAGATTGGTGAGATCAGTTTCAACAAAATTGTCGGGTGGTAAATATAAATTTAATAGATATACCGGGAAATTTAGGTAGAGTTTGGGAACAATAGCTTGCAAGGGAGTATTGATAGTTAATATCTCAAACACGACCATGTTATGTACACGCCACCACACGCTCTATTTCCGTCCATGTAGTAGTTTCTGTAAATTTTCATAATCTTTTAATTTGAACTCCTTATTTGGTAAAAGTTTACTTTCTTGTTTACATATGGCTACTGGTTAATACTTGTTAATTATCAATTTTAGTTCTTCATATTTACTCAAAAGCCTGTTATAATTCCACTAAATAATAGTTTAAGGTATTGACATTGGTGAGTGAGCGAGTTGAAGAGATTTAAAGAGAAAAAAAAAATCATAAAAACGACAGAGCAATAGACAAACTATCGAGAAACTAAAATAGTAAATATTAATTAAAATATATGGTGATAAATACATCAATCAATTTCCATTTTTCTTTACTTTTTGAAGTGTTTCTAGTTTTACTTCTGCTTCGTCTTTGTTTAACTTCTGTTCATTCATTATGTTGATTTCGTGTAAAATCAGAGGCAATGTTAGTCTCAATACTCCCCCTATAACGATCGTTAAGGGTTTGGGATATGGGGACCACCTTACCTGGGGAGGGGACTTTGGGCAGATGAGGTTGAGAGAGGTGAGGAAGCGGGATAGGAAGAAATTGGAAAAGATGAGAAGGCTGTGGAGGATGTGGAGGGAGCAGGGGAAGGAGAGAGGGAAAGAGTGGGGGAAGGAGTGGGGGTTTCGGTCAATTTACTTACGACAGAGATGCTGACCGGGGTGCATTTAATAACTTCTACGGGATGCTTATAAACAGTTTGCTTAATATTAATTTCTTCAGTTTGGACAAAATAATTTTATTTTTTAAAATATTAGAAAATGAAATATTTACTGAAATCGGGTGTAATGTCTCGTATTTCTTTTAAGCTGCCAAATAAGTAATTTTTTCAGATTCTTGAATACGTTTATTTTTTTTTTCTTTCATAAAAATAGGAAATAATTTTGAAAAAGAGTCATGTTGACCCATACAATTAACACATTTTACAGGACCACTGCATTCCGTGCCTTCATGTTTAGGTTTGCCACAAAACCTGCATGCGATTCTTTTTTACAAGCTGTTTTAACAAGGCCGAATTTTAAACACGGATAACAACGAGTGGGATTTGGTGTGAATTGTTTAATTTCAACATTGTAAAAACCAATTTTTATTTATTTCGGCAAGTTAGGGTTGTTAAATGTAAAAAGATAATTGTGACTATTAAATTGTTTACCCTTTTTAAAATATGTCTTTCTTTTTACATCTGCCACGTTTTGTGGTTTTAATTTTTCTTTTATTTCGCCTAAACTAACGCAGTCTAAATCAGGGCACCACGCGGGGCCTAGACTACTACTATTTAATTTGAAATGTGGTTCCACTTTAATTTTTAAATTATATAGCATATTGCATTTTATAAGTTTATCTGATTGAATTGTAGAGAACGTTTCCAATAATAGTGTGCCATTTCTTATCTTTTTTATCATTTTTACCTCACCTACTAGAGAATTTATTCCTTTATAGATCAAAAAAGGTGAAACCTTTTTAAAATCCATGGCATTTCCCTCTTCACCTTTTTCCTCTCTACTGATAATTCCTTTCGTTAAGATTATTAAGTTTTTCTTTTTTCCTCTAGCGAGGAGGAGATTCAGCCATAATGGCTAATGAATATTAATTTAAAAAAAAAACCACAATATAATAATAAAGGAAAATATACGAGAAAATAAAAACGATAAATAATAAATAAAGAAAAAGTAAAAGTTTAGCTCTTATCTGAGTAGTTGTTCGAGTTAATCCTCGGCAGCTCCACAACACACGTCTTCACTCTACCGATTCTAAACACAAACTCCTCTACAATTTTCGTTATTTCTCCTACCTAGATATTCATTGCTAAGCCTTTGTATTTGTATATATTCTTAATTCGTATGGTTTAAGGTTTATGTTTATCATCAAACCATTTAATTAGGTCTTAGAAATTTATCGGGTTAACAAACTGTTCACTTTTATGGCCTAAACCGGACTCTTTATTTGTTCATGTTCAAAGTTTTGTAAATCAATATACACTCTTAATCTTTTGAAATTTCGATTCAGATAACAAAAAGATAATGGGTAACCTGACCAAAGAAAGTGGAGTCCATTTAAAATGACGAAAGCAATTGAAGCAACTCGGGAAAAGAAGATGGGGAGGAAGAAGGCCAGTAAATATTTTAATTTTTCTATAACAACGCTCATGAGGTTGTACAACATGAAGTATGGTACACCTGAAGAGGCAGGAAAAAAAAAATGAGGTAGACCTACAGTTTTGGGTAATTGCTCTGAAAAAGAGCTGGTTCACAATTTCCTTGCTATGGTACATTGGGTTAGGTGCTCACTGTGGGCCCATGTTGGTAGGAGAGAGGGAAAGAGTGGGGGAAGGAGTGGGGGAAGGAGTGCATGTGTTACAGGAGCTGAAAATGATGTGTATATCTGCGATTATTGTCGATAAGGAATTTCATGATTGTTCTGTCTAAAATACATTCTGTGTCATTTTTTGAGAATAAAATCTTCATTTTATTGTATAATGTTGTATTCTGATTGCTATAATATACTTAATTTTTTTAATGAATATTCTTTGATTAAATACCATTTTTAAAATTTTGATTATTTTTACAAGGTGTCCGATTTTGGCAACTATATCAGAAATTGAGAAAGTGTAAGATTTTATAAAATAATTTTTGTTTTACTAATTTTTAATTAGATTTTCTAAAAATAAAAGTTAAACGATGCTCAATATTACAAAGTAAATACTACATGTTTCTAAAACATAATTTTTTACCAATTTAATTTTGTTCAAAATCAAAATCAAAACAGAGGTCCGGTTTTTGGCACTCTCCTATATATATATATATATATATATATATATATATATATATATATATATATATATATATATATATATATCAAAATTATATTTTGTCGACCCTTAGAAACTATATAATTAACTGTTTAACAATAATCGGGTTTTTGGTCCTTTATTTCTTTATATCCTTTATAAAGGACCAAAAACCCGATTATTGTTAAACAGTTAATTATATATATATATATTACTTTTATATGTCTAGGCAAGCTTTATTAGAAATTTGAACAGTTTTATGACCAATAAACCGTTGGTGCGATATTGGAGCGCTATTATCTTCGTTGCGCACTAATCAGCGGATTACAAACACGTGTTACCAGTGCACGTTGTGTGGACAACGAGTGGCTACCATAAATTTGTTAGAACAATGACCTGAACAAAATGTAAAAGGTAATGGATTAAATGTCGTTTACAAGTTCTAATATTAATTTATATGTTTTAAAAAAATATTAGTAATCTAAATGGCATTGTATAAGAGGGAGAGAGAGTGAGAGGGAGAGAGAGAGTGAGAGAGAGAGAGAGAGAGAGAGAGAGAGAGAGAGAGAGAGAGAGAGAGAGAGAGAGAGAGAGAGAGAGAGAGAGAGAGAGAGAGAGAGAGAGAGAGAGAGAGAGAGAGAGAGAGAGAGAGAGAGAGAGAGAGAGAGAGAGAGTGAGAGAGAGAGAGAGAGAGAGTGTGAGGATGTAAGAGAGATTCACAGGATCTGTACATATCGCTACACCTTATTTCCTTGAATTTGTTTAATTATCTCTGAGTCTTCTATTTGAGATATATAATAATGATGCACTTACTGTTGTAAATGCAAATATTTTTTTGTAAGTTAATTGTTTTGTTTTTTTATTTCTTTAACATTGATCTGCGATAAGCGTTCCATTCTCTTCCGCTTTTGATATGGTCCTGACAAGTTTGAAGGCTTATCTTTGTTCCGGAAGTACCTTCTACGATTCCAGACCAAAAGTAAAGTTCATAATTGAAATAAGCCGACTAGAAAGCTTCTTTTGTAGTAATCGACTAGTCGGAAGTAGGTAAGCAAAAAGCCCCGACTAGTTAAACATTTTACCCATTTATTCTTCTGCAATTGAAAATTGGTTTATTAAAATGAAAACATGTTCTTAACTAGTTATAATTTTTATTTTATCTTAATCTTTACATTTTTTTATTTATTGTAGAAACTTTTTTTTTTTTTTTTTTTTTGTGATATATTATCTAATATTAAGAAATATCATATTACATACTTACTTTTGTAGCTCTACAGTCCCAGGTGGATCTTGGCTTCTCCAGCAATTCTACACCAGTCCTACACATTATGCTCTTAAACCCAGTTCCTCACACCAACTCTGTTCGAACATGGTCCGGAAGTCTCCTTCAACATCTTGTAGTCATCTTCTAGAACGTCCTCTTTTCTTGCTACCGAACATTGTCCCCAGTAGTATCTTTTTTGGAGCTCCACTGTCTTTCATTCTTAGTACCTTGCCCAACCATTCGATTCTTCTCACTTTAATGAACTGAAATATGTCACAGGAGCCGTTAATTTCATAAAATCTGCTTTCTCAAATTCTCCACTCACCCTCAACCACCACAGGTCGATATTTTTTTCTGAGAATTTTTCTTTTGAAAATTCTTAGTACATTTTTTGTGGAGGTACTCAGGGTCCATGTTTCTGCAAAATATGTCATGATAGACCTTATTAACGTTTTATATAATCTTATCTTTGTTGCTAGTGATCGAAAAAGCTTCATGTTCGCTAAATAGGCTTGGTTACCTGCTATAATTGGTTTTTGCACTTATATCAATATCTCATTTTCACAGATGAGCTCAGCACCGAGATAGGTAAATGATTTTATTTTTTTAAAGGAGTATCCGTAAGCGGTTAGATTTTCTCTAATTCTTAAATTATTATTTGGATTAACTTACATCTATTGGGTTTTAGACTCATTTATTTTCAAACCAACTACCTCGCCTTCAGCTATTAACAAACCAAATACGTCTAGCATGGCTTGCTTGCTCCTCGATGCTAAACAAATATAATCCGCATATGCACAAAGGTGATCAGACATATACAGTATATCTCAATATTCAAATACTGAATATCAATATTCAGCTTTTTACAACACTGTTTTTTAAACTTTATATTTGAACAATTACATACTGCCTCACTCAAGGGCAATGAGTAATAAGGATGACAGAGAATCATTCATGGAATATGTACAATGATATAAAATAAATCAAACGAATTAAAGTTAGAAATTAAAATAAACAGGCATTAGAAATACAAGAAAAAAAAATAAATATACATGAGATAGAAAATATAATAGAATAAATGATAACAGAAAATAGGTAATGATTTTTGAAACTAATATATATATATATATATATATATATATATATATATATATATATATATATATATATATATATATATATATATATATATATATATATATATATATATATATATATATATATATATATATATATATATATATATATATATATATATATATATATATATATATATATATAATTAAGAAAGAAAATAAGGAATCATAACTTCATACTCTATACACAAAATTTACAAACGTCCAAGCCAGCCCCCCCAATTAGGAGGGTAAGCCGGGTTCAGAGACTTCCTAGCGCAGTTCTATCAGCTGCGTCACTAGTAGAATCCAGTGGAGGCTGAGAGAGAGGGCTATGACACAGTCGCACACACAAAATAAAGAATATGATAGAAGCGGTGGGTAGGTGGGGGGAGAAGGCTCTCGGCAAGGAGCGCTATCTCCGCCACCTTAACCCCGGCTGTCCCAATCAGTGCCACTGTTTACCCCGTGTTTATTTGGGACAATTGCTAATTGTTAGGTCTTTGTAGTGTGTATGTGTTTTTTTTTTTTATTCTCAATCGGATTAAAAAATGTCGTGTTGTGCCACATTTGAATGTTCTAGGAAAGAGTCCAACAAGGATTTAACCCTGGATTAGTCGCGTGGTTGAAAGTTACATGAATGGTCCCATGGTTGACTATTGTCACCCACAGAATGATTTTGTTTTTGGTATCCTACAATTTAATTAATTACTTAATGATTAATCTTTATGCCTTACATAAATGTTAGAAAAGGTTTATAAATAATAACATAAAATAACTTAAAAAATATATTGTAAAAGCAAATAAAAGCATTTTTAAGTAAAAATAATAGTCACAAATTTACTGTAAGTAGATTCTATTATAAAAGCTAACACAACTTACACTGTAATAAATATCATAAATTTATTACAAAATACAAATATTTTAAAAACAATTTAGGCAATAATGTTTAATGTGCATGTTATAAAAATGTTACGATTTCAGACTTAGACGTTTCTTCGTCGATATAATTGTCATGATATAAAGTAGAGATTAGGAGAACTGCCCGATTCCTTCTTAGATAGTAAAAATTAGTTGGCCTTCTTGAAAACTAAACATTGACAAGAATACAGACTTACGGTGTTTGTCTGGCTGAAATTTCTTGGGATTTCAGCTTTGTTTTTCCGGAGAAATTTGAGGAAGTTATTATTTACATTTTCAAACACCTCTCTGATTGGAGCAAATTTATCAATTTCTCTACGTGAAGCTCTATCTTGCATGTTATCAAATTGTAAACATCTCAGTAGAAAAGCAAATCTTTGCCTATTCAATGAAAGATAACATGAATCCATACCGTTTTCCTTGGAATTGTCCCAAGATTTTTGAACATTAGTCCTGGGCATCACGTAACTCCCTATCAAATATAATAGACCAAATAAAACTGGAACTTCAACTTCATCTGTTGTCCTTGCATCTCTATCTCGTGAATATTTACTTTTCTAATTTTTTATGCAAATATTAGTTGAATTTACATTGGAAGGTGGGGGGGATACAAAATAGATTAAAAATAATTGGTAAATATCTATCTCATGAAATAAATTATTAAAGAAAAAATTACTTAGCGGTTAAATAACTTAAAAGGTCGCGTGGGGAACACTTGTCAACCAAACTAGTTTGAGATGGAATACCTTTTTTAGTTGAAGGGTAAACGGAACGACAACAATGCAGATTTCAACAATAGGGTCTTCTTAAAAGATACTGGAATGGTCGTAATGATGGGGGTTATGGAAAGGGAATAACCCTTAAATAATGGCAGGTGGGTGACAACTGTCAACCGCGCGACTACTCCGGTGTTAAACTCTCCAATAAACCTTCACCGGTACATTTTAAACGCTCACAGTTTAGTTTTTCAATAAATTGAGAAACAAATCTTCCTTCCCTTTAGCCACAGTAAAAATATGTTCATTGTGTAGCTTCTTTATCTTTATTGTTGAACTCCCCTATATTAACAATAGTAGGTACTGTAACCACATAATATAGAATATTCCTTATATTCAATTAGGATTAATAAATTAATTGCCAATTCTATTGAAATTATTTTTATTTGAAAACCAGTTTCGAATGTTAAACATTACAACCTTATGAAGACGTTTTACAATAATAATATAGTTTTAGATTTGAATAAATCTTTAAAATGTAAACAGTTTAAATTTTACCTTTTATTTTTTCCTCAGTTTCCCTTCAGTTGAAGAGGAACGAAATAAGTGGGTTCAACCCTTGAGGCAAGAAAAATGAAATCCAACAAACAAGTGTTATTTGTTCAAAACATTTTAAAGAGAACGATTTTGAAAATCTTCTTCATTTCGAGTAAATCTTAAGAAAGGTGCAATTCATTCGGTTTTTTGATTTACCAGATCATTTGAGACAGAAGATTATTAAGGCATATATAACTTTACGCTTTACCCAAATACGTAAGTATTTAAACCTAAAAGTTTAGAGTTGGATTTTTTTTTTATTTTAGGAAAGGCTTGCATAAAAAGGCTTGCAACCCCATTGAAAAATATTAGGTCTCCAAATGAAAAGAAATTTAAAAAATATTAGAGATCACTAATAAAAACATAAATGAGCTCAAAAAACAACTTGATGAAAGATCTGTATAGCTTCAAAATACAGCTGATTCATTAAGCTTCACTGAAAATTCACTTTCTACCACAAAAAAAAAATACTGGTAGAAAAGAAAAAAACAAATTTAAAACCTACACCGAAACGTTTATCTACGCGGTATAAGAAGAAAACTGTGCCTACAAATATAGCCTACAAGAACTGTGTGGAGAAAAAGAAAATAAACTAATTAAATGGAGAATAAAAAATTTGCTTTCGGTACTTCTAAAGCAATACCTTGGGAGATCCTTTTTTTCTAGATTTCCACATTTTTTTAGAATATGGCTCTCATTACTCATTATTAATCAGATAATGGATATATAGGGCTGGACCAAGAACGCTACCTTGTGCAACACCCGCCTTAATTGGTTAGCAGTGAGAGTATTCCATTCCGCAGCGAACTCGAAAGGAACGGTTATTGACGTCTGATCGAAAGACTAGGAATAGTGGTTGAGTTAA
The DNA here is from genome assembly GCA_003667255.2 of Euschistus heros. NCBI lineage: Eukaryota > Metazoa > Arthropoda > Insecta > Hemiptera > Pentatomidae > Euschistus > Euschistus heros. The sequence continues at coordinate 1,621,758 of RCWM02000038.1, forward strand.
AAAGGTTTTGAGTTTGAAAAGGAAACCGGCATGCCATGCCCCGTAAAATGCTAGCGCTATGTCCAGAAATATGCCGGAGCAGTATTGTTTCCTTTCAAGTGCAGAGGATATATGGTCTACAACTCTAAGACCTTGTTGGACAGTAGAATGATTTGAGCGGAACCTAAACTAGTGTGAGGGAATATTTTGGAATTCAAGGATGGGTAGAATGCGCTTGAGAAAGAGTTTTTTCCTAAAATGTTACAAAGACTTGGAAGAGGGCTGATCAAAAAGGATAATGAAAGAATGTTTTCATTGCAAAGGAAAATAGGTTGTTTGGAGGATACAATTATATATATAGGTAAGGAATATGACTGCTTTAATGTAAAGTTACCTGAGGATCTATGAGCTAAGGAGATCATGTCCGGGGGATTTACGGGATTTTATTTTTTTAAAAAGGAATTGGACCTCAGAGGGGTTAATTGCCTTAAGAGGTAAGGATAGAGAGATCGGTGAATCAAGGAATTCATTGCCCGTTGTTGTATGGGTAGGATTAGTTAGAATCAGGATGAGGAAAAATATGCTGGAGAGGTGCTGGGCAAATTCTTCGGCTTTGTTATCATCAGAAACTTCCCGGGAACCATCTTCTTGAAGGAGTGGATGGGAGATGGGTTGATATTTCAGAATTATTTAGTAGTAATCCAGAGAGAGTTATCTGAAGCAGAGATTGAGGAAATATAGGAATTATAGGATTAGGATCTGAATGTAGCCATGTATGAGGAGTTTTTTTAATAATAATTGTAGGATTTCCGATCGTCATGATGCCTGGTTCTTTGTCCATAGCTCCATCTAATAGCTCTGACATGGCGTTTAGATTGGATAAGGTCTCTTAGTTCTTGGGGTGAAGGATTTATCTTTCTAGCTTTGAAAGGAGATCGAAGCGAGGATGTTTTTAAAGGAATTAGTTGCATTGTAAAGGTATTGGGAGGTTATTATGGATACTCTGAGGTCTTTAGTGTAGTAGATTATTGGATGGAAGTGTTTTCAGTCCACTGGCTCTCTTATAAATGAGGGGGAAGTTTTGGAATCGCAGTGACGGAAAGGGTTAAAATTAAAGACCTATGATCGCGTGTTCCAAGTGTATTCAGCTGTTCTATGGAGTAATTGAGGGATCCTAAGTCTGAATGTATGATGAAATCAAGAAGGTAAGGGTTTCGGTTAAAATTCGAGGGCTAATATTTAGAAGTGCCGGGAGAAATAAAATGAATGAAATCTTCAGGAATTAAGTTCAAACTGCAATGACCTAAGGAATTAAAACATTGACTTCTATATCTTAGTATTTTGTGATAGGCATATATATATATTTTTTTTTTTTTTTTTTTTTTTTTTTTTTTTTTTTTTTTTTTTTTTTTTTTTTTTTTTTTTTTTTTTTTTTTTTTTTTTTTTTTTTTTTTTTTTTTTTTTTTTTTTTTTTTGGAGGTGGATGGATAAAAGAGGGATAACTTTTTAAGGAGTGATATTAGCGGAGTAATAAGAGTTTTGAGCTCTGATAAGAACAAGTTAAATAAGGATGTTAGATCTGAGGTAATTGTGGGAGGAGGAAAATGCGTGATCTGATAAATGGTGTGTGGATTAATTGGGTTACTGGTAATGGAGTATGTTGAATGGTCTGTTTCAATTTTACCTTTACGCCATTTTTTCCTTAGCTTCCCTTCAGTTGAAGAGAAATAAAATAAGTGGGTTCAAGCCCTGAGGCAAGAAAAATGGAATCCAACAAAAACAATTGTTATTTGTTCAAAACATTTTAAAGAGGACGATTTTGAAAGATCTTCTTCATTTCGAGTAAATCTTAAGAAAGGTGCAATTCAGTCGGGTTTCTTACTTCCCAGATCATTTGAGACAGAATATTATTAAGGCATATATAACTTTACGCTTTACCCAAATACGTAGGTATTTAAACTTAAAAGTTTAATGTTGGATTTTTTTTATTTTAGGAAAGGCTTGCATAAAAAGGCTTGCAACCCCATTGAAAAATATTAGGGCTCCAAATAAAAAGAAATTTAAAAAATATTAGAGATCACTAATAAAAACATAAACGAGCTCAAAAAAACAACTTGATGAAAGATCTGTATAGTTTCAAAATACATCTGATTCATTAAGCTTCACTGAAAATTCACTTTCTACCACAAAAAAAAAAAAAAAAAAAAAAAAAAAAAAAAAAAAAAAAAAAATACTGGTAGAAAAGAAAAAACAAATTTAAAATCTACGCCAAAACATTTATCTACGCGGTATAAGAAGAAAAACTGTGCCTACAAATATAGTGTACAAGAACTGTGTGAAGAAAAAGAAAATTAACTAATTAAATGGAGAATAGAAAATTTGTTTTCGGTACTTCTAAAACAATACCTTGGGAGATCCTATGCGTGATCTGATAAATGGTGTGTGGATTAGGTTGGGTTACTGGTAATGGAGTTTGTTGAATGGTCTGTTGATATTGAGATTGAGGCAGTGGATGCTAAGGTTGGAGATCATGAAATTGAGGTTCTTGAGGAGGAGGTGGCATAGTCATATTTTCATTTTGACATCCGTTTCTTCCGAGCATTTGAGAGAAGGGGCTGATGAGTTGGCTATTTTGGAGGGCTGTTTTCCTTTCGTTGGTAGAAGTTCTTCATTTATCCTCTAGTTTTTCTCGAACCTAGTACGTAGATTTTTGAACGTTTGTTGTCCTTTATAATTAGCCGGGTGACCTTGTTGGTATAGAGCCCATGCTGCAAGTACCTCCCGTGTTTTTGTGAATTCTGCAAATTTGTGCATTTGCCCACATCTTACACATATAGGGATATGATGGCAGTAGATTTTTGTATGGCCCTATGCCTGGCAGTTGTGGCATTGTACAATGTCACGTTTACGGTATGGTTTTTCAATTTGAGACCGCGCACAATGAAATACACAAATGCGCGATGGAATACAGGACCTCTTCGCAAGGAAGGCAGCCAGCCACTGGCTAATGTCAAGGTCGCTCTTATCCCGTTAATGCTTTCCCCACTTTTCTACCTGCCTATAGAGCACATATTAATTGGCGTATTCACTATTAAAATCTTTAATGGTTGTACTTCCCGTTTTATTTAGTTATTAATAACTAATGTTTTACTCATTTCTTGAAAAAAAAAACTAAGAAAACCTTACTAAAAAGGATAATTATTAGAGAGCGATATGATAGTAGTAGTTCACAGTTGGTGCATTTTACAACACTATGCATCGCAAGATTAAATAATGTAGCAGATAACGCATCCCCTTGTCTAACTCCAGCTATAACTTGAAAACTGCGTTCCAGTTAATAATAAGAAAGATCATATTATTAACAAAACAATAATGTGATAACTTCTACAATACTAATAATAAGTTTAGAAGATATGTGTGGGCCCCATGTACTGACATCCTACGTTCAAAAATTAGATCAAGGTAACGTACTCTGTCGGTTTGCGGAATCTGTTCGTTTTCGATAAAGACGGGGGGACATGTCTCTCTTCGAAGTAAAAAAGTGATGTGATGAGATTTATTGTAATTCAGTCTTATCTTCCATAGTTTGCACAAGTTGTTTATTGCGTTTAGGTTATATTGTAAATTCTAAGAGGCTTGCGTGGGTTCCGCGTATCTTGTAATAATAGTAGTTTCGTCTGCATATGTAGCTGTCAGAGTGGCATTTGTAACGGGTATGTTATGCGTGTAAGTTATGTATAGCAGTGGTGCAAGAATTGATAATTGAGGCACCCCTGCGTAGATTTGTCGTATGGATCAGATTTCTGAACCCTGACGGACGGAGAAAAATATGTCAGAAAGGAATGATTGGAAAATTAGATAGGAAGTGGATAGTAATATATTCTTCAGCTTAACACTTTAACGACCACAGCGGGCACATAGGCCCGCTCAGCAACTTACCAAGGGGACCACAGCGGGCACATAGGACCGCTAGTGAAACCCACAAACAATTTTGTTCTAGGAATACTTACGACGTTGTAAAAATTAAATTACCTTATTATTATGATAGCTATGGTTCTTGTGAACATAATTATCACCTTGGGTTGAGCTTACCATTATTCTATTGCCATAACAATTCCTGGAAGATAATTTTTTATTGTTTAGCGTATTTTTTTAGTTATTTTAATCTAATTAAAATTATTAAGTACTTGGAAAAACTGATAAATTATCTACCGATACTATTGTCGTATCCTCACCTAACTCCGAATTGGAAGGCAATTTATTTTGCATTGCCAACTCCACGATACGCTTGGTACGGGAAGATATTGCACGTAACATTTTTAAACAAAAAATGGACCAACTTACAAAAAACTGAATTTCGATAACGCACTAAAGGTACTACTAAGTAAGTAATATCTGTTTGCAACAAGCATACTAAATAAAGTGGAGGGTGCGAGGTAGGAGGGTTGAAAATAGTGAAAGGGTAATAAAAGGTGTTGGAAGGGTTTCGACAGGTCAATCACCTAAAGAACAGTTTTATACCTGATTGGGTGAGCAACACATTTTTGTGGAGTAATAAACCTAATATGTTATTCCATCGATATTTTTGGAAATTTTTATTTTACAGCTAGGTACTGTTTTTTGTCATTCTCTAACTAATATTGAAGGGGTTTATACATTTTTTTCTAACAGTGCAGTAATATGTTGTCTGAAAATGAAAAACAAATCAAAATATGTCAATAGAGAAGTAAAAAATATCTATGAAAGGAAAAAATAGTTATTTTATGATTTAGAAAAAAACGGGCAGTGCCCCACGGACATTGGCGGGCACATAGGCCCGCTACATTTTTGCCCTAATCACCATAATTAAATGGTTGCTAATGATTATAAAAATGCATGACTTAAAGAGAAGCCCAGTCGAATGCCTCAGCAACATCCAGAAATACACCAGTCGCGTACATCTTTTGCTCTAGTGCTGTAGCGATGTAGTCTGTCACTCTGTGTAGCTGTTGTGTGGTGGAGTGTAAAGATCAAAAGACAAATTGGTGGTCCGGTAAAATTTGATGGTCAATTAGAATGGTTAAATGACTCTTATAAAGTAGCTTTTCAAAAATTTAGGTGCAGATGGGAAGTAAACTAATAGGCCTATAAAAATACTTCTATTCTAGGGGAAATTTCGAAGTCCTGAGAATGGAGTTATAGATAGTTGTCAGAAAGACCCGAGCTTTTCTGGGCATTTTCTAGAATACTTCGGCATTTATTAGATCATAGCCAGGGGCTTTCCTTCTTTTTAGAAGTTTAATTTGTTCTGTAGCTTGAGGAGGAGAGAAGGGATGAGGTGGTGGTGACATTTGTAAGGGATTGTCTAAACAATTTTGTATGAAGTTATAATTTTCATTGTAAGAAAATTTGTTGAGGTGTAAAAACCGAAGAAAGGTGGTCAGCAAAAAGTTCAGATTTTTCTTCGTCAGACACTGCCCAAGAAGCATCCTCATTACGGAGTGGTACTAACACCTCCCAATGCCTTAGAAACTTCTTAATATGTCTCGACAAGCTTCCATCGTCAGCTGAAAGGTTGTTTATATATCTGTTATAAGTATCTGATAATTTTTTGTAATTGTCGTTTCAGTTCGTTGTTGAGTTTGTTAAATGTCCTTTTGTAGGATGGTAATCTGTTGGTTTGTCATATTTTACGAGCTCTTCTCTTGTCTTTGATTAAATCCCTTATATACTGTGGATAGCTTAGGTGGATTATTAGTTTTTTTGGCTAATATGTACCTATGATGACCAGGCTGCGTTTTGGACACTCTTTGTAAATGTATCTACTGCTTCTTTCAATTCTTCCAGCGTTTTAATAGACATTAGAATTCAGAAAGCGGAGTTAAGAGAATCCTTGTATTTCTCCCAATCCATGATCCCTGCAGTAAGTGATGGTCGTTTTAATGCGTCACAGGGCTCGTCCAACAGCAGCAGATTCACAAAGGAATGATCAGAACAAAGATCAGAGCTCGTACTAATGGTGTATGGTACAGTTCTAAGTCATTTGGGGACGAAAACGTTCAGTAAAACACCTGATTTACTAATAAGTAGGTTGGTTTGGAGTTACGTGTCTAATGAAAGCTCGTGAAGGGCCATTGGTAGATTTCTTCCTCTTGTGGTACACAATCGGGACCGTTACATCTGGTGTTTTGCATTCTAGTATCCGCCAGCAATAAAGCATCTTCCTAGGCAATTTGAAAAAGCTACAAAACATAGGAGATATCAGCTTATACCTTGGATGACAATAAATTGCAGCGAGAGTAATAGTGTTATGTTCTGTGTATAGTGTAATACCTGTGGATTGTATGTGAGGTGTTAATGGCAACTGTAAGGGATTGTGTGTTAATGAATATTTTATTAGTATAGAGGTGCCACCGTGTTCTGTACACGGTGTACTGACCCTGTTTTATCTTATGTCCAATTAAAATAATACAAGAAATATTTTTTTAAAAATATCGATAAGTATCCCTTATAACTTCCCAGGACCTTGACAATGTTACAAATTTCTTCACAAACACGATCTAGCATAGAGCCTGGGCTGCATTGTCACATAGTTCCCCTCCTAGAGATCGAAAGAAAAACTCTTTATCCCAAGATCTACTGGACCTTACCCAATCTAAACGCTATACCAGAGCCATTTAGCAAAGAATCAGGCATCCAGATGATCAGAAATCCTATAATTACGATGCCAAATTCCATAAGAAACATATGCTTACCTATAGATCCAAATCCTATAATTCATATCTTTCTCCACTCTTTTCTTCAGATAACTCCCTTTGGACTACCACTAGAAAAATCCTAAAATATCAACCCACCACCCATCCCTTCCGATGTGAAGATGGTTCATGGGCGGCTTCTGACGAGATCCGGAGAATTTGCCCAGTACCTTTTCAAAATATTTATTTCCCATCCTGAATCCAATCCCACAACAATGGTTCATAAATTTCTTGATTCACCAATTCCTCTCTCCTTACCGCCTAAAGCATTAAAAGCCTCAGTTGAAATCAAAGTGTTCAAAGACCTTAAAAAAAAAAAAAAAAAAAAAAAAAAAAAAAAAAAAAAAAAAAAAAAAAAAAAAAAAAAAAAAAAAAAAAAAAAAAAAAAAAAAAAAAAAAAACTAAGTCCAGTAAATCCTCAGAAAACTTCCTCTTAAAGCAGTCATATTCCTTACCTACCTATACAACTGTATCCCCCAGACAACCTATTTGCCTTTGCTATGTAAATACTCCATTTTTATCCTTTTCCAGAGAACTGGGCAAACCTCCTAATAACCCTTCATCATATAGACCAATTAGCCTTCTCCCAATCCTTTCAAAAATTTTTGAAAAGCTCCTTCTTAAACGAATCCTACCCATTCATGAATCGCAAAATATCCCCTCTCACCAGTTTGGATTCCGCACTAGCTATTTCACTGTCCAACAAGGCCTCAGAATTGTTGAAAAGCAATCAATATTGCTTCGGCGCATTTCTGGACATAGCGCAAGCTTTTGACTGGGTATGGCATACCAGTTTGCTTTTCAAGCCCGTTTACCGCTACGATGTCGAACTCAACACTCCCTTTATCAGAAAGAGAAAATATGGCCATTAAATTCCTCAAAGAATTACCTGTGCACAAACAAGAAGTTCATACCCCTCCATGGACAATCAAATCGCCCAAAACACTGCTTCATTTAACCCGACTTTCCAAAAATAATACTTCTCCTTGTGAATACAAATCCGAATTTGCCCGTCTACTTAAAAATATACCAGAACCTTTCGTAATCTATACTGACGGATCTAAATCTGACGATTTAACTGCATCTTCCTTTGTTACCCACAACTCCACTCATAAAATAAAATTACACAAATTATGCAATATATATACAGCAGAACTTAATGCAATAGCGTCAGCACTTCACTACTCCATATCAATAAAACAAAACAACATCGCAATAGTAACAGATTCACTAAGTTCACTAAAAGGTTTAAATAACATGTATCCCAAACATCCAGTCATCTTAAAAATCCACTACTTCCTCAGTATACTGCAAAATTTGGGAAAGTCGGTCGACTTTATCTGGGTACCAAGTCACATTGGAATTATTGGCAACGAACTTGCAGACACAGCAGCGAAGCAAGCACTTACACTACCAGGTCGTGGCATTGCTATTCTAACACCTCAGGAAATGAGCCATCCCCTCAAAATTAAAATAATTGAAAATTGGCAATGCACGTGGAACGAAAGCCCCCACCAAACAAGCTGAAAACAATAAAAAAGTCAGTAAATCCTTGGGTCACATCAAGTCGTCTAAATCGCAGAGAGGAGGTTGTCATGACCAGATTGAGAATAGGCCATACAAAGTTAACCCATTTACATATCATTATGAAACAACCACCACCTAAATGTCAGCATTGCAATAGCTCTTTAACAGTTAAGCACATATTTCAGGAATGTTTCTTTTATCTACCAAAACTAACTAAATTAGGGCTTACAACAATTATCTCGGACGTTCTTGGCAATGACGAATCTAAAGTTAAATCAGTCTTAAATTTCCTAAAGGAAAATGAACTACTGAACAAATTTTAATTGATTTTCATAATTATTATTAATTTTTTTTTTTTTATTTATTTCCTATTTACTTTTATTTTATTTTCTTCTTTATTTCTTTTCGGAAATTTATTTAATTTCTTAGGGTTCGGATAGGGGCTGGGGGGAGGGGGGCGCTTCCTGGGGTCGGGGCGGATCGGTCCCGCTTGGTGGGAAATGCGACATGGCTGCTTGGGCTAGTTATGCTCCGAACCTTGTGAGGATTTGGACTTTTCCATGTAGAAATGTAAATGGTTTTTATCCACATCCTACTTATAAGCTTCGTATATAATTTAAATAGAAGAAAATATGATTCATATAAATAAGCAAGCCGTGGCGCATTTCCTGCTCGGCGGGTGCGGCTCGTCTCTCCTTGGGGGTGCGCCTCTGTTCGTGGCACCCTTCCTGACCCTAATCTTCTGTGAAAATATACCTATATATATAACTACACAGGCATTGATGACCCTAGGGTTTTATGCCTATAAACCCCAACAAACAAACAAACAACCGCTACGACTATTCCGAGTTCTTCGACCCTAACTCTCTAACCGTTCCTTCCGAGATCGCCGCGTAATGGAATACTCTAACTGCTGAGAACGAATAGAGGCAGGTGTTCCACAATGTAGCTTTCTTAGTCCTGTCCTCTATATCCTCTACGCTGCAGATATTTTCTAATGACACTGCTATCCTTTCATGTCATTCAGATCCTTTAATAGCTTCCAATAATCTGCAGAACCACTTATCCTTGATCGAAGACTGGTGCGATGATTGGCGGATCAAAGTAAACGATTCTAAATGCACCAACGTAAACATTAACCTCCGACAAAATTCCCGTCCCCCTATCTATTTCAATGGTATGCCACTACCTAAAGCTAACGCAGTTCGGTATTTTGGTTTCTACTTAGACAAAAGATTTACATGAAATCCTCATGGCCGACTCAAAAGGCAAGAACTCATTAGTTGCTTCAGCCAACTGTATAGACTTCTAAATAGGACATCTCATCTTTCCATTTAAAACAATCTTCTCATATACAAAACCATCATCAAACCTATTTGGATTTAGAACTGTGGAGGACAGTTACCTAAAAAGTTGAATATCAAACGCATTCAATCCTTCCAATCTAAATTCCTCCGAACTATAGTGACTGCTTCTTACTAAAACCCTACACAATGATCTCAATATACCATACGTCCTCGACCTCATACCCCTTAAAGCTTTGAAATTCCATCGCAACCTTTCCTTTTATCCTAACTCTCTGGCTCAATCACTATCCAGTTCCTCGCGTTCTGATAACCCCCTCGCAGATTAAAACGGCAGTGAGCCTGAGACCTTTTGTAAAATTTTATTTATGTATGAGATCTGGTACTCGCCAGGTTCTCTACTCATGCCCTGAAGGACTGTACTTTGACACCAGTGACGCAGCTGAAAGAGAAAAGCTCGCGGCACAGAGATCCACTGGATGAGTGTGTATTGAAAATAAAGTATGATTGTAGTTTTAAATTTTTATTTTATTTACTTTTATTTTAACTACCAATATTTTTTTTTTTATTTTATTTTATTATTATTACTATTATTTTTAGGCATATACATACACAAACCTACATATATATAAAATAATAATAATAATAAAAAAAAATAAAAAAAAAAAATATTGATAGTTAAAATAAAACTATATATATATATATATAGCTAAATAAAGGTATCGCGGGTTGAAGTTTTTAAAAAGCTTTATTGTGAATGACATACAAGTACAAGTACACAAGTTATAACTTAACAGCAAGACATAACGGGCATGGCATCTATACGTCTCAACGTACGACGAAAGAATGTCTCCGAGGCTAGGTGGTGGCAGGTTTATATAGGGTAGGAAGAGGGATTAACATACTATTATTTATTTATATTCCTGATACCATTTAGGCATACTTAACTAAATATATATATATAAATATTTATATATGTGTATGTGTGTGTGTGTGTGTGTGTATATATATGTAGGGTATTTTCATATAGCTTGACTAGAGTTGTTGTCTAGACTTCGGCTAGGACGGTCGCAGAGAATTATCCTCTCCAGCAGATAAGAGTTTTTTTTTTTTCTCTTTATTTATATTTTTTTTTTTTTTATGGTGATACTATTCTTAAAGATATTTTATTATTAATTTCATACGTATAATGCTTTTGTTTTTGTTTTTTATATTTGAGAAGTGAAAAATTTTATTTTTTGAATACGGTGTCTTTAATTTTATTTAGGTATTTTTTGTTCTTAAAACAATTTTTTTTATTCTATTTTACTTCTTTTTTTTTTTTTTTTTTTTTTTTCTTTTGGCTATTACGGAGCATCTAAGTTAAATTATGGGAGAGCCTCCTGACCCTCCCGACTTATCGAGTCCAAAGACAAAAAAAAGAAAGCGGGCTCGGGGCCGAATTAAATTTCCCCCGGACAAATTCTTTCCCCAAAATATAGATAAATATTTTCCAACATATCTAGTAGCGAAAAGAACAGATGAGGAAGATTTTAGAAAAACTTCACCCTTTTTTATTCAGAAAGTAATTTTCAATCTGGTAGGAGATGTTAAAAATGTTAAAAAATTGAGAGATGGGTCTCTTTTAATAGAAACTTTGAATAATAATCAATCAAACAAGCTCTTATCTTGTAAAGACTTCGGGGGTCAATATCCAGTAGAGATAACGCCACATAACACATTAAATTACAGTAAAGGCGTTATGATTTTCAATATATGGAAATTGAGGAAATTAAAAAAGAACTAACACCAATTATTAAAGATATAGTTCGAATTAAATCAAAAAGTAAGGGAAATGAAATATTAACCCATAATTATATCATTACCTTTCCCACCTCTAAACCACCCGAAACTTTAAACATAGGATATGAAACGGTTCGAGTTCAGCCCTACATTCCGAATCCCTTAAGATGTTTTAACTGCCTGGGTTTTTCTCACCCAACAATTCACTGTAAAAAAGAGTCAGTATGTGTACAATGTGCTCAGCCACGACATGGTGAAAATATAAAATGTAATCAGCCAGCCAAATGTATAAATTGTAATGGTGCCCATAATGCGCTTAACCGTTCCTGCCCTGTTTTTGTCTTACAAAAGGAAATTAAGGCTATTCAAGTGAATAACAAAGTATCACTAAACGATGCTAAAAGAATTTACAAAGAAAAAAACCCAGTTCATTTTAATTCAGCATATGCAGAAATTACAAAAAATAGAGAAAAAAAAGACGTTGCCATTCAAGCCAATATAATATATTATTTTTCAAATAATTCAGAAACAATCGAGATTAATAAACCTAGCGAGGCTACAGAAAATAATGAACCAAAAAAAGAAATAAAAAAATTAAATTGTACTCAAAGTACTTCGACGTTTTTGGACCAAGCTCATTTTAAGTCCACTCCTCCTATCTCCTCCCTCCCCCCTCTTATCCCCTCCCTCCCCCCTCCCATCCCTATCCCTGCCCCCACCCCACCTTCTACTAATCCAGTCAGAGTGATGAGAAGTAGTAGAAATATCGTAGGGCCTTCCTCACAGCCGGAGCCCAGTACCTCTTCGATTTCAACCTCTACTGAACCTAGAGACGAAATAGCCTCTGTTCATGTAGATGACACGCCAATGCCCTATTGATGACACGGGCCAGATATCCGAAGAACAAGAGTTCACTAGAGTAACTCATAAAAAAAATATTAAAAAAAGAAAAAACTAAAAGATAGCACTAAAACCGTACTCTCTAATAATGATAAATACCAACAAAAAAAAAACAATAAAATTTTATTAATCAATAGTTACTCACTTAATAAATATATATATAACAAAAATATATCTCTTAAAATTAAAAATAATAGCTGCTTTAATGATGCATTACAAATGTATAATATCTCAAACGTCATTGCTATTGAAGTTAATAACAATAACAATAATAAGATCTCTGCTTGCGGATATCTTAACATCTGTTTACTATTGCCTTCATTTATCACCATAAACATTTACGAATCATTAACACCAGCCTTTATAAACTCTATTGACTTACCACTATTTTCGTCCTGTGAATATATTCTCTACCTTGTAATATATACTCAATACATTTATAATATTTATATCATAGTATGTATGCTTGACTCCTCTTTTTTTTCTAACTAAATATATTTTATATATTTATAACATACCGCCGCCCCCGTATTACAAACATATTCTCATAACTTATGAAATACCATCGTCATTGTCCCATATATTTACCCCTTATTACCTATCCCTTCTTCTCGCTATATATATTTTATCTATTTATACTCCTCTAAATTGCATCGTATATTCATACTTATTTATTTATATTTTCTCAATTGCTTATATATACTTACCATTGGCCCCGAATCAAGAACAAGCTTTGTATTACTTTTCTCTTTATCTTGTAATAAATATTTTATGTACTTATTTTCATCTAAATTTTATAATATTTACAATATTGTACTTACTTATTTATATTTACCCATCGTTTTACGTATATTTATCACCGCCATCACCTCATGATCAACAAGCTCTTAAATACTTTTCCCCTTATCTAATAATTTATATTTTATGCTTTTCTATTCCTCTAATTTGTATCATATATTCATATTCTCTTATTTACACTCATTCACTTCTTTATTTATCTTTATTCGTTTATGTATTCATTTTTATTACTTTATCTGATTGTTCCTGTCTACTATATTTTCACATATTACATTATAATTTACATTTAGTTGTTAATCTACACACATACTTATTTTGTAAATATCTATTATTAATTTCTAAACTCTTATCACTTGTCACAAATACCCAACATTTCTCTTTCATATCCTTTACGATTCAGCTGGTGTACTTATGTATCACGTTATTATGTCAATTATTTCATGGAACTGTAACGGGGTTAACATTCAATTTGAAGAATTAAAGTTATTAATTAATGATCAAAACCCAGCTGTGCTCTGTCTTCAGGAGACTCACCTAAAACCCTGCAGAAACATCTCCCTGAAACATTTCAAAACATACAGAAATGACAAAATTTCAGAAAATCGATGCTGTGGAGGCGTCCTCACCGCTGTGCACAAAGACTACCACTTGGAACTTCTCGATACTCACTCTGAACTTCAGGCAGTCATCATCAAAGCTAACCTTAGATTTCCCATTACAATATGTAATATATATCTGCCTCCAACTGAACCTATAAACGAACCGGCTATCATCCGACTCATTAATTCCTTAGAATCGCTCTATATCGTTATTGGCGATCTCAACGGCTCCCACCAAACCTGGTCTCCTTCACCGACCAATACCAAAGGCAACGTCATAAAAAGAATTATTGATACATGCGACTCAATTCTCCTAAATACAGGAAAAGCCACATATATCAGCCCTGCTTACGGCAGCCTCTCTGCAATAGATCTCGCGATAAGCTCACCCAACCTAGTGACGCTATATTCATGGGACACAATAAACAACCAATACAGCAGTGACCATTTTCCAACCATTTTACAGCCCACTCGAACACTCTCCACGCCGATCAGAAAAAATCCTAAGTGGATCATTGAAAAAGCTGATTGGAAATCTTTTTCGAGTAAACTGCAGCTTCCTATTAATAACTTACAAAATGATGCGGGTATGGTACATGCATTCACTTCGCATATAATAGCAGCGGCTGAACAAACTATTCCAAAAACAAGCGGGCTGCCTAGGAAAAATTACACCCCATGGTTCGACGCTGAATGCCGCCAAGCCGTAAAAGAAAAGAACTCTGCACTGAGAGGTTTTCAAACAAATCCGACCTCTGAAAATCTAATAACATACAAAAAGCAAAAAGCCAGGATTAGACGACTTGTCAAACAAAAAAAAAAAACAATCATGGATAACCTATGTGGAGTCCATCAATATAAATACTCCTATTAGAGATGTTTGGCAGAAAATACGCAGTATATCGGGCTCAAAATTCATGGAAGTCCCGATACTAAAACATCAAACCCATATAATAACCGACCCGCAACAACTTTCCGAAATATTTGTAGACCACTTTTCTGAAATCTCTGGCTCTTTTCCTGACCCCTTTGAAGAAACAAAATTTAATTCAATAAACTTTCCTTTAAACCTGCCGAATGAAAACCATCTTCTAATGAATTACAATAGCCCAATAACCTTCTGTGAACTCAACTCTGCAATAGAAGACCTGAAAAATTCATCACCTGGACATGACGAGATCCACAACGCTATGATAAAAAAATTTCTACACCAAACCAAAATTCTTCTCCTACAGATTTTCAACAATATTTGGGACACAAGTGAAATTCCTAATGAATGGCTTGAAGCGGTCGTGATCCCTATACCTAAACCAGGAAAAGACAAACTCTAAATCAATAATTACAGGCCAATAGCTCTTTCAAATTGCCTTTGAAAACTACTCGAAAAAATAATTAACAAACGCCTTCTGTGGGTCCTGGAAAAACAAAATCTCCTGACGCCAGCCCAATGTGGTTTCAGAAAAAGTAGATCCACCATTGACCACCTCATTTCATTGGAAGCTGAAGTTCTAAATACATTTATTGAAAAGAAGGAAGCCATTGGAATATTCTTCGACCTTGAAAAGGCGTATGACACTATCAAAAGAAGCCAGATACTTCAACAACTGTTTGAATGGGGCCTACGGGGAAAACTGCCGAACTTCATTAAGTCCTTCCTCAGCAATAGATCCATACGCGTCCGAATTGGCACAACACTGTCGAGTAGAAAATGTATATTCAATGGTACTCCTCAAGGCAGTGTATTAAGTTGCTTACTTTTTGCCATAGGAATTAACTCGGTCAATTTCCAGATCCCTCCAATAGTTAAGCGATCGTTATTTGTTGACGACCTTCATATTTTTTTAAGGTTCAGGGATATACAATGGGCCACCGTAGTTCTCCAAAATACAATCAACAAGTTAAATATATGGGCCAATATAAATAACTTGAAGTTTTCAACGAATAAAACTAATGTCATCTTGTTCTCCAAAACGATATCCAAGTACACCCCCAAACCTTAATCTAGGAGGAACTGCCATAAATTTCGTAATGGAAACCAGATTCCTAGGATTGATAGTGGATAGCAAACTCAATTGGCTCAGCCACATCAAAACCGTTAAAGCTGAATGTATGAAAAGACTAAACCTCATGAAAGTCCTATCCAAAACTTCTTGAGGTGCAGATAGACATTCACTTCTTACTATTTACAGAAGCCTCATATTATCTAAAATAGACTACGGTTCCATAGCATATTCTTCAGCAAAAACAAACCATCTTCTATCCCTAGACTCAATTAACCATACAGGAATACGATTAGCAACGGGCGCATTTAGAACCAGCCCCATCACAAGTCTTTGTGCAGAATCTGGGATCCCTCCTCTTTTCATCAGAAGGCAACAATTAATCAGCTCATACCTCTCCAAAATAGTTTACCAACCTTCAAATCCTGCTTTTGACTATATTCTTTCACCAAAACATCTGCGTTTATATCAACGAAACCCACGACAACCAGCCCCTCTAGCTATCCGCCAAAGAAATACTATTCTTTCTTTCCAAAAGTGAACGTTGAAGAAGACAACCTTTGTTACCACGTATCACCTTGGAGGACAAAGATACCTCTGATAGATCTCAGACTTACAAAACTAAAGAATGAAGAATCTAAAGAAGCAAAGAGATATAAAGCCAATGAAATAATCCAGTCCTATTCAAACAAACAAATAGTGTACACTGACGGATCCAAGCAAGGAGACAATGTCGAATTTCAGTCGTCTTTAACAATTCAGTTATCCAACAAAGACTCAATCCAATAGCATCTATATTCACAGCAGAAATGCAGGCAATTTGCGTAGCCCTATACCAAGCAATCTCTTCACAGCATAAAGACTTTCTGATATGCACCGACTCACTTTCCTCACTGAAGTATATAATGAAACGAAACAAACAGGGACCGCTGCTACAAAAAAATTTCCAATATATAAATATTCTCAAAACGCTTGGCAAAACAATCGCATTTCTCTGGGTCCCAGCTCACACAGGAATCTTGGGAAATGAGAAGGCTGACCAGACTGCTAAAGAAGCTGCCCTGAGTAATGCAACCCCGGAGAACATCACGGAGCCGCAGGTTATTAGAACATGGCTGAAAGGAAAAGTGAACACAGATTGGGAAAGTATATGGAAGTCTGAGACGACCAATAATAAGTTGAGAGCCATCAAGGACACGACCAAGAAATGGTGTACTTCCAGCCGCGGGAATAGAAGAGAAGAAGTGGTGCTGACCAGGATGAGAATAGGACATACCAACCTTACACATGGCTATCTCATCAATAAGGTACCGCCACCGGTATGCCCAACCTGCAATACCCAACTCACCGTATAACATATAGAAGAATGTCCAGCTTACCAATCGCATTTTATTTCGAAAGATCTGGCTAGAAACATGAAACTATCCCTCAAAAACAATCCACGTAATATAGAGAAAATTGTTTCCATTATAAAATAAATTAACTTGTACAACAAAATTTAATCACCAGGTTATGGTTATTGTATTTTTGATCTACCTTATAATTGGCACATAATTTGTATTAGTATAACAACAATATACTTTCTAACATTGTTATAGCAAGTTAATATTTTATTTAACTAATTGTTATTTCATATAGTTAATATGAAGAAGAATGAGTAAAAAAAAAAATTAAATAAAAAATATTAAAAAAATTAAATAAAAAAAGATATTAAAAAATTAAATAAAAAAAGATATTAAAAAAAATTAAATAAAAAAAAGAAAAAAAGGATATTAAAAAAATTAAATAAAAAAGATATTAAAAAAAAATTAAATAAAAAAATATAAAAAAAAGAAAAATATATATATATATATATAAAATAAAAAAAATACAAATAAAGGAATGGAAGGGAAAAAATGTATATACACGTACAAATTATTAAGATAAATAATGGACAAGCTAAGAGCAAGGGCGTAATAACTTCAGATGTTGATCGCCCTATAACCTGATCCTATCCTATCCTATAGCTTGACTAAACAAGAAATAAAATGATAATAAGCAAATGTGGACTGTATATAAAAAAAAAAACAAAAAAAAATAAAGCTGATTTGCGGCACGAGAAAGATGAATAAAATTCTACTTTCCACACTTCGTGTCTTCTCTCGGAGAATTTGGCCGCTTCATGGTTTCAAAATCGCGACGACAAGAGCTCTGATGCCGCGAAATGTTGACAAGGAAACGGAATTTTCTCTTCGTTTAGATGTGGAAAGCTGAAATCTCTATACCTCATTGTACTTTACTTTACACATGTGCCAGGAGCATGGAGAAAATAGCAAGTGGTCTGCTCACTGGGGAAGACTAGACAAAACAGGCATATTAGAAAATGGGTAAGTCTATGAGTACAAAATATTAAATAATATAATAGTAAAGTGCGTAGGAATGCTATCTACCAGAAGTACTATTAAAATAAAACTTAACGCAGATAGATGGGGCCATATATACATAAACAGATAACAGGAGACGGATTTAACGAAATAAACATAGTGGCAAAGGAAATAAAAACAAGTCTATGCATTTTAATTGAAAATAAACAATACCATATATATATATAGATTACGTGTCACGTATCTATATATTTTTTTTTATTCCAACACATGTTGTGATATACTTGTATTGTATCTAACTTTATGTTTTGAAATATCTTGTATAACTTATATAATTTTATTGTAACCTGCTTTTTCACTGTAGGACATGATTAAGTGAACAATATAGTCTCGGAACGTCGCCAAATTAGTTGTTTTATTTATTGACTGAACCTCAAGAACCTTACTAAACATATATATATATAGTTATGGAAACCAAATGGTATTAGGAATAATAAACAAATGTACACTATCCCCTCTCCTAGATAACTGTATAAAAGGCCACCTCCACCTGCGCCCGGTGACACTGACATAGTCACTCGTAGGACTCACAGATGTTCAACACGCAGTTCTTGTACTAGGCTGTAAATTGTGCTTTTTCTTGTATAATGTATATCAGTCAATAAAAACCTCTTTTTAAAAACTCAGTGATATATATTTATATATATGAAAATTCCTCTTTCTCGACTATTCGAAAATATTTGCTCAAATCTCTTATATATAATTGGGTAATTGGTGTTATGTACACATTATTTTCAAACATAGTATGCTTCTTTAATTTTCGTTTTAGTAACATTTCGATCCCTCGCTCTCATGGGATCCTCTTCAGATTTACCATTTACCTGGTAATTTAAAAATCAGATTGATTTTTTATTTACCAGGAGCCAATCTCCTTCTGAAGAGGATCCCATGAGAGCGGGGGATCGAAGCGTAAATAAAATGAAAATTAAAAAAGCAAACATTTTTTGAAAATAATGTGTACATAAAACCTACTACTATTTTATATAGGAGGGTATATATTTCTTTATGTAATCTAATTCTTTATTTATTATATAATTTGTTTTTACAATTCACAAAATTACATGCTGTACCAAGAAAAAAAACAGACTTAACTTAAAAATATTTTCATCTATAATCTTACACTACAAACTTGAAATAATCATATTAGACCATTCAAAAAAGGAAAATCAGAGGAACTAAAAATACTAGTTCCAATTTTTTCAGGAATGTGTAAGGGATGGTCCCCTGAACAAGAAAAAATAAAGTCCTTCCAAATTCCGGTGCCGCTTGGGCTTTAAATGTTCTATTTTCAAGTTTTTGGATCATAGCTCGAAAACGGTGCGTTGAATTGAAAAAGTTTCTCAGTATAAAATTAAAGCTTATTAAATTTTCTAAAAGTTTAAACTTATACATGTTTACGATAAACTGGACTGTTTTCGTGCTACCGGCTCCGTAAAAGTTGTAATTTTCGTAAAAATAGATTTTCACTCATGTTTTTTGTATATTTATGTCTTCTAGATCCTCACTCGTTCATTTTAGATGAAAGACGTTAGGATATAACTTGTACTGCATAAAATTCCACATAAGAATAGATATCATATGCTAATTTATATTGAACATGTCGCAACTTACAGCATGATGTAAATGAAATTATTGATTTCAAAGAAAAGCCTGATTTCCTAATTAAATTTTGAAGTAAAAAAAGATGGCCGCATATACACTGCACAACTAATATCGCTCTGTGTTTGTGAATTCCTTTAACAGTGTATTAACTAAAACTCCGCTCTTATCTTCCCCATAAGGTGAAATTAATGACCATAGAACATTTTTATATTACTTTTAGTAAGGTGAGTAAAACATAAAAAAAAAAATTAACTTCGAACTATAACAATATACCTAGTAAAGCAGTCTAACTGGCTTGCCGTAATCTTGCCGGCAGGTAGAATACATGGCTATCTGCCACACGGTCAAGGTTAGTGTTGATAGTTATGTTCCCTCCCGTTCGAAGCTAGATAATATACATTTTTTTTTCTCTCTTCTACTTATGTAAATAGGTTCTTCATAGAGGTAGTAAGTTCAATATTAATTGTATAATTGCTATTATTATCATTAATTTAATTTTAATTCATATAAATTTCGATTTTATTTTTACTTACTTAATATCAAATGACGGAAGATGTCACATCTGGTGACGAATCAGAGGAAGATGTCCCCAACTCGGAAATCAGTGAAACTGATTCCTAATCAAGAAAAGAAGAGTTCTTCAAAAGCACTGTTATAAAAAAAGTGATTAATCACCTAACAAGTAAAAACTACGATTCCCACTGTTATCAGTAGTACTGCGAGATCTCCTTAATTCTACTCCAACGAGCGTCATAAAAGATGGTTTGGAATCAATTTTATACAGCGTGAGGCGAGTATCTAATGTGCTTCATCCTAGAGAAAAGTATCCGCTTCCTCTATTCTTTGTGGACTTGGAGCCGGCCAGCAACAACAAAGATATATTTGTATCACTAGACTTGTATATTTTTGCGTAAAATTCGAAGAACCTAAAAGGAAACCGACTATAGTCCAGTGCACTAGATGCCATGGCTTAGGACACACGAAGACTTATTGTCACCATCAGCCAAGATGCGTGAAAGGTGCAGGCTCACACGCAACTGAAAATTGCCAGCAAACGCGCGATACTCCTGCTAAATGCGTACAGTGTGGAGAAGCTCACCCTGCGGATTACAGAGGCTGCATAGTCTACAAGAATATGTAAAGCCAACGAAAGTCAAATGCATCCACAATAAAACAAACCCATACATCCAGGCACATGATTTTGATAACACCACAGTATTCCCAGAAGTTCAAGGAAATCAAGATAAAAAAAAAAAAATTAGAAAAAAAACAAAACCGACTTCATGATTAAGCCTACATATATATATATATATATATGTAGAATTAAAGAGTAAAAAATAATATTTAAGTTGCTTCGAAACAAAGAGAATTAAATGACAATCAACAAAATTATCGATACTTATAAACTTATATAAAAATATATCAGTTATTTTTGGAGTCGTTGCCAGCCATGAAGGGCAGTTTAATCTTGCCTTAGCAATAAACTTTTGAATGGCACGAGAAAGCTGTGTGACGGTGATGAAATAGTGGGTGTATAGGAAAAGAATGATAATTTCCGATGCGAAAAACTCGCTTCGGCCTCGAGAAAATGGACTGTATGGGAAAATATCAAAACGAGGTTTCGCACCCTTGGGGAGAGATTATAAAGAAGATAACCTAAACAAATGTTACATATAAAACTTTTTACCTTGTTATTGCCGTCGACGGTCTGTTCGGAGGCCTCCAAAATCGTTACGGGCTGGCGAATGCTTCTCCCAGGCTGCAAAATTTGTTCAGGCTCTCCTCCTCTTGTATCACCACTCATTAAGGGTATAACTAAATGTTTACTGACTGGCACGGGAAATAAAAATACTTTTAAAACAAGACTAGGGTCCTGGAAGACTATTTTGTCTTGGTCAAAAAAATGATGGAAGACCATGAGGTCTTGGACAACTTAAATAGGTGCGTACTGGAGCGCAGATGCTAGAAGAAAGAGGAATATTCAAGTAGGGATTAAGGCAGATAAGGGCTAGTTGCACCGGAAATTCATAGGGTTCGTCTATATACGATATAATAGATCTTTTCTCCTTTCCCCCCCTCACATAAGCGCCGATTGCCGCGAACATACCGCCCACCAAAATTGGGATGTTGCCCAATTTTATTCCAAAAGTTATACAATGAAAATGGTGGGCAGGCAGCAAAGAATTTATACAATAAAATAAAGAAACGAAAGCTCAACTTGAGTAAAGAGGAAGATAAAGACAAAAAAAATAAAAAAATTGTAACCCTAATGGGTGCACAATTGTACAATGTAAAGAAAAAGAATCAGCCCAACCGGGCAACAATTATATAATGTAAATAAAATAAAATAAAACAGTACCCCTGGATAGACAATTATACAAAATAAAAAACAAAAATAGCACAACTGTAGAAAGGTTATACAATGCAAAAGGACGTCATTCCGGGAGCGGAATGAGCTTGTTCACGGGTCTAGTGAGAGTGCCGTTGGAGGTCTCAAGGATGGCCACTCGAGATACACCATCAAGCCCAGGGCTTGAGTTCAGAAATGCGGGCAATAGGCCAGGAGAGGGGAGAGCTATTCACACCCTTGATCACAACAACATCGCCCCGTTTTATGGTTTTGGATACTGCGGTCCACTTGGTACGCTGCATCAGCGAGTTCAAGTACTCCCTCGACCACCGTCGCCAGAAATACTGCGAATATTGTGAGATGATCTTCCATCTAGAATTCAAATGATGGTCCTCAGAGATAGGGATTTCAGCAGCGGATAACAGTGGAGCTCCTATGAGGAAGTTCCCAGGACTCAAGTATGCGGCGGCTTCAGCGGGGGCAGAAGGTAAGCAACAGATAGGACGGCTATTTAGAATAGCCTCGATCCGGGCGAAGAGGGTGGCATATTATTATAGACAGCATATAGAGGTGCAAAGTGAATAAAACTTCGGCGGATAACCGAGATAGTAATGTTTTTGCGGATTTGACTGCGGCTTCCCACAGACCACCGAAATTGGGCGCTAAAGGAGGGTTGAATACCCATCTTATCTCTCGACTCGACAGGACATTCGAAATTTCCTCATGATGAGTGCGGAGGAAAAGCTGCACGTCTTTTAATTGCTTATTTGCCCCGACAAAATTACGAGCCTGGTCAGATAGAATGGAATGCGGAAGACCTCGGCGTGCAACGAATCTATCTAGAGTAGCCAGGAAAACGGCGGTAGAAAGCTCAGAGGCAAATTCGAGATGCACAGCCTTGGTGGCGGTACACACAAATACGCATAAGTAACCCTTTGTAATAGTGGATTTACGAAGTCGTGACCTGAAATGGCCCTGCGAAATCAATACCGGTGTTGAAGAAGGGTCTGCTGGGCCGGACGCTGCACGGAGGCAAGTCAGCCCTATTAGGCTGC
This sequence comes from Euschistus heros, assembly GCA_003667255.2. Classification (NCBI taxonomy): domain Eukaryota; kingdom Metazoa; phylum Arthropoda; class Insecta; order Hemiptera; family Pentatomidae; genus Euschistus; species Euschistus heros. The sequence goes on from RCWM02000038.1 coordinate 1,644,811, forward strand.
ACGGTAGTAGCGCGGAAACAAATGCAAGTAGTACAACGGTGGATCACCTTCCTTAACAGTTGACGCAATGAAATAATCCAGTAGCGGCTGCACACTGCTCTGAAAGTGCTTGCAGATCAACTGAGACAGATTAGCGGATTCAGGCAGCAAAATTGGGTGACGGGAATCGTACTTTAAATTGGAGCTCTTAAGTCGGCCGCCCACCCTGAGAATACCCAGGCTGTCGATGAAAGGAGTCAAGCTGCAAAGCGACTTTCCCGGCTTGCCGGTACGAATACTGAGAAGAGAATCGTGGAAATGTTCGGACTGAGTACGCCGTATGATTGCGAACAAGGCATCCTGCAACTCGGAGACAGTTAAGGGGCCCAGTAAAAGGAGCTTTGACATCCTGCGAGATCGACAGTTAGATGTGAAACGGTTTATCCACGCTACGGTGCGTTGAAAACGAAGGAAGGATGAAAACCGAGACGAAAACTACTCAAAGGAAAAATCAGGTTGTGACGCGATAAGTGAAATGGTATTAACCTTGAGCTCTGGAACAGTAACGATGTTCAAGCCAGCGTCAGAATATGGGGAGGCCACTGCTCCTGACAATTGGTCAAAAATGAGGGACCTTGGTTCCATAAACAAAAGTTCTTGGCGTGCGCGTACTGAGCAGGGGTAAGACCCCTAGAGGCCATATCGGCCGGCTTTAAAGTACTATGGCAATGTGATCATGACGAGTTGGACTGGGAGTGGTTCATGATGTGAGCAATTCTGTGAGAGACAAATGTGTTAAGCGTATGAGGAAGCGTGTGCAACCAGGCGGGTACTGTGGTGGAATCGGAAAAAAGCCGGATGTTGGACCAGGGTTTAGGATAACGGAGTAAACGAACTGACCTTACTAAATCGGTAAGAAGTACGGCAGCGCAAAGTTCGAGTCTAGGAATTGAGAGAGTTTTCAAAGGTGCAACGCGGGTTCTCGCCTTCCCAAAAAAGGAATGACGCAAATTAGGTGCCTCAAAACAAATGTACAAAACAGCGTCGTAGGCCACGGTAGAGGCATCAGCAAACCCTACAAGCGACATTTGGCCAAACGTAGAAGCTGGCAGTACACACCGAGGAAACCGAAGCGAAGAAAGCTGCGTAAGACGATCAGAGAGATGCTCCCATAGAAGTTGAATTTCGGAAGTGACGGGTTGGTCCCAATCAAGTTTAGCTAGCCAGATTTTCTGAATAACAATTTTGAAGGAAATGTTAACGGGTGCCAGGAAACCAAGTGGATCGAAGATTCTTGCGATGAACGAGAGCATATTCCGCTTTGTGCAGGTCGCCTGAAACGGCTGGACCTTGAAGACAAAGGAGTCGTGAGAGGGCTCCCAGCTCAGGCCCAGAATTTTGGGGGTGTCTTCATCATCAAAAAGGACCGAAGATTCCAAGTGTTCCGGAGGTATTTCGCGAAGTACTTGTGGGTGACTAGAGCACCACTTGCGTAAATCGAACCCACCGGCAGAAAGAAGCTGCGTAAGTTGAACCTTAAGGGCTACAGCAGAGTGAATATCATCCTCGCCCGTGATGATATCGTCAATGTAGGTTTGGTCGAGTAGTGCCTGAGGAGCCAAGGGAAATCGGTGCCCTTCGTCCTGGACAAGCTGATGAAGAACTCGGACAGCTAGAAACGCTGATGGGACCATACCGTACGTCACGGTATTGAGCTCTATCTCCTGCACGGCAGCAGCACCTTCCGGCTTCCAGAAAATGTGCTGCATGTAACGATCCCGTTCGTGCACCAACGCTTGCCGATACATCTGCTTTATATCGCAACACAAGGCAACCCGGGAAAATCTAAAATTGAGTATAATGTCGGAGACGTCTTGTTGTAACTTGGGTCCCTTGATCAACCGGTCGTTAAGTGAGAGTTCTGAAGAGTCAGGGCTGGAGGCTTTAAAGACCACGCGAATTTTTCTCTTATGATTAGAAAGCTTAGTAACCACGTGGTGAGGGATCACATACGACGCAGGATGCGTGGGAACAGACATGTGGCCTACGTCCAAGTACTCCTGAAGAAACTGGTTGTATTCTGCTCTAAGGGTAGGGGTCTTGTCGAGACGTCTGAGGAGCCTAATGAGGGAGTGTTCTGCGACCTTCCGATTGTCTGCTAACGGAGTTGCTTCTGGCTTAAAGGGGAGAGCGACGGAATAACGTCCCTCAAAGTCATGGAGGTGAGTGGCAACGAAATATCGCTCGGCATGATCATCAAGATCGTTACGAGGAACGGGAGTGAGAACATTCTCAACTTCCCAAAACTTTTGGAGATCTTGGGCTATCTGGCAAACGGAAATTAAAGAGGTAGTGAATTGATTCCGCGATGGGGTTTGGACAGGACCTATGATTGTCCAACCAAAAATGGTGTTAACAGCGATGGGACCGATGGAGCTGCGAATAAACGGCGGAGGCAGCAACAACTGCGGGTAAATGTCGGCACCCAAGAGAAGGTCAATCTTGTCAGATTGATAAAAGTCAGGATCTGCCAAATTTAAATGCTCAAAAGCGCGAGCAATTTCAGGAGTAAGGCTTTTAGGAGGCAGATGGTTAGCAATATGAGGAACCTTTTTTTTTTTTTTTTTTTTTTTTTTTTTTTTTTTTTTTTTTTTTTTCCCTTCCAACCTTTTCAGGCATACGGGGTTTTTGGCGGCAGCGGGTTCAACATATGAGATTTATATATGCCACTGCCGCCAATTAAAATCTTTATTTACAATTTTTTTTTTTACATAATTGTCTGAGGACATGTTTATTTTAGGGGCACAATTCTGTGGTGCGGTCTTGCATGCTCAGCACGCATTTAGGCCGTACCTTCTTACTTTTCCTGCGGTGCGGCCCGGCCATTCTTTGCACGCCTTAGCGACCGCACCTTTTTTTCTGTGGTGCGGCCCGGCCAGCCTCCGGACGGTAGCCCGGTCCAGCCCTCCTGGTCCGCCGCATCCGTCCGGTCCACTCCAGTCAGCACTCTCGAGGACTGCATCCGTCCGGACTGCCTGGTCCAGCCCTCCTGGTCCACAGCATCCGTCCGGTCCTGCTCGTCCTCACAGTCTCTGGTCCTCCTATTCTTCTAGTTCTTCCGGTGGTGGCTCGCCGACAGCGGGGTTGGGCCTACCTAGGGTGAAATGTGTAGGGCCCACCACTTCCCTCCATCCATAGACAAATAGCAATATGAGGAACCACGGGCGTGTTTACAAGAACGTGCCTCTGGGAAAATCTGGAGAAGATGTGGCACGAAAATGTGCCAGGAGAATTGGAAACACGCCCACCTATACCTGTAACGTTAATGGGCATATCCTAGGTTTTTTGACCCAATTAGTCAAAGAGGCGCTCGGAAATAAATGATAGCTGCGACCCCGGATCGATGACCCCACGGACTGGAACGTAGCCTAAGTGAGAATTAAAGATACGTGTACGAAAGGTTCCTAGGCGTGAAGTCACGTGACTGCCGGAAGTACTACAACTCAGAGACAAGGAGGAGTCAACTGGTGATTGACCAGTGGAAGAGGATGCTAGTTCACTCGAAGTGTGAATAGCATGATCTGATGCGCGATTAGGCGCGGAATTCAAATGCACATGTGAATTTTCAACTTTGGAGGGATGCAAAAGTGTGTGATGGTCCGGGGAATTACACTTACGACACGAAAATTTGGAGTTGCAATTACCCTTTAGGTGCGGACCCAAACAATTAAAGCACCGTTTATGCTTTTTGAGGATATCAATTTTTTGATCTCGAATGAGATGAGCAAATTCGAAACAGGAAGATAAGGAATGCGGCTTACGACAAAAAATACATTTAAGGTTAAAAGAATTAGAAGGAGCGGCCCGAGTTCTATCTGATTGCGGTGAAGTATCAGAACAACTGCTAGCAATTAGAGAATTAACTTTAGTGTTCCTATTTTGATTGACGGGGGAAGAAATAATCTCCAGCGTTTTAATTTTCTTGGTAATGAAATTTAGCAAGTCATCAAAAAGCGGGGCCGATTTAGCAGAATTTTGATCCTCGAAAGCCTTAGATGCCCCGGGACTAGATTATTTAATGAGAGGGTTAACAAAATAAAATTTGCTGAATCGCCGATTGGTAGCGCCTTGATAGCCTGCACCGAATTTTGATGTACTTCTAGAAAAGTTTTTAAGTTATTTAATGAATTGAACTGACGGGCTTAAAGTGTAAGATTTGGTTAAAATATGCCTGTGCTATCCTCCTGGGGTTTCGGAACCTGTGTACTAGTGCTGAAAAGGCAAGGTCGTAATTTTCGGCTGTAAGTTGAAAGTTAAAAATTACTGAAAGAGCACTCCCCTTTAAATTAGATCCTAGATAATGAAAGCGCTGTATGGGGCTCAGAGACGGTTTGTTGTGAACAAGAGCTGTGAACAACGAGAAAAATTCAGGCCACTGTTCTATGTCGCCTGAAAAAGTTGGTAAATTAATTGGTGGTAACGAGAAAGCACCTTGAGCCAAATGACTAGGGCTGGCAACCGTTGTAGAAGTTGCAATAGGTTCTTCTTTTTTCAATTGTAAATATTTAGATTTAATTTTGGTTATCACACTATTGAAAGCAATTGCAGGGGCTTGAGTATCCACATGATTTTGTTTGGATAAGAGAGCATTAAGGTCGCTTAATTTTTCATTGACCCCCTCAAATTTGACTTGAAGGGAGGGTAAATCCTCGTTATGCACTTGGACAGTAAAAATATCCGAATGAGTGGAACCTTTAATTTCATCGTATCTACTAGTTATATCAGCAAATATCGTTTCCCTCTTTGCCAATAGTTGTGCTTGAATAATGATATTTTTGTCTTCTACAGGCATTGTGAAAAATACAGAATATACATATACAGAAATAAAAGAAAATTATAATATATAAGGCACAGAAAAGGAAAGGAGAAAAAGTTGCAAAATTGATTACACTAATTATTATGTAATTGTAACTGACGCTAGAATAGGACAAAATGGCGGGGATTGTTACGAGACGAAGTAACAAGTACGTCACTAGAGAAGTGGGACAGCTGACAATACGCACTTGTTGAAAATGGCCGACTATAGCGTCGGTTTTAAATATGTAATTATTGGAAGTTACGAAACTTGAACAAAAAATGGACCAAACCTTGCAATTTATAGAAATTTTAATGTAAAAATCTTTAATATAAATAAAGCACAGAAATGAGTGGGTGATTACTCGCCCCAAAACTACAAAAACGCTCGTTTTAATGTGGCACAATAATATATACGGCCAGGATCGGACCAAAAATGTATAGGAAAAGAATGATAATTTCCGATGCGAAAAACTCGCCTCGGCCTCGAGAAAATGGACTGTATGGGAAAATATCAAAACGAGGTTTCGCACCCTTGGGGAGAGATTATAGCGAAGATAACCTAAACAAATGTTACATTAAAAACTTCTTACCTTGTTATTGCCGCCGAAGGTCTGTTCGGAGGCCTCCGAAATCGTTACGGGCTGGCGAATGCTTCTCCCAGGCTGCAAAATTTGTTCAGGCTCTCCTCCTCTTGTATCACCACTTATTAAGGGTATAACTAAATGTTTACTGACTGGCACGGGAAATAAAAATACTTTTAAAACAAGACTAGGGTCCTGGAAGACTATTTTGTCTTGGTCAAAAAAATGATGGTAGACCATGAGGTCTTGGACAACTTAAATAGGTGCGTATTTGAGCGCAGATGCTAGAAGAAAGAGGAATATTCAAGTAGGGATTAAGGCAGATAAGGGCTAGTTGCACCGGAAATTCATAGGGTGCGTCTATATACGATATACTAGATCTTTTCTCATTTCCCCCCCCCACGTAAGCGCCGATTGGCGCGAACAGTGGGAATTCTTTACAATTAACATTTTTTTTTTCGATTTCTGTTTGTTTTAGTTGGCACCAACTCCAAAAATAACTGATCATATATTGTGAATAGGTATATAAGTATCAATAAGTTTGTTAATTGTCATTTAATTCTCTTTGTTTTAAAGCAACTAAAATATTATTTTTTTACTTTTTAGTTCTACATATATATGTAGGCTTAATCTTGAAGTCGGTTTTGTTTTTTTTTCTAAAAATTATTTTTATTTTTTACTTTTTAGTTGTGAGTGTATTCTTGTTTATATAGTCGATTCTGATCTTCAAGCTACCTTGAAAAATAGTTCGACTTACTGAACACAGACTTATCGAGGTTATCATTCCACTTATCTTCATGTAAATGGAAAAATTGAACACAGAATTGGAGTTGAAATAATTATGTATATTTTTCATTAATGGGTATGTGTATGTTGTTTGTACATATAAAATCATTGATACAGAAAATTAAAAACCCCGTACAAATTTATCATATAACTCTCAACTAAACTGCGTTTTTTTTTCTGCGGGTGCCTAAAAGTAGACTTACCGCCTTCCACCAGTAGCGATCTTTGATTTATTCTTTACGATGGTTGATTTTTCTTAAAAAGTGCTGCGTTGATTTCAAAATATTTTTTTTATGGGTTACCTCTGAAGTTTGCCCTACCGGTCTAAAAAAGAGTCATCAAAATTGATTAAGAATTAACAGAGGTTCTCAACTCATCTGTATTTTTTTTTTTTTTTTTTTTTTTTTTTTTGTATGTTACGCGATTACTCCGTCAATTATGAATCAATTTTGATGTTCTTTTTTAGATCGGTAGGGCATACTTCAGAGGTGGTCCCATAAAAAATATTTTGAAATCAATGCAGCACTTTTTAAGAAAAAAAAAACAAAAAAAAACAATTAATAAGTGATTTTATTGACTGTTTCTTTTTTTATTTTAAAAACTTTTTAAAACTTTAATCACCCTCTTCTAACTGATTTTCGAACCTGGACTAGACCAGACGAAGAAGAATCCCAATTGTTCGTCCTGCACCTTTTAAAAACGTTCAACCCACATCCTGACATCTTCAATCCTGCTCATATTGAATGCATTGAAGCACAAATAAATGTCCCGTTTCAAATGTCTCCTCCTCCTAATGCATTCCATCCTTCAGAAGTATGAAATGAAATGAAATGAAAAAAATAACTTTATTCTGGGACTTACTGTCCCCTATGAATAAAAATAATGCACACTAAAAAAGTAAAATGTCTGGCCTATTATTACTAATTAGATGATTCTGTAATTACATCATACATTTTTTACAGGAAAAAAAATTAATTTAAATAAAATAAATAAATATATGAAATAATAATTATTACATAAAATACAATTGTATATGTATGAACATATAAAAGAAAAAAAAAGAGAGAGAAAAAAAAATTAATTCTAAGTATTCATTTGATTATTGACATATCTGCGGAAGATTGATTGTCTAAAAGGTACAGGAATAAATTATTTTTAAAGGAAGTTATGGAAGCTGCTTTACGAATAGAAGTGGGTAGGAAATTCCAAAAGGATGTAGCACGAATGATGAAGGATATGTCAAAGGAAGCGGTTTTATGTGAGGGTATATTTAAGTTTAAAACAATCCAAAATCCTCAATGCTCCTTTCTTTGTCACCAATAAACTTATCCATAAAGATCTTATTCTTCCATATGTTGCTGATTTCGCCCAAACCAGATACCAATCCTTTCATAGTAAGCTCCATAACCACTTAAATCCTCTAGTTTTCCAACTTGCTTCACAATCAATTCCCGATAATCCTCTAAGGCGTCTGAAAAGAAGATGGCCTAGATATCTTCTTGTGTAGATTTTTCATTGATGTGCTACTGATGAGTTGTTCTTTTCAAGTTTTGGCCTGTTATTATAAACGTTTTCAACACATTTACTTGATGTATATTTGGACAGTTGTAATTTAACTTAATTGATAAAAAGAAAAAATTCACTTTTTAGTGGTGAGTGTATTTTTGTTTATAACGTCAATTCTCGATCTTCAAGCTACCCTGAAAAATAGTTCGACTTACTGAACAAAGACTTAAAAAAAAAAAATTGATGTTTCGTTCTACGGAAACATAACAGCTAAAATTTATACAATTGCTAAACTACACTCTATAGGTGATAAACCTTAGCGGAAAGTGACGTAATTGGGCTCATTTTCAAAATTGACGCTCTCAAACCCTTCATCAAGCATTTCCCCGCGAAAACACATACAACTCCGAAACTATTAGTTAGATCCATAGCTTATTTTTACCATCTAAAAGCTGGTTAAGTTTACTATTTGACCCTCTTATGAAACTTTGATCAAGTACCGTAAAATGCACGTGCCAGGACGCTAAAAAACGCGCACTGTTGTAAAATCCACTGTTTTGTTCCACATTCTTTGCTATAACTCCAAAATTACTCGGCCGATCCAAAATTTCTTTTTTTCATTTCAAACCTGGTTAAATTCACTATAAGACCTCGTATAAGACATTTTGATTCAATTCCGAAAAAATCCTACACTAGCACGTTAAATTTGTATGTTTTGGCAAAACAAAGTTTACATGTTGAGTGGGCTCGTGTTGGTATGTTATGGGTTCTATAGTAAATCTTACCAGCTTTGAGATGAATAAAATAAATTATTGATCGAATAAATAGTTTCAGAGTTAAGTAAAAAATATGTTTTCGTATCGTGCCGACATGGGTATTATATAGGGCTTGTTTTAAATTTCATATATAGCAACTTATATTAAATTTACCCAGCTTTTAGGGGAAAAAATGAAATTTTGGATCGGACGAGTATTTTTGGAGTTATAGCGAAGAATGTGGAAAAACACTTGGATTACACAACATTACCTGTTTTTTAGCGTCCTGGCATGTGTATTTTACTGGTCTTGATCAAAATTTCGTATATGGGTCTAATAGTAAAATTAATCAGCTTTTAGATGGAGATAATAAGTTATGGATCGAACTAATAGTTTCGGAGTTATACGTGTTTTCGTGGAGAATTTATTGATGAAGGGTTTGAGCGCGTCAGTTTTGAAAATGTATCAGATTACTCATTTTCTGCCAAGGATATCACCTACTGAGTATAATTTACAAGTTGTATAAATTTCAGCTTTTAATGTTTTCGTTTAATGGAACATCAAAATTTAATTGGGAAATCAAGATTTTTCTTTCATATCTCAATTTTATTTATATGTTGCTGTAAGTAGCGACGTGTTCAATATATGTAAAATTGATAATTTTATCAAGTCACCATAAGATATATAAATATACCATATGGTGATTGCTATATTGTGTCTATATAAAATAGTAGCTAAGGACTGTTAAACAATTCTTATTTTAGGTAAGCTTTGTGCAACAACAATTACTTTGTACTAGAATTGTATCTTTATGAGCTAATAAATACTTATTTTAGGCATCGTTTAACGTCTATTTTACTGGAGACCCAAAAGGTATTAGAAATTGATTAACTATGGCTGGATTGAAGAAGAGGTTATATGTTCACATAATTAAGATTGGAGAGAATCAGTACGCATTGGCAGCTATATCTAGCGATAAGATTGTTTTGTATGCCGTTCCCGCTGAATTGAAGGATCTAGCCTTACAACATGAGTTCTGGCAACAAAATCAATTACTAATTAATAGGAGGTTATCGAAAAGTTGCTATTTCATTTAATACAGAATTAAAAAAAAAAAAAAAAAAATACTGGGAGGAAGAGAATTTTCGTATAAATGATTATTATCTAAAGGAATGCACCGAGAGGATCGATGCACGCCATAATGTTGTAGCTGAGGCCAAGCCAGCTAACGAACTTTTTTTTATTGAAAGGATTAGAGAGTTGGAGAGTCGTATTTCGGTAGCTAGTGAGGTTAGTTTGAGGGAGATTGAAAACAGATTTGTATTGTCTAAGGTTGATGGAAAACGAGATGCCGCAGCCTGGATAAATGAGTTTGAAAAATAATGTGCTAAATTTAATATAACAGATGTTAGAAAAGTTGGGGTTATGAAAATGTTTATTGATGCCAATATCTATGAATGGTACAATGCTAATTTAATAAAACTATCTGCAGTAGACTGGGAATCTTGGAAAAGGTCATTTTTATCAGTTTATAGTAAGAAGGATTGGTCTGCTATTCGATAGGCATTTAATTACAGATATATGTTTGGTTCTCTAATTGAATTTGTTCTTAAGAAAGAACGCCTACTGTTGGAGGTAGACAGAGATATTCCAGAGACATCTAGGGTTTATCAAATAGTTTGCAATCTACCGATAGATATCCAAGATAAATTAGATAGAGAAAAAATTAAAAATGTAGATAATTTGATTCAAGAATTGAAGAAATTTATGATTCATTTACTAACAAAAAAAAAAAAAAAAAAACAGATGACAAGAAAGAAGAGGTTAAGAGGAATTATGAGGATAAAAACAAACAGGGTAAGTTTGATAAGTTACAAAAAAAACCATGTCCAATCTGTGAGATGCTAGGCTACGAAAATCGTTATCACCCCGTTCATATTTGCCGCAACAGAATAAAAACATTAAACCAGGGTAAAATTAATTAATTGCAACAAGAATATGAAAGTGAGGAAAACAAAAATAATAAAATAGGACTTGGAGATCAGGATGAAAAAAACTAATAGGCCCGGAAAAATTTACACCATGTCCGCTAATTAAAATTGAAGTAATGGTAGATAAGCGTAAAGTTCTAAAGGTCATATATGATAATGGCTCTACATGCTCTTTAGTTAGCGAAGATGTAATTAGATTATTGAAGTCTAAATTATGCAGTAATAGGAGTATTTTAAAGACATTAACTGGTGTAAATTTTTGTCAGAGCCGGGCTAACTTACATTTAAAGATAGGCGAAATAGAAGATAAACTAGATTTTATTGTGGTGAAAAATAGTAACTTCGATTATGACTTATTACTAGGTTTGTAGCAATCAAAAGATTTTAACTGTTCCAAGATGAAAATTTAGAAATAAAACCAAAATTAAATAATAAATTCATAGATATTGAGAATGCGAGTAATAAATATTTAAATATTACCAGACCTAGCAAGTCGGCACTTAATAATCCTCACTTAGACTCAGATATTGATAAGTTTAATTTAAATTTAGATCATTTGGAGCAAGATAAACAGAATCAAATATTTAAATTAGTCAAGCAATATGAAGAATGCTTTGCTAAAAATAAATTTGACGTTGGGTCAATGAGGTCTGGAGAAGCACAGATTAAATTAGAAGAAGATAAACATGTTTCCAAAAAAACATACAGATGCTCTATTCCAGACCAAGAAGAAATAGATTCACAAGTTTCTAAACTTTTGGAATATAATCTCATTGAGGAATCAGATTCACCGTTTGCTAATCCAGTGACTTTAGCATTCAAAAGAGAAGAGGGGAAAAGAACAAGGCTATGTGTAGATTACAGAGAGCTGAATAAGATCGTCATACCTCAGTCCCATCCTTTTCCTAGGATAGATGATGTTGTTATCAATGTGGGTAATAGTCAATGGTTTACAGCATTGGACATTAACTCCGCTTTTTGGTCCATTCCAGTTAGAATTAAAGATCGCAAGAAAACAGCGTTCATAACTCAGAAAGGTCACTGACAATGGAAAGTATTACCTTTTGGTTTCAAAAATTCACCCGCTATATTTCAGAGAGTGCTGGCAAACATAATTAGAAGGTATCATTTTGATAAGTTCTGTGTTAATTATATAGATGACATCTTAATATTCACTAAATCTTTCGAAGAACATATGACCCATATCAAGTTATTTTTTGAAGCAGCTAAGCTAGAAGGTTTCAAATTGAAATTAGAAAAATGTGGTTTTGCGATACACAGTGTTGAGTACTTGGGCCATGTAATTGAAAAAGGTAAGGTTTATCCAATAAGGGATAATCTTACAGCGATAAAAAAAAAATTTAAGCGCCCTCAGGCAAGGAAGATGGTTCGTCAATGGTTTGGGAAAATTAATTTCTATCATAAATTTATTGATCATTGTTCTACGAGATTAGCACCTTTGCACGCTTTACTTAAAAAGAACGTAAAATTTAAATGGACAGAATGCGAAAATAGTTTTGAAGAAATTAAACATTATTTGTGCTCGAAACCAATTTTAGCCATTTATGATCCCAAAAAAGAATGTGTGATAGAAGTAGATGCAAGTCGAGTAGGCTTATTGTTTTGAAGCAACCTCAAGAGGATGTGATTTTACACCCAGTTGGCTATTTTTCGAAAAAATTGTCACCTGGCCAGATGAAAAGAGAGATCATGTTTTTGGAATGTTTAGCTATAGAAGAAGCAATTCTATTTTGGCAGCATTATTTGATAAGGAAAGAATTCACTGTAACATTGGACCATAAACCACTGGTGAATTTGAAATCAAAAGCAAGAACTGTGTTACGGTCAAGTTTTGAAACTTATAAAAATTTACACCGCACACTTTTGCCTTAAGCCCAGTGGAGACGGCAAGGTTCGACTTATAACAGTCTCGGACGCCACGCTATTTTTTTCTTAAAAGGAAAATAGCGAAAACTATTAATAAAAAAGAAGGACTTACCCTAGTAACATTAGTCAAACACTTCATAAATCAATAAAATACTTTTTTCTAGGAACACAACTTTTTTTATTCGAATTTACAACCTTCTCTCTTTCATATCTTTTTAAAACTCATATATATCATATGTTCTTTTAAAAAAAAAAAAAATGTTAGGTTCTTTTTATGTTATCTAAGGTTATTTTACTTTATTTTTTTTTCATTAAAAAAAAAATAATCTGTATCAATCCGGATCAATCATACAAGGAAGCGTATGATTTGGAAGAATTGCTCTGAACCGGAGCAGCATCGGGCTTTTTATAGGCAGGGATACGGAGTACCGGCCATCCGGCTGTCGTAGCTGAGTATCCTTAAAGTGTTGATCAGCTAGAGTGTCAAGGGAATCATTGATTACGAGTGCATGAACATGCTCGATTTCCCAAAATTTCGAAAGCTGCTGAGAAAGTTCGGCAGTAGAGATGAGCGACGTGATGCTCGATGAGGAAGTCTGGAAGTTCATGAGACCAACAATTGTCCAACCAAATATAGTGCTCACAGCAACGGGACCGTTCGGGTGCTTGACAATAGGTTCAGGGGACAATAACTGTGGGTACACGTCAGCACCTAGTAAAATTTCAACCCTGTCGGGTCGGTGGAAGGTAGGGTCACCTAATTGGAGTTGAATGAACGATTGAGGAATCGTAGGAGGCAGTTCAACAGTTGGCGAATGCCTGACGATATTGAGAATCACCAACAAATTCGCGCTAAAGTGCTGGGTCGAGTATGAGGAGACTATGTAGCACGATACGGTGCCAGATGAAGTTGACAGCGAACCGCCTATCCACTAACCGAAATAGGAGCACAATTCACTTTAAGACAAAGAGATCGAGCCAGACTTTGTGAAATAAATGATCCCTAGTATTGGTAAATAACTAAGAGAGCTATTATGGATGCTAGCTCGAAAGGTACCCAGCATGTTTACAACAGAAGCTGGGGCTATTTTGGAAGTTGATGAAGTGCAACTACAGGAAACATGCGTGGGAACGTTGGCATTAGGCTTAAGTGGAAGCGATCAATCATCAGCGGGATGCAACAGCGTGTGATGATTCTTGGATGAGCATTTACGACAAGATACCATCGAAGGGCAATCGGCTTTCAGGTGTGAGCCAAAGGCATTATAACACCTTCTATGGGCACGGAGAAAGGAAATCTTTTTTTCCCTTGACTCTGGAATAAGGTGGGGACACGAAGATAAGGAGTGACCCTTATGACAAAATAAGCATTTGGAAAAGATTTGTGTGAAGACTTTTTTATCATTGTTGGCTACAATGAAATATTGTTTAGAAACACCTTGAGATTGAGGTTTATTACGAGATGACGAGCTGCTGGCAGGGCTGTGGGTGGATGAAATTTCCATAGTTTATATTTAATGATCTACGAACTCTAACAGTTGCTTGCTTTTCTTCGAAAGCTCTTGCAGTTCTAGAATCTAAATTCCTGAGGGATAGTGATAACAATAAAAAATTTGCTAAATCGCCAACCTTTAAAGCTTTGATGGCTTGAATTGAGTTTTGATGGACTTTAACAAATGATTTTAGAACACTAAACGAGTGTGTGGTGGAGCACTTATAGTCCAAATTTTATTCAAATATGTGGTGGCGATTCGGCGAGTGCTTTGAAATCGGTTAACAAGACCTTGGTAAGCCAAAGTATAATTTTCAGCTGTTAACTGGAAATTTTCGATAATAGCCAGAGCTTCGTGGGAGACCAATGTACGTAAATAATGTAACTTTTGAATGTTTATAAATTGAGCATTCTCATGGATAATTGAGAAAAATTCGCTTCACTTTTCAATATTACCAGTAAATGTAGGAATGGTAATAGGAGGCATGTGCTGAGTAATTTTGGGTAGTTCATTATTAGTTGATTGTATGTTTTCATTTTTTATTAATGGGGCAGGTTATTATTTTTTTTTTTACTTATGGTACTTGGCTTGAATTGTAAAGAGAATGGTTCGAAACGAGGATGGAAACTTTGGTAGTTTCAACGGTATCATCGGGGTCCAGGTTGTAATTAAATTCAATAATTTTATCAGTACGTGCTTTTAACTTCTTTTGGAGTGATAATGAATCATCATAATATTAGCAAACAAGGATTGATATCAGATACAGTCGCATTTTTTATCTCATCCCATGATTTGGTGATGTCGGAAAACAATTTTTGACGTTTGGTTTCAGCGATTTTCAAAGCCTTTAATATTTTTTCCACGAGTTTTTTGATCCATAGTTAGAGTAAATAACTAAATATGGGGACAGCTGAAATGTTATATGAAAAATATAAAAATTTGCAGATTTTTAGTGTAAACAAATACAAGATGAGCTGAACTTACTTTAAATAGAAAATTAAAATAATTAAAATCAGAAAGGTTTTGATTCGAATTGAAATTGAAAACTGGTAACAAAAAGTGAGAAATAGAATAAAACCAAAATAAATAAATAAACAATAAGAGAAAAAGAAAAAAAAAAAGCCAAGGATAAATGAATTAATAGGATTCAAAAAGGTTTCGATCTGAAAAGAGATCGAAAACCAGGTGCGTGAATAAAATTGTAAAATAGAAACAAATAAAAAAGAATAAAACAGATTGATCACTTTAATCAAACGGCTCGCCATGCTTTGCTTGGTCTTAATAGTGTTTGGAATAATTTATTTCTAATTAAACCTATTCCTCTTTCAGCAAAAAATGAAGTTTTTAAGTCTGTAACCAGATCAATTCTTAAATATGGGAGTCAGGTTTGGGGCTATCGATATGATGATAAAATAGAAAGTGTCCAGAGGACCTTCATTAAAAAAATATTTAAATTGCACAAAAATACTCCAAATTACATGATATATTTAGAAGCCAAAATTTCACCAATTCATGTTTTTACCTTTCAATTACAATATAAATACATATTAAAGACCCTAGATCTAGATGGAGGCCGTTTAACGAAATTGGTTGCAGAAGAAGTGATCAAAAGAAAACTATTATGGTTTAAGGAATGGATAAATTGGTCCGAGAAAGTCAAAAGCAACTTTAACGCAGTTTTCAATGCTGCTGAACAATTGGGGAAAGATTTAAAAGCCTTGAAATCCAGCCTAATTATCTATTATGACTCGTGTTATATGGAAAGAGCTTTAAACGGCCAATATCACCAAATCTATAAACAATTGTCTTTTGACATTGATTATATTAATTTAAATTTACCTATATCTGATATTGGTGTCATAATTAAAATTAGAGGCGAACTTCTCAACTTGAACTACAGACCAATCATTCAGGGACAGAATTACATTTGTTCTATGTGTAATATTGGAGAAAATGAAGATATATTCCATTATTTAGGACGTTGTGAAGTCTTGGAGGGAATGAGGAAAAAATATTTTGGTGTAGTTACAATGACTGAAATTGATATGGTCAAATACCTAAATGGTGAAGACTGGGCAGCTCTAGTGAGTTACTTGAAAGGAGCCTATATCTACCGTTCCTTTCTTATTAAAAATTTTAATTATTAATAACCTGATAATTCTTTGGATGTTATTGATTAATAATATATGTTATAAATAAAAATGATAATAATTAGATATTATTGAATAGTATAATAATGGGTGGATATATATTATTTGAGATATAATTGAGATACTGTTATAGAATATGTGATAATTATGATACTGTTGTATAAGACATAATTGATTATATAATGGGTAATTAGATTGTATTGTATTTTTGGATTGTATTGTTTGTGAATAGATTAGTTAATAAATCAATAAATATTTACATATTTAAAAAATAAATAAACAAGTATGTATATAAAATCATTATTAAATTAAAAGCGCTCCTGACAGACAGCCGTAGCTATGTCAGTAATATTACTTTGAACACTTTTGTAAATAACATAAAATTCTGTAAATATTATTAATAAAGTATTTTTTATCTATCCATCTAAAAAAGAACAAGCAAAAGTGATCAAAATTTCTGATTGATAATTTGATCAAAATAATGTAAAATGCAGAGAACTCCACGATTCTGATATTGTTACCCGCGTGAAATTCCGTTACAAATGAATAGGTTTGATAGGGTCACAATTTACAACATGTGTTTGTAAGGTTACAATAAATAATTTAAGGTTGCAGTGGGTATAATATTTAAGGCTGTGGATTCTAACGATAGTTTCGTAGGATAAATCAAAATAGCTACCTAGAACCGACGGCGTTTGTGAATTTGAGAAAGAAAGGAAAATAAAAAAATATATTTCCTTTTATTATTTAATACAAGTAAGTTGCAGAGGAAAGTTATGGTGAAAAACTAATAAAGTAATTTTATTCGGTGGAAAGAATGGCGTTATGCAATAAAACTCGGTAAAATAATTTTATGCGTGGGCAAGAATGAATATTGTTCAAAAAATACTCTAAAAATACTTCGTGTGGTTTAAAAATTCGAAATATTATATGGCTTAGGAGGACCAAAATATGTATGGCCTTTTCTGAAAGTTTGAATAAATCAATAAAAGTATAATAGACAAATGTTGACTGCGAAAAAACTTTACGCTGGTTTGCGGAACAAGTAAGAACAGAAATAAAAATCCACTTACCAAATTTCTTGTCGTACCTCGGAGAATATTTACGCTTCCCTGATTTCAAAATACCACGACCAGAGCTCTGACGCAGCGAAATATCAACCAAGAAACCGGGATTTTCTAAAAAAAAAAAAAAACAGGTTACAATAAAGTTATGTAAGTTATACAAGTTATTTCAAAACATAAAGTTAGCTACAATGAGAAGTGATGTAACCTTCCTATATACATCTGTTTGTGAGTTTTATTTTATTTGTTTATTAAATATAATCAGTGTCTTACAGTTACATTGCAGTTATTTCGAGTACTCCCAAATTGGTGACCCCAAAATAGATGAGATGAAAAAACAAATAACTACTTTGGAAAACGAAATCGCTCAATTTAAAGCAACTTACAACCAAAGCCGCAGCAAACACCGCCCACTGTAAGCCATGTTTCTGTTAAAATTCCACCCTTTTGGAAAGCTGAAGCAGATCTGTGGTTCGCACAAATAGAAGCACAGTTTGAAATCGCAAAAATTACAAATGAAATAACAAAATTTAATCGCCTAGTAGCAAATCTGGATAGTGAAACTATAAAGTCATTTGCCGATATTCTGCGATCCACAGATCCCCCAGCTGATTATATTTTGCTTAAAAGTACCATTATTAAACGTTGCACTGACAACAATGAGCAAAAAACCCGTATGTTACAACCAGGGTTAGAATTAGGAGACAAAACACCCTCACAACTATTCAGGGACATGAAAGCTTTGAAAACTTCGTCAATGTGAAAAGAAATAATCAAGCACCTGTGGATACAGAGACTTCCCGTAGCCACCCAAGCAATTTTACAGGCGACAGATGGGAACTTAGATAAGTTAAGCGACATTGCAGACACCCGCACTAGGGAACAATTAATATCAGAAATTCTAAATACTACGCCATATCACGATGAAAACCCACACGATTACTTAGAAAGATTAGGGAAGAAAAGGTGCGATTTTCTCGCTCGTGTCTATGCCGATGCCGAAATACTAGACAAACAATCAGAAATGTCTCGGTAGCACAAACAAATATCTCATCATACAGTACACAATTTACATCCGTCACTCACGGATTTCATTTATCATATCAAATTTGATCTGATCGAAGATATTGAGGAAATTTTAAGGAACAGAGCCGCAAACATTGTTCATCGCACGAAAATCTAAAAGACAAACACCTAGAACAAAATCATTCAAATTATAAAGGTAGAAATTTCCATCCTAATTATAAAAATAAACAAAATAAAAAAATTTAGAAATCGCCTTATGAACAAAATTATCAAAACCAATATCAGCAACAATCCCCTAATTATCACCAACATTTTCAATACTATAATCAACAACAAAATCCTAATTATAATAATACAAATTACCAAAGACTTGATCAAAACCAACAACATGATCCACAAACTTAACAAAAACACTTTTACAAACCTTCATCGGGAAATCGGAGAAATCTACAACAAAATATAGATCCAACACAACAAAATGATTCAAAAACGGTTTCGATGAGAACAGTTTTAAATCGTGTTCATAACACCGAGGATGAAAAAGATGAACAAATTAGAATGTTAAGAGAAAGAGTAAAACAATTAGAAATTAACCACAAGAATGTTTTAGAGCTAAGTTCGAAAAAGCCACCGGGTCAAATATATAACAATCAACAGTTGATGAAATACATTGTATAGATGATTTACCCCAGCTCATGGACAAGGAAAAAAAAAAAATGGTTGATTGACACTGGAGCGACGAAAAATTGTATTTGTCCCCAACCTATTCCGAAAAACGCTAATGTAACTACAGAATACATTACGATAAAAACACCTACTGGACGTGCAGAAGGAACACAATGTGTACACCTCAACCTTCATCCATTTATAGGAATTAATTAAGAAGTAAAATTCTTAGTTTTCCCCAATCGCACGCGATTCGATTTTTTACTTGGTTATCAAGTAATTAGAAATAAAAATAATGGATACAAATTATAAATTAGAAGATAAGTGTTCGATGTTCAAGATTAAAATGAAATAAAAAGTATTATGAGACATGACCACATAAATCCGGAAATAACAAATAAGTTAATACAAATTATATGTGAAAACGGTGAAATATTAAAAACCGACAAAGAGCAATTAAAACCTACGAAATTACTGAAACATAAAATAATAACAAATAACGATAACCCGATTTATGCACGTAACTACAGATATCCGGAACAATTTCAGCAACAAATCAAGTAAGTTGAAAAATTATTAAATAACGGAGTAATTAGACCGAGTAAGTCGCCTTACAACTCCCCCTTATGGATTGTTCCAAAAAAAAATGGGCGCTTCGGGTGTAAAGAAAGTCCGTATGGTTATCGATTACAGGAAACTAAATCAAGCCACAATAAAAGATAAGTTTCCACTTCCTAATATTGAAGATCTTTTAAATCGTTTTCGAGGAGCAAAAATATTTTCAACTATCGATCTGGCTTCTGGATTCCACCAAATAGAGATGGACGAAGAATCCATCCCCAAAACAGCATTTTCTACCGAAAACGGTCACTTTGAATTAGTTCGAATGCCCTTCGGTTTAAGTAACGCTCCACCAACGTTTCAACGAGCAATGACAATGTTGATTTCTAACATTCCAAATGCAATGGTCTATGTTGATGATATTATTATTTATTCGAGAAATTAAGAGGAACATCTACAAGATCAAGAAAGAGTTTTGAAAGCATTAAAAGAACACCAATTTTCGACACAATTAGATAAAACCGAGTTTTTCAAAAAGGAATTAAAATTTCTTGGCTACGTTTTAACAGAAGAAGGTTTAAAAACAGATCCGAAAAAAATAGAAACTATTGTTAATTTTCTGGACCTAATGACGAAAAGTCGACAAAACAATTTATAGGTATGACTGGAAAATATAGAAAATTTATTACCGGATATGCAAAAATAACTAAATCTATTTCAGAATCGTTACAAACAAAAGTTTATAAAACAGAACTAATAAAGAAAGCTTGTAAGACGTTAGTAGATCTAATGGCAAACGCGCCAATTTTGAAATATCCAGATTGGAATAAATCATTCATTTTAACAACAAATGCTAGCAATAAAGCAATCGGAGCAGTATTGTCTCAGAAAGATGATAATGATGTTGAACATCCTGTAGCATGTGCCTCACGAGTACTACAAAATGCAGAAAATAATTACAGCACAATTGAAAAGGAATTACTTGCCGTCGTATGGGCAACACAGCATTTTAAGCCATACCCGTATGGAACTAAATTTTTACTTCAAACAGATCACAAACCTTAAACTTGGATATTTTATATGAAAAACGGTAATACAAGAATAATGTAATGGATTTGGAAACTTCAAGATTTCGAATTCGAAATAAAACACGTCACTGGTAAAACTAATGACGTTGCAGATGCTCTTTCAAGAAGTATAAATCACACTGATCTAGAGGACATGGATTTAGAAGAATTCGTACAAAATCAAGAAAACCCAGACGAAACACACCAAAATATGAAGCAATTATGGAGGAATTAAGAATTCCATCCCCAGAAGAAAATGAAGAAAATCAATCAGATTTAGAAACAATTCATTCACAAAAATCCAGCAATGACCAAACGTGGATATGCGAACCATAAAAAATTGTTGAATGTTGAAAAACATCAAATTATTGTTAGGAGAGGATATGAAGAAAACATGAAGTTGACCAAGACATTCGGTAAAAAGAGAAGGCATGAGCTCATCATTAACAGGAGAGATTACTTACAGACATTGCTCTACGAGATCGTAGAACCTAACAAGACCAATTATGGTATTTTCAGTTCTCCAAACATTAAAACGTTAGAAAAAAAAAATATGGTGAACATTTTAAAACGATTCAAAACATTATTTAAAATGCATTTTGTAATCTTAATAATATTTATCTTCACTATACTTCCACTAATCATTCAAATTCCTTGGGACTATTAAATAGAGTTCATTTGACCTTAAGCGAATTATTAAGACTTATCTCACATGAAAGAAAAACTTATTCATTTGAACAAAAATTAAAACTTGCAATAATAGCGTATAATAATATTAAATTAACACCAAATGAAATAACTTTTGGGTTTATACATGAAAATAATAATAATAAAGATTTTAATATTACAGAATTATACGTACAAAAATACAACCAAGACTTACAACTTTTACATGAATTAACACATAAACAAATAAATGGAGAAAAATTAAAACGTACAGAAAAATTAAATAAAAATCGTGAAGATCCACCCGAATTAACTAACCAAGAATTTATTAAAAACACACAATCTAAGATTAAAAGCAGAGATAAATTCAGAAAAGTAAATGTGCTAGTCCAAGGCACTAAATAATTAACAACACATGTTGATAACATTAAGAGACCTAACAAACGTAAAAAGAAGAGACATTTTGTTTCAGATGAAGATTCCATAGGTGTTAACAATTCTGACACCTTTAGAAGATTCTGATGATAAATGTTGTTGACCTCACTAACTTACCAGGAATTCTCCATTATTCTATAAATAATATTAGAGTTATTAATCAATATCGTGAAACTTATCATTTTTTTCGATCGAGCATAACATCATCGAAGATCGAGCATAACATCAAAACTTCTGTAAATATTAACAAACGTCTAATCGAAGATTATAAGAAGGGAATAGAAACAATTAATAAAAAATTTATAACTAACAGATAAAATTTCGATTCCTTAGAACAAAATGAACGAGCTTATGACTTGTATATTCATATCATACATTTATTGAGTAAAATTAAAGTTTTGACTTTATCTTTAGAATTTTGTAAGCTTGGTATTGTTCATACTAATTTAATGATTGAAGTACACAATCCACAATTTGATAAAATTTATACTCATAACTTTAACACTATTTTACAACCATTTTATGATGTTATACTATTAAATACTTCTATTTCCCTCACATTCTTCCCAATGACCTTATCACTTCCATTCTCAAATCCCGAACTAATGACTGCGGTGCCGATCAAATCCCGATAAAAATAATCAAACTCTGTCTTCCAGCTATTCTTCCGGCCCTTCTTCACATATATAATTTTTCCTTACAAAACTCCATTTTTCCTATAGCCTGGAGAAAGGCCTTAGTCCGCCCGTTAAATAAAATCCCTTCTCCATCCAACGCATCAGACTTTAGGCCTATTTCCATCCTCTCAAATTTATCAAAGCCACTCGAAAGATTGGTCAATGCCCAAATTACCTCCTTCCTAGAGCATAATAACCTCCTTAATCCGTTCCAATCAGGTTTCCGTTCCGGTTATTCCACTCAGTCAGCTTTGTTGAAAATCACACAGGACCTTTATTACTCCATGGATCAACAACAAATTACGATCCTTGTCATGTTTGATTTCTCAAAAGCTTTCGATTGTGTTGACCATTCTATTCTCCTATCTAAACTTCAAAATTTCTCCCTATCTAATAGTGCCCTAAATTGGTTCCACTCCTTCTTATCTCATCGTTCCCAGTCAGTCATCATACCCAACAGTCCTCCTTCATCTTCCCTACCTTTAACGCAAGGTGTTCCACAAGGATCCTCCCTGTCACCAACCCTATTTTCTATCTATATCAATGACTTACCCAGCTTTATCCACAATTCCAATTATCACCTATATGCAGACGACCTTCAAATCTACCTATCTTTCCATCCTTCAGATATGCTCGAGGCATCTCGTAAACTTCAGGAAGACATTGATAACATCAACCGTTGGGCAGTGAAGAATAAGTTATATCTGAATCCAAAGAAAACTAAGGCTATCCTCATCGGTTCAAAACCCATCCTCCATACCCTTCCTTACTACCCATTGCTTTACCTTAATAACCTTCCTATTCAGTTCCAAAACTCCATTAAAAATTTAGGAGTTACCTTTGACCATCACCTTTCCTGGAATAACCATATCGCCCAAATTTCCAAAAAATCCATCATAATCCTTAAACAACTGTATAGATCCCGAGATTTCTTTTCCCAGAGTACCCGTCAACTTTTAGTGTCCTCTCTTGTTTTCCCTTGCTTTGATTACTGTTGTATGGTTTATGGGGGACTGTCTGGGGATCTCGAGATGAAGCTGAGGAGACTGATGAACTGTTTCATTAGGTTTATCTTCGGGATCCCTAGGCGGTCACACGTTACTTGCCGATACTCTGAGCTTGGGTGGCTATTTCCTAAATTTCGACGTCAATACTTTCTGGGTACCTTCATATACCAATGCCTAAAAACCCAAAACCCTTCCTATATCCTTGATTTATTAACTCTGCGTTCTTCTATCCACCACCTAAACACTAGATCCCAACCTTTTAACCTATATATACCCTCACATAAAACCGCTTCCTTTGACAAATCCTTCATCATTCGTGCTACCTCCTTCTGGAATTCCTTACCCACTTCTATTCGTAAAGCAGCTTCCATAACCTCCTTTAAAAATAACCTATTCCAGTACCTTTTAGACAATCAATCTTCCGCAAAGATGTCAATAATCAAATGAATACTTTTTTTATTTTTGTATGTATGTATGTGTGTGTGTGTGTGTGTGTGTGTGTATGTATGTGTGTGTGTGTGTATATATGTATGTGTGTATGTGTGTGTATGTATATATATATATATATATATATATATATATATATATATATGTATGTATATATGTGTGTATATATATGTGTGTATATATATATATATATATATATATACGATTGTATTTTATGTTATAATTATTATTTCATATATTAATTTATTTTTATTTTTTATTCAATTTAATTTTTTTTTTTCCTGTAAAAAATGTGTGCTTTAATTACTGGAACATCTAATTTGTAAATAATTGGCCAGACAATTGTACTCTTAATTGTGCATTATTTTTATTCTTAGGGGACAATAAGTCCCAGAATAAAGTTTATTTTTCATTTCATTTCATTTTTTCATTTCATTTCATTTCAAATACTACTATGTTAGAAACAAATAATTTTACTGTACCAGCATTAGAGATACTATCATTTGTAGACAACACCAACATCTATTATTACCCTATTGTATTATGTATTATTGTAACTCTTGTAATCATTAGCGTCTTTACTTATAAAAGAGTGTTTGCGCATGCGTCAACTGTGAACAACTGCTTTCATATCGCTCTCTAATAACTATCCATTTTAGTGAGGTTTTTCTTAGTTTTTCATCAAGAAAAGTGTACAACAGTTGTTATTAATAGCTGTGGTGAACATAGACTATATAAAACAGTGAGTACAGCCATTAAACATTTAAAAAGTTAATACGTAAATTAACATGTGCTCTATGGACAGGGAGGGCGGGGAAGGATTATAGATAACAGCCACTTTGACATTAGCCTGGCAGTGGCTGGCTGCCTTCTGTGCGGAGAGGTTCCGTACTGCTCTTTAACACGCGCACTCTGTGATCTTTTTATTTCTTTTTTTTTTTTGTTATTCTTTTCTTTATTTTTTTTTCCTTTTCTCTTATCTTTTCCTCTACTATTCAATGATATCCGATGAGATATTTCCATATGGCTATGTCCTCAAAAACTAACAAGACCAAACGAAGTAGATCACTTGAAACAGTAAGAATGAGCCCAGCCAAGCAAAAGTCGAAGAGGTCAAAGGTCAAAACGCCTCCTAGATCACCACCGATGAACGAATCAATGCCAGGGACTTCAACCCAAGCATTTAATGAAGAATCTCCCTTTTTTACTCCTAATCTCTTTCAGGCACTGAAACTATGGAGTCGTCTTCGGCACCGCAGCCTCCTAAACCTCCTCCTATATTTGTACGTAATATAGAAAATTTTTCAGTATTATGTAATCACCTAAATAAAATAGTTGGCCCAGGGAAGTATTCATGTGTGAGCCGCACCAATGACACTAAAATTATGCCCGATTCTTTCGATACCTACCGTAACATTGTTAAATATCTCAAGGAAGAGATCCTGTAGGTTGGAGTTGTAGGAGTTGTAACTCCTGTTGATATAATTAAGGAAGAATTATTGACCATGGGCTTCAAAGTAAGACAAGTCACCAATGTACAAAAAGAAAGCCGGGAACACCCAGGACAAGGCGGTAAAATATCATTGCCACTTTTCTTCGTTGACTTGGAACCAGCACCAGGAGTTGAAAAGATTTATGATGTCACTTCAATCTACTATACTAGAGTTCAGATTGAGAAACCATACCGCAAACGTGACATTGTACAATGTCATAACTGCCAGGCATACGGCCACACAAAAACCTAATGCCATCATTTACCTAGATTTGTGAAATGTGGGCAGATGCACAAATCTGAAGAGTGCACAAAAACACGAGAGGTACCTGCAGTATGTGCCCTATGTCAGCAAGGGCACCCGCCAATTTCAAAGGGTGTCAAACGTACAAAAACCTACGTAATAGATTCCAAAAAAATCAGAGAATGAACGAAGACGTTCGACCAACGATAGGAAGACATCCCTCCAAAATAGCCAACTCATCAGTCTCTTTCGCCCAAATGCTGGGAAGAAACGGATGTCAAAATGAAAATGGGGCCATGCCGCCTCATCCTCAACAACCTCAATTTCATGACCCCCAACCTCAGCAATCACTGCCTCAATCTCAATATCAACAGACCATTCAACATACATCATTACCATTAACCCAACCTAATCCACATAACCCTCATCAGATCCCCCATATTCCTCCTCCCACAATTACCTCAGATCTCACATCCTTATTCAACTCCTTTTTATCAGAACTAAAAACTGTTATTACTCCACTGATATCACTCCTTACAAATGTTATTCCTCTGCTTATCCCTCTCCAAAAAAACCCTTAAATGCCTCACACAAAACCCTTATCCATTCTCCTTTGGAATGCGAACGGTATTCGTAACCACACCGACGAACTAACATCCTTGCTGCATGAGAAAGAAATCGATGTAGCTTTAATTACAGAAACTAGACTGACCAGTAAACAACGCTTCAATATATCACAATACCAAACTTACCGAACAGACCACCCTGACGGTAGAGCCCATGCCGGAACTGCTGTCATCCTTCACCATTCCCTATCTCACCACGTATTCTCTTTACCAGCAAATGAATTCCTACAACCCACAGCAGTTGTTATGAAAACCTTCTCCGGTCAACGCTTTCTCCTTGGTGCTGACTTCAATGCTAAGCACCAGCAATGGGGTTCAAGAACCACCAACTCCCGTGGGCGAGCATTGCAGTCTGCATTTAATTCCCGAAGGTCCTTTATTTCTCCCGGCACTCCTACCCATTGGTCCACAGATCCTAACCGAAATCCTGACCTTCTTGACTTCTTCATTCATTCAGGCTTAGGACTTCTTCATTACTCCATAGAACGCCTGGATGAACTTTCCTCCGATCACAGTTCTCTAATTCTAACCCTTTCCGTCACTCCAATCCCAAAACCTCCTCCTCCCTCATTTATAAGAGAGAGATAATAGGCAAATAATAGCCGACACTATAGACCTCAGAGTATCCTTAAAAACCTCCCAGGACCTTGACAATGCTACTAATTCCTTCACAACCACGATCCAGCAAGCATCCTGGGCTGCATCCTCACCTCGTTCCCCTCCCAAAGTTCGAAAAAAAAATCTTTTACCCCAAGATCTACTGGACTTTATCCAATCTAAACGCCATGCCAGAGCTATTTGGCAAAGAACCAGGCATCCAGATGATCGGAAAACCTACAATTTCTTTACCAAACTCCTTAAAAAAAATATGGCTACCTTTAGATCCAGATCCTATATCTCCTATCTTTCTTCAGATAACTCCCTTTGGACCACTACTAAAAAATTTCTAAAATATCAACCCACCACCCATCCCCTCCGGCGTGAAGATGGTTCATGGGTGGCTTCTGATGAGGACAGATCCGAAGAATTTGCCCAGCACCTCTCTAGCATATTTGTTCCTCATCCTGATTCTAATCCCACCCACACAACAACGGTCCATGAATTCCTTAATTCACCGATTCCTTTATCCTTACCTCCTAAGGCAATTAGCTCCTCTGAGGTCAAATTTCTTTTTAAGAAAATTAAAATCCTGTAAATCCCCCAGATATGATCTCCTTACCTCACAGATCCTCAGGCAACTTCCCCATAAAGCAATCATATTTCTTACCTACCTGTATAATTGCATTCTCCGAACAACCTATTTCCCTTTACAATGGAAACATTCCATCATTATCCTTTTCCAGAAACCGGGCACACCTTCCAACAATCCATCATCGTACAGACCGATCAGCCTTTTTCCAATCTTTTTAAAAATTTTTGAAAAACTTCTTCTCAAGCGCATTCCACCCATCCTTGAATCCCAAAATATTCCCTCACACCAGTTTGGATTCCGTTTTAAGCATTCCACGGTCCAGAGTTGTAGACCATATATCTTCTGCACTTGAAAGCAAAGAATACTGCTCCGGCGCATTTCTGGACAAGCTTTTGACCGGGTATGGCATGCCGGTTTGCTTTTCAAACTCAAAACCTTTTTACCTCAATCACTTTTCCTAGTCCTTCGATCTTACCTCACTAACCGTTCCTTTCGAGTTCGCTGCGGAATGGAATACTCTCTCTGCTACCAAATTGAGTCAGGTGCTCCACAAGGTAGCGTTCTTGGTCCAGTCCTATATATCCTCTACGCTGCAGATATCCCTACAACTTTTGATACTTTCCTAGCAACATTTGCCGATGACGCTGTTATCCTTGCATCCCATCCAGATCCCTTAATAGCTCCCTATAATCTCCAAACCCACTTATCACTGATTGAAGACTGGTGTAACAGCTGGAGAATCAAAGTAAATGAATCTAAATGCACCAACATAACCTTTACCCTCCGCAGCACATCCTGCCCTCCTGTTTATATCAATAATATTCCATTATCTATATCTGACACAGTGCGGTATCTTTGCTTATACCTAGACAAATGACTTACTTGGAACCCTCACACTAGACTTAAAAGGCAAGAACTTAACAGACGCTTCAGCCAATTATACAGACTACTAAATAGGAAATCCCAGCTTTCCACTGAAAACAAACTCCTCATATACAAAACCATCATTTAACCTATTTGGACCTACGGACTTGAACTGTGGAGGACAGCAAAACAATCGAATATCAAACGCATTCAATCCTTTCAATCCAAAGTCCTTCGAACTATCGTAAATGCTCCATATTATGTCTCCAACAAAACCCCTCATAATGATCTGAATATGCCTTTTGTCCTTGACCTTATACCCTTTAAATTCTCCAAATTCCATCAAAATCTTTCCAACAATCCCAACCCTCTGGCTCATTCATTATCCAATGCAACACATCCTTATAACCCACCTCGCAGATTAAAAAGGCAATGGCCCCGAGACCTATTATAAATACTTAATGTTGGAGTTCTGGCAATGGCCAGCTTCTCTACTCAGGTCCTGTGTGACTGTACCTTTATTATTATTATTTATTGTTCGCCCTACCTTGCCTTCAGGCAATACAGGTTTAGGCAATATTAACTTTTAATATTGCCAAAATATCAATTCTTATATACACAAAATAAATTATATAAACAATAACTGCACACAATAACAATAACTACTATAACAATAGCTTCAAAACAATTACAATAATTACAACAAAATTACAAAATAATTACAATAATATATACAACAACAATTACATAATTAACAATAAAAATGTGGCAATGTAACAGAGAAATCCAATCTTAGGCTGCTCCAAAGTTGTCACCGTTTTCTTCAGTCCCTTCGCCGTCCGGCGGACTCCCAGGAATATGCCCTCTCCAATTAAGATTGAAATGGGATGAACCAATTGCAGTCTTCCACCCGTATACAAAATTTTTGTAGTGTGGGTAGTTGTCTTCTGTGATTAGCTGAGGGAAATCATTCTCCGAGAGAACATATAGCCCAGTTTGCCTCAGTAGTTTGGCCCTCAGAGCTTCAAAAGCTATGCAATTTATAACGATGTGCTCGGCCGTTTCAGGAATTCCACATCTGGGGCATAAGGGATCTATGTCTACACCAAGACTATGGAGTTTAGTCCTAAAGCCCCTGTTATGTATTCCATAAAAGAAAATACTACAGTACACAAAATAACAATTATATTATAACATTAACACTTTCGTAATGTGTTACAAAATTATAACATGTGTGTAAAAAAAACATAACCTTCCTCAGGTGTTTTACCAATATCGACAGTAAGTATTCTTACATCGATACATAACACTCCTCCCCCCTAAGCAACAGCGTACTGATGAAGATGTTGTGGTGGGTGGCGATTGCGGGGTGGTCGTTGTATCACTGCTTGGCTCAGTTGTGTTTGGTCGTTTCCTTCGGAATCGCTGCAGTGGTATTCTTCTGGTCTAGGTTGGTTTTCATGTGCGGTTTCTGAAACAGGCTGACCATTAGAACTTTGCAAGATCGGTTTTAACTGGTCATAATGTCTCTTCCACAGTCTGCCGTCAACTACAATGGTGTAGTGTAAGGGTCCATCTTTACTGACTACTTTTCCTATCCGCCATCGCTTATTTGGCTGATTGTAGTTCCTCTCTGCTACAGTTTGTCCTTCAAAATAACTTGCTGCTGTACAACTGATGTGCTCTTTTTGTTTCTGTCTCACACGCTCCCCTAAGTTGGGTTTAAGGAGGTCCAAACAGGATCGAATTTCCCGCTTGAGAAACAGCGATGCCGGGGAGTTGTTTGTTGTTGTGTTTGGGGCTCTTCTATATGTTAAAAGGAAATGGTTTAACTCTAGTTCAAGTTTACTACCCGTTCCGGACAATTTCTTAAGTGCGGTTTTCATGGTGTAAACGAAACGTTCTGCTTGTCCATTAGACGCTGCATGAAACGGAGCAATTGTGATATGTTTTATACCTCTAGACTGCAGATATTCTTGAAGTTCGCTGGATATGAATGAGGTTTGATTGTCACTTACTAAAACATTAGGGTACCCATAGCGGCAAAAAGCATCATCCAATTTATCTATAACTGTAGTTGTGGTCATTGAATTAGTGATGTATATTTCCGGCCATTTCGAATATGCGTCTACTAGGAGCAGGAAGTATTTTCCTTTGAAGGGGCCTGCGAAGTCAATGTGTATTCTTTCCCCTGGCTGCAGTGGAAATTCCCATTGGTGTGAATTATGCTTGGTTGTTTCTCGCTGGTTTAATGTGCATTCCATACAATTTTTGGCCATTTCTTCAATTTCATTATTCATTTTTGGCCAATAAACATAGGACCGGGCAAGGCCCTTCATTTTGACTATACCCATGTGACCACTATGTAATTCTTCTAATATCTGGGTTCGATATTTTCGAGGTATGTAAACTTGAGCTCCCTTCATAATGCAGTTATCTTGTAGGTCGAATATCCCATCTTTTCCTTTTAGTGACTCTCCTTTTCGCAGTAGTTCCAACAGTTGTCTTAATTCAGGATCCTCTCTCGTTGCGCGGCTTATATCCCTGGATGAAATTGGCAGTTGCTCTAGCTGTTGAATTTGATACATAGTAGCAGGATCCAACGTGTGAAGTTAGTCTGAGGACTGAGGCAGACGAGATAAACTATCAGCATTACCGTGGTCCCCCGTAGCTCTATATTTAATTGTAAACCTGAAATTCTGAAGGAACAATGCATAATGAATGAGTCGAGTGGCAGCTATGCAAGGTAATTTTGATTTCTCTGCAAAGATGTGTACTAACGGTTGGTGATCTGTATATAATATAAATTCTACACCAAACAAGTAGTAAAAAAATTTCTGTACTCCCCATTTTATGGCCAGAGCCTCCTTACAAATTTGAGAGTAATTTTTCTCAGAAGTTGATAGCGTTCGGCTAGCAAATGCTATAGGTCTTTCAGAATTATCAGGGTATTGGTGAGACAATACTGCACCCAGACCAACAGATGATGCATCAACAGCCAAGATAAGAGGAAGCTGAGGGTCATAGTGAGCAAGAATTCTTTCTGATGTAATCTCTTCTTTTATTTGGTTAAAACTATTCCGGCATTCCTGACTGAAAAAATATTTGGTCGTCTTCCCTGTTAAACTGTATAACGGTTGTGCGATAGTTGCAAGGTTCGGAAAAAAATTAGCATAAAAGGTTACCATACCTAAAAACGATTTTAGTTCTGTTGTATTGTTCGGTTCTTTGAAATCTAAAATTGCTTGAATGTGGTCTGTTGTTTTATGTAAGCCTTCTGATGTAATTTTGTGCCCCAGATATTTGACTTCCTTAACAAAAAATTTACATTTTTCTTTGTTGAGTCTAAGGTCATATTCTTCCAGCTTGTTAAACACTTCCTTGAGGCGATTCATCATTTCCTCTTTGCTATTGGCTACTATTAAGATGTCATCATAGAAAACTGAAATTCCTCTGAGACCCTGTAAAACCATTTCAATGAATCTCTGCCATATTGCTGGGGCAGCGCTTACTCCATACATGAGTCTATGACACTGGTATAACCCCTTATGTGTGTTAATTGTTAATAATGATGAGCCGACTCGGTATCTACTTTTAAATGTAAGTAGGCCGATTTCACGTCCAAAATACTATACATTTTTGAGCCAGCTAATCCTGCGAAGAGCTCTTCTGGCGAAGGCAAGGGGTGTGTGGGCACTTGAATCTTGGTATTTATAGTTTTTGAGTAATCCGCACAAATACGAATATCACCATTGGGTTTGACCACAGGCACTATAGGGGTAGCCCATTTTGAGAATTTTACTCTTGAGATTATACCTTCCATCTCAAGCCGATCTAATTCATTTTCAACACGGTCTTTCAAGGCATATGGTACTGTACGATGTTTCATAAAAATAGGTTGTACTCCCTCCTTCAGATCTAAGTGTACTTCAAATTCTTTAACTGTTCCAGTTCCTGGTGTGAACAATTTATCATTAGTTGAAAAAAGGTTATTCAGTTTTTCTTTAGATGTTCTAAAATTTGTTATATTGCACTGTTGTATGTCCTTGATGTATTCAGGAAAGAATTCACACAACCAGTCTCTCCCAAGTATCGCTTTAACCTTTTCTCTCACCACAAAAAGTGGCAGTTCTTTTGTTGCGCTTTTATGACTAGCTGAGACCCTAACTTGTCCAAGTGGTCTTATTATACCATTACCAAAATTTCTGAACCTTACTCTAGTTTCTCCTAATGGTTTTACTCTAATTTTCTCGTATTCTTCTTCACTCATAACAGTCACTGCACTTCTCGTGTCTAATTCCATCTTTATAGGAACGTTATTTATTTGAACAGTGACGTAAATAGGTCCTGGTGTAAGTTTTTGTTTATCTCGATTTAGCTGATGTATATCTAGAAAATCTAGTGTAACCTCTTCATCAATTTTATTGTATTCTTCTTCGTATCCTTCCTCTTGAACCGCCCTAACTGGCTTTTCTGTACGTCTTTGACGAAAGCACACATTCTTAATATGACCCGTTTTTCCGGCAATATGTACAATATAAATTTTTTTCCATACATTCACGCGCGAAGTGATTCTTTTTTACCACATCTGAAACAAAGGTAACCTGCTTCATCGTTATTAATTGGTGTCGCATTTCTCGCAGTCTGAGTTTTTTGAATTTTAAATCTCCGGCTCTGTTGTAATTTATGGATTTCTGGTTCTTCTCCATATGAATTTAGTATGAGTTTGGAGCTGCTCTCTGCGGACTCAATAGCTTGTGCTATCTGAACAGTCTTATCAAGGTTGGGGTCGTCTTCCTCAAATAACCTATCTAGAATCGTTTTAGAACATAACCCACTAACGAAAACGTCTCTGAGCATTGTGTTAAGCATGCTCTCAGGATATTTGCATGGCATAGCTAATTTTCGTAGTTGGGCCATGTACTGAGAAATGTTTTCACCTTGGTGTTGTTTCCTATTCAGAAAGGCATGCCTACTTGGTATAATTAATGGCCTCGGCTTTAAGTGTTCGTGTAAAATTTTTACTAATTCGTCGTAACTTTTTTTTGTACATTTATCGGGATATACCAGGCTTTTTAATAGAGGGAATAATTTTGCTGGCAATAATGTAATGAATGAATTAACTTTATTTTGTTCCGAAATGTTTTGAAGGTCTAAAAAAGCAGTTAGTCTGTCAATATAATCTTCGAATTCTTCATCTATATTATATTTTTCAAAAGTAATTCCACTAACCTTAAAATTTTCAAGTTGTTGCGGTGTATTTTTATATGTACCGTAAAGAATACTGTATGGGTCCTACCGACTGCGCCACTGTTATGTATTCCATAAAAGAAAATACTACAGTACACAAAATAACAATTATATTATAACATTAACACTTTCGTAATGTGTTACAAAATTATAACATGTGTGTAAAAAAAACATAACCTTCCTCAGGTGTTTTACCTATATCGACAGTAAGTATTCTTACATCGATACATAACAGCCCCCATGTCCTGTGAGGAATTGTGATATCCAGTAATCGGGGAGAACCCATTTGGCATACAAGCGAGCCTGAACGGAGGGAAAGTATTTTCTCAAGGTAGCACCTTTCGAAGTTGCCACCCATCGCTGGTTCCACATTTCTATAGAATCATCCCGAAGAACCTTTTTCCATTTTCTGGGCTCCGCTGTAAGTCTCAGTCGTAAATTCTCTGGAAGACCAACTGAGTCCTCTCTCTTAAATTTATCCTTGAATACCTCTTCTCGTAAGAAGAGATCAATAGGTATTCCTCCCGCTAATACTTGTACAGCGTAATGAGAAACACTTCTGTATGACTTGGTTACCCTCATTAGAGTCGTTCGCTGGATGGTCGCCAACTTTCTTTTCTGCCGTTGTGAGAGATTCTGGTACCAGGCGGGAGTTGCGTATCTTAGAATACCCAGAATTACCCCATTATAAATCGTAATTGTTGCTGGGTATCGAAGGCCTCAAAATGCACCCCCAACGCGGCTAAGACCGTTTAAAGCAAGTGCCACCCTACTTCTCAAATATTCCAAATGAGGGGTCACATTAAATCCTCTTCCGATTCTTATCCCAAGATAAGTGACTTCCTCACTGGGACGAATTCTGATACCTTCTATACCTATGTTTATTGGATGTGCCCTATCCGTCTTGCCTCTTAGTAGCATGGCCTGCGTCTTTGAAGCTGCCATTTTCAGCTTCTTACTCACACACCATCGTCCTACAAGGGTGGCGCACCGTTGTGCCTCTTCTTTTATTCCAGCCCTGCTGTTGGATGCCACTATAACAGCTAGATCGTCGACATAGGCCGTTGCAGGGAAACGCTCTTCTTCGAGGACACTTAGTATCTCATCAAAAACTAGCTTCCATAGCGCTGGACCAAGAACTGATCCTTGAGGGCATCCCCTCTCAATAGAAGCTTCTTTCTCATAAGAACTTCCTCGAATCTTTACTATCCTATTCTGAAGATAGCTACTTATGAGAGTATATAAGTTACTGGGAGCTTCGTATTTCTGGAGCTGTTGAAGTACACGGGGCCACCAGACGCTGTCAAAGGCAGAGGATATGTCAAGAGCATCAACATGACATACCGCTCATTTCTCTTTTTGACGTCTGTACGAATTCTCGGTAGGGCATCCGTTGTTCCTTTACCTTTAGTAGAGCCAAATTGCCGTGGATGGCTCGCTTTTGTAAGTATCGGCTGCAGTCTTGTCATAATGAGGTTCTCCAGTACCTTGCTCATCACCGGAAGGAGACATATAGGTCTATATGACTTTGGAAGCTGCTTATCCTTGTCCCCTCCCTTGTACAGAAGTCTCAAATCTGCTATCTTCCAGCTTCTCGGAAAATATCCCCTATCGAGGCAGTCATTGACAATTCCTAATAATCTATCTTCAATATAGGGGATACTACTCTTTAAGATAGCAGCGTCTATAGAATCTAGCCCTGGAGCACGTCCGGTTTTTCTGCCTTTCAACAGCAATACGAAGGTCGTGGATGTGCCATGAAGGGCAGAGGTCTGTACCAGGTGGGTATATCGTTGTGCGTCTTATATATTCTTCCTCTTCATTATCTTCGGACGGATCGTCTCTTGGATATGTCGCTTCAATGTAAATGGTCGCTGCTTCTTCGAGGGTAGTTGCCTG
Source organism: Euschistus heros (assembly GCA_003667255.2). Classification (NCBI taxonomy): domain Eukaryota; kingdom Metazoa; phylum Arthropoda; class Insecta; order Hemiptera; family Pentatomidae; genus Euschistus; species Euschistus heros. The sequence continues at coordinate 1,679,979 of RCWM02000038.1, forward strand.
AACATCTACATGCTTGAGGGCTGCCAGCGTTTGCATAGGAGTCAGCTTTCCCAGAGCAACTTTGTACGGGATACCCCATGGATTCTTCTTAGACTCTTCGACAATGAATTCATCCCAGGACTTCCGTTTTCGTAATCGCACTTCGTTTCGGTATGCCTTAGATTTAGCCTTGTACTCATTGCGAAGTGCAATACGCCTCTCATCACATCTACATCTCTGGTACAACCTCCGCGCCTTGTAAACTTCTCTCTTTATTGTTGTTAAGGCCGGTGTCCACCATGGAACTAGTCGATTTCTATCCTTTCGCCGTTGGAGAGAATTTTCAGCAGCGTCAAGAATGACATTAGTTATTTTTGAGACTCTATAGTCCAAGTCGTCAGCACTTTCTGATTCCGCCATTTCTCAATCTTCATTGGGCGATTTCTCCTTCCAGCATGCATCGAAAGACGCTCCAGTCGCTCCTTCGGGTAACGTAACCCTTGTCAATGACTTGATAACCTGCCATAGCCTGCACTAGGCCAAATTCCAGGACTTTGTGGTCAGAACTAGTTTCAGACCTAAGGGTCCAGTCAACTATGTGCCCTACTAATGTCGGTGATGCCAACGTGACGTCAATCGAACTTTCACCCATTGGCCCTGAAAAAGTGGGAGTAGAAGAGACGCTATTAACTACTACTAGCTGGCTCCTTGCTATAAATTCACCTAGCTTAGCTCCTCGCCTGTCTGTTCGGATAGAGCCCCAAACCGTGTTCCAAGCGTTGGTATCCGAGCATAAAATCACATTTCTACTACTAGATGTGATCGTCTCCAAGACAGAAACAGCTTCTTCAATGTTGCTTTCACTTGGCAGGTAAGCTGAAATCAACGTGAAAGAAACACTGCCCCACTTTACATAGCATGCGACACAGTCAGCCGTAGAATATTGTCTAAGATACATCACGTCAAGATTTGGATTGTTAACCACTATAGCAGCCCTAGGCCTCCTCTCTCCACTGCTTAGAGCTATAACTCTTGACGTGAGACCAAATCCCGTGACCAAGTTCCGACGGCTGGTCGGTTCCTGAATTGCCATGATGTCGTAGCGTTGAGAAAGAACTCGTAACTCGTCTGCTACTACTCTTCGGTGACCCATGTTGAGCTGGAGGATGGTAATCTTATTCATAATAAGTTCGTTTCGCTATTTCTTTGCACCACGTTAAGTGCACAGGGCACTCCCTACTTCCAGCCTTGTGTTTTGTTCTGCTGGGATCAGCATTTGCCCGTTTACAATTAATGCAAGTTGGGTCCACCATTGCTTTCTTTCTCCGGGCACTCTTTCATTAGATGACCACTCGCTGCACACCAAATGCAAACCACCGAGTCCGCAGTGCAAGTGGCCTTGGTGTGTTCATAGCCTTGGCACTTGGTGCAGCGAGGGGCGTCCAGGTAATCCTTAAATGTCATTGACCACCATCCTCCATCTAGACTTCCTATTTCCAACAGCTGAAAGCGGATCATTGGGTGCACTTCCAACACCCAATTCTTAGTTAAGCCGTTCCTGGCGATTGAGGAGAATAGTGGACGGAGATCTTCAACAATCAGGAGAGTTGGAACAGATTTTTCGGGTATTCTTTGCCACAAAAACCTAACTAGATCTGCTGAGTTCCATGCGTGAGGCACACCCCTTACCTCAAGTTTAGGTTTTTTCCTCAGAGCTAGTTTTGCTTGTAGCCCGTTTTGGCGCAACTCCTGCCATCCAATGACTTTAGTTGCATGCGATTCATCTTCTAACCGAACTAGAATCGAGCCCGCCTTGGTCGCTCTAACTATAGAAGCATTAACACCTGAATTTGAGGGCGATGGAAGCCCATTTATGATATCCACAGGACTTTTCCCCGAGCCGCTGATTGTTAAGTAAGGCTTTGAAGGCAGCGATTTAACAATATCTGCCAATGTTTTAGGTTTATTCTTTGGCAGAGATTTATCAGGTGGAGAATTCTCGATTATATTTTCCTCAATTTCTCTTCGGTCTTCATTAATTTTCTTCTCTTGCAATTTTGCTTTACTCTTATTTCTTTTAGTCTTGTAAATCTCAAAAGATTCAGCTTCCTTCAGACTATTATCTTCATTAGTCGGCAGTTGCTTCTGTTCTGAAGATTCAACCTAAGTATGTAGGAGGCAGGAGGTTTCCATGTTTACCTCTGAATGGCCTTGAACGACCCTTGGTTGTGACTTCTCCATGATTTTACTTATTATCGTATTAACAACCATAGGAGACTCCAATGTTTCTTTCACCACTCTTTGAACAAGCGCCGAGACTGAATCTCCTTTGTTCTTCTCCTGAACCTTGACCTTGAAGTTTAAGGTTTCCAATATGCCCATTAATCGGTCAATATTTTCATTGATATGTTTCCTGGTTACATTATTCATCTTTTTATCAAACTTTTGAATGAATGTACGTAAGTTTTCTTGAATTACCTTTGCTTCGTGTAGACAGCTATCACTAAAGATTTCTCCGTTTTCTTCTTCAGCGTCAGACCCGTTCCTTGGTCTTTTAGCAGATGGGCCTGGGTCCTTAGCGATTGCTCTTCCAGGAGGATCCTCCTCCATTTTTTGAAAGGTTAATCTCTGCTAACCTCTGATCTTGTGTAACCTAACCTTAACGGTTTGACCTAATTTCACTAAACGTCGCTTTAAACGACTAAAATATGTCTTATTTTTACTGAAACCTTTAAACAATAACAATAAACAATGAATTAACATAAAAGAAAGAAAAAGAAACAAACAAAACACCAAAAACTGGATTCAATAACACAGAAGACAACAGCACGAAAATCCACCCTGTGTGACTGTACCATAGCGTTCTCCCTCAGCCTCCACTGGATTTTACTAGTGCCGCAGCTGATAGAACAGCGCTGGGAACTCTCTGTTCCCGGCTTCCCCTCCATAAGGGAGGCGAGCTTGGATCAGGGTGTTCCCTGGAATGTTTGTAAATTTGTATATAGAGTAATAATGTAGTTATAATTGTTTCTTTTCTTCTTAATTTTTATTTATTTTTTTTATTTATTGGTTACAAAAATCATCACCTATTTTATATTATCGTTTAATTTATTCTATTTTTATCTCTTGCTTATTTTATTTTATTTCTTGTGTATATATATATATATATATATATATATATATATATATATATATATATATATATATATATATATATATATATATATATCTAATATATAAAATTCTCGTGTCACAGTTTTCGTTGCCATACTCCTCCGAAACGGCTTGACCGATTTTGATGAAATTTTTTGTGCTTATCCGGTATCTATGAGAACCGGCCAACATCTATTTTTCATCCCACTAAATGTTAGGGGTAGTTCAACCCTAAATTTTTTTTTTTTTTATTTTTTAGACAAAATTTTTAATTTCTATTTTTTTATGATACAACATACAAAAATACATACAATCCTCAACTTTCACCCTTCTTTTGGTAAATAATAAATAGCATTAGGATATTTACAGACTTTTGAACTCTGCAATTTGATAAAACGGTCATTTTTTTTTTATATGCCCTATTATTTCAACAAATACCAGGTCAGCGTTTGAGTATTGTGTGATTAAACAGCCTTCTAAATCTTTGTTTAAGATAACAACACCAGCTCTAGGTTTTCGATCATATGTTTGATAAATACGATAATTAATATAACCTATAATTCTGTTATCACGTGTGTACGGTTCTGGTATTAAAATAATGTCTATCTGGTATTAAATATTTGTCTTAGCTGTATAAAACTGTATAAAGTCTGCTGTGTATTTCGAATGACGAATATTGATCTGTAACATTTTCAACTGTCTCAAACAAATGTCAGAAATAAATGTTTTAAAAGAGTAATAGAAATAAAAATTGTGTTGTATCAGTAAATATATGATGAAAAAATATTCGAATAATGTACTCACGCTAATGGTATTGTGGAGTCAGTATTTTTGCAGTAGTATAGTTTTTGCACTTCAGTGATGTAAGAAGGGCAGTTTCTATCATACACAGAGCAGTCTGTTCTCCTTAGCATTTTGATTCGGGGTAGTTTTCTTCTTGTTGTAATTTTTACAGTTTATGCACTTGCGATGTTCCGAGGTGTAGTCACTTCATAACCCACTATATAGAATAAGGTTTTTTCAGGGTAAATTTCTTTTATTATAACTCTTAGTTTTCTTTTATTTATTTTCTTAAAATAAATCTTTCTGTACTTTCTATAGTTTCTAAAGCGCATGAGGTGTCTGTTTGTAAAATAAGAGAACCGGTTTTGGTTGTGTTTAGCTTCTTAAACGGAAAACCAAATTCTCTTGGATTGAATATTTTTTTGAATTCTGATAATACTTCCGATTTGTCAGTGGATTCTTTCGGGATACTTAGCGCTTTATAACCAGTTTTTTGTTGTTTTTATTTGCACCGAATTTCTTGTGACATCAGAAAATATGGGTCTATTTGAGAGGTTAGGTTGACGAGGCCTGTCTGTATTGACTTCTTGATAATTGTTAGGTATATTACTATATTAAATATTTCCTTAATGTCGGGAACAACATCAAATCTCTTAAAACATCCAGCACTGATGACAACTTATCCGCCTGCTCGGCCATCTTGTATATATATATATATATATATATATATATATATATATATATATATATATATATATATATATATATATATATATATATAAGAAGTAAAAATAACAAATAAATTAATAAATTAATAATAATAAATAAATTGGAAAACAAAAATAAATTATATTAACATACAAGGCAAAATCAGAAACTAAAAAAAATTAAAAAATTTTAATAAGAAAAAATTAAATAAATAAAAAATATAATAAAAGAAATAATATATATACAGCTAAAGATCTTCAATACACACAAGAAGTTTTAAAAAGATTTATTATGAATAACAAACATTAATTATGGTAACTATCTACTGATCTAAACAAGCATATTAACTAGCTAATGAATTATAATCAACAAGTGTCCTGGGAATTTTTTTTTTTTTTTTTTTTTTTTTTTTTTTCCTTCATAGCCCCTATCTATAAGAAAAACAGTGTAAATGCTCTTTACAATCGTTAGATGTAAAGAGGTAGAAAGGTAAGTGCCTTTTACTGTAACTGTGTTACATTTTAAGGCCTGTATGAGTGGGGGTGATCTTGAGGTAGAGGGCGCTATGTGTCTGCAGAGGTGTTGGGGCACACCTTTTGTTGAAGTCCTCCTGAAAAAACATTAAATCAAAAAAGTTTTATAAATGGAAATTTTAAGATGAAAACAGTCAGACTGTCTTTTGCCATCGTACAGGAGGTGGTGCCGGGGTTAAAGAATTGAATAAGGGATGTTAAGGTGTTGGAGGGTATCAAAAAATTTGATATGCCTCCGCTTTATATATTCTGGGACCGTTGGCAGTTCGAAAATTTCGTGCAGCTCCGGGGGCTTCTTCTTTCGCAGCGTCGTCGTTCTCACAATTCTTCGAAGGATGGTGTCTTGAAATCCCTGGAGACATCGTCGTGTACCCTCGGAGAGATGTGTGAACAGCGGTGCGCCGTAGAGGAGTGATGGGCGGAGAATTGATTTATAGATGGCTAGTTTTAGCCTGATAGAAAGTGCTAGGGAGGTGAGGAGGTGATTAAGTCTATAGGATTTTCTCCTGACTAATTTGGCTTTCTTGTAAATGTGAGCCGAGAATTTAAGATGGCGGTCCAGCTGAACGCCTAAATAAAGTATTTTGTTGGAGGGAGCTGTTGGAGGGATCAATTCCCCGAGCTCATCCGAAGACGCCATATCAAGTTCCTGGACTCGCTGCAGTTCCTGACCAATCCCCTCTTCAGTACCATTACTCCAGCGCCACCTCCCGTCCGTTGGCAGAAAACATTCACTTGACAAAAGTGAACTCAGCTCAGAACGGACGGACCGTAATGAAGACACCAAAACAGCCAATCAGGTCAGTGATGTGCTTCCAGCCAGTAAAGTCAGTGATGTGACTATAGACATCTCAAGTTTTTTTATTTAGTGTTAGTTTTAGTTTTTAGATTTTAGTTTTTCTCATTGAACTCAAGAATTGGGTGTGCCCCAACACCCATATTATTAATAACTATTATGACAATCAAAACACTTCCAGGACTCACCAATTCAAGTTCGGCCTTAGAATGTATTTCTCAATACAGTAAAAGGCCAACTTATTATCTTTCTGCCCCCTTACCAACACATCCTTGTTTATTAATTCCACAGGGGCTAGGAACAAAAAAAAAAAAAAAAAAAAAAAAAAGGGAGCTAGTTCCATGCCAGCCACGTGGAGCGCTCTCGGCAGTGCCGTTCTCTTCTTTGATTGGTGCGAGAACACTACGCAGTCCGTTTTGGCGGGATTTACTTTGATGTTAAGCAAATCCAGCCGTTGAACAATCTCCGCACAAGTTTGTTCGGCCTGACGTAGTGCTTTCGTGGCATTGAGGCTACTGCTGTAGATGGCGATGTCATCAGCATAGGCAGCTACAGCAGACTTGATGTAATTTTTGCCAACTATATCGGCAGTATAGATAGAGAATAAGACTGGCGATAGAACTGCTCCCTGTGGAACACCACAGCTGAGAGGAATGGTGCTAGAAAGTTCCCCACGAACCTTCACAGTGAGTTCTCTGCCACTCAGGAATGAGACTATGATGTTATAGAGCTGTTCTGGGCAGTCGAGATCCATGAGCTGACGGCATAGAATGCCGTGAGACACAGAATCGAAAGCCTTTGTACAGTCTATGGAAATCATAGCCGTTGCCGTATTTCTGTTGAAGTTTCGGTTTACCTCAGTTTGAAGCTTTAGTAGATGGTGTTCTGTGCTGAGGTGGGCCTGAAATCCAGCTTGCTCATACGGAATCACTGAGTGTTCTTCGCAAAAATCTCTGAGGTAATTGAGAATAATTTTCTCATATACCTTTGAGAGGTGAGGCAGTAAGCTGATTGGTCTATAGTGCTCAGGTTTCTCACCGTTGCGACTCGGCTTGAGGAGTGGAAACAAGATGGCACGTTTCCATTGGTCCGGAAAGACTCTTAGCCTCAAGCACGAGTTGTAAAGGTTCGTGAGGTGGGCGATGCCTCTTCGAGGCAGCTGCTTGAGCAGGATGGTCTGTATCCCGTCCTGGCCAGGGGCCCGGTTTCCATTGGATCGCCTCAGGATGGCTTTGAGGCGTCTCGGGCTGGCAAACATGAAATTGTTGTCCCTGGCCATGGCTGGATACGGAGGTGCATCAATGGTGCGGGCTTCGATGTCTTCTCTGTAGTAGTTTGCTAGCAGCTGGGCCTGTTCTGAGGGCATCAACAGTCTGTCACCATCGTGCAGACGGACACTGGATCTCTTCTTTGTTGCTGGTTTGGTCAACTTCCAGAGTTTTCTGTAATCCCCGTGTGTAGCCTGAAGTCGATCGTGCCAGGTCGCCGTCTTCCATTGCCGCATGAGGTTTCTTATCTGGGTGGTGATCGAGTTCAGGGCCATCTTCACTGCTGGGTCTCTGGTTCTGGAATGACGGTTCTTCAGTGTCCGCCTGCTCTTGATCAAGGCCATGATGTGGGGTGGGGGTGATCGGAGGTGGGTCCTGGGAATCTGCTCCGCAGGATTTAAATAGGTGTCAGCAAAGTGACTCATAGTTCTTAGAACAACACTTGTGCTACCTATAACTCCTCCCTGTCTTACGTTTTGAACTTCGGTCAAAATAAAAACATTTTAATATTTTTCACAATGCAAAACTACTTTTATACAAGTTGCTTAAAATTACTTTATGATCATCAAGAGATATAGGTGCTATTGGAACATTTACATTATTTATGTACTGTGAAACTTGGACCTTTTTACATTTTCTTTTATAAGTAAAGACACTAATGATTACAAGAGTTACAATAATACATAATAAAATAGGATAATAATAGATGTAAAATAGTGTTAAAGTTATGAGTATAAATTTTATCAAATTGTGGAAAACAATCTTCCTTACTAATATTAATTAAACCTACATTTGATAGAAATACGGTGTTATTTTGACAATCAACCGATTGTCTACATATCTAATATTATTGTGTACCGATTGTCTACCTATCTAATATTATTTTTATTAAGTGTCAGAATTGTTAACACGTATGGAATCCTCATCTGAAACAAAATGTCCCTTCTTTTTACGTTTGTTAGGTCTCTTAATGTTATCAACATGTGTTGTTAATTATTTAGTTCCTTGGACTAGCACATTTACTTTTCTGAATTTATCTCTGCTTCTAATCTTAGATTGTGTGTTTTTAATAAATTCTTGGTTAGTTAATTCGGGTGGATCTTCACGATTTTTATTTAATTTTTCTGTACGTTTTAATTTTTTTTCTGTTAGGCTACAATGGGAGAAAGAGCATGCTGTGGACGAGGACAACGAAAGAGCTGACCGATTAGCCAAAGAGGCAGCAAGGAGTAAGCTACCGCCTTCTTACAGCAAGGCTCCGATCTCACTTCTCAGGGCGCTAATTACAAAGGGTTTAGTAAATAGATGGAACACTTCATGTTAAAGGTGTTTAATGTTAAAACACAAGCAAATCACCAAGTTAACACAAATACATTTCGAAAATAACACTACATAATCACAAACAGATACATAGTAACCATTTTAACAATACAACAACATCAAATCCTATATCATACTAACTGACACATGTGACCATAAAAGGAATATATGTATATATACATATACACACATCAAAAAAAGTTTTGCAACACCTGATTTTTTTTTTATCGCCTGAATATTTTCGAGAAACGTTTTTAGGGGATGAAAGTGCAACTTATACTCATAAAAAGCATTATAATTAAAAACAGATAACATCCTTGAAAAATTACAAAACCATAGGAGGTACAACTTTTCGTGAGACCACTAGCAAGAAGACACGGCGATGGCTTTATATTAGTGGATGATAATGCTCGTCCTCATTGTGACTCAGTACCTCAGGGAAGCTGAAATTCCAAGAATGGACTGGCCTGCATTCTCATCAGACATGAATCCCATAGAAAATGTCTGGGACATACTTATACAGCGTCACCAGAACGTCCCTACCACTCTGAGAACTAAGGGAATCAGCGATTCAAGAATGGCGGAGTTTTCGCCAGAAGACATAGACCACATGATTTTACGGAGGCCAGGACGAGTCCAGGCTCTAATTAGAGCCCAGGGACGAAACACAGAGTACTAGGTAAACGATAAATGTTTGTTAAGCAATTTGTTAACCACGTTCCATTTTCGTATTTAATTCATTTTTGTAATTTTATAAGGATGTTTTCTGTTTTTAATTATAATGCTTTTATCAGTGTTAGTTGCACTTTCACTCCCTAAACATATTTAGTGATCACACCAGTAGTGCATTTATTGTGGCAATTTACAATTCCTGTGCTTGAAAATGTCGGCTCATCGGTCCAGAGCACATTGAAGAAAAAGAAGGGTTTTATCCAATCGTTCTTTGTGCCCAATGACAGAACCTTAGCCGTCTCTTAGCATCTTAGGGAGATAGAGCCTGATGAAGTGAAATCTGGCACGGCCTCATAAGGTGTTGTTTTAGTATGACCCACACTATTCCACTGCTTAAGTGGGTATCCCTGGCTATTTCCCGAATGCTCCGATGAGGATACACTTCCGCTGTAGCCAGTACATAAATTATATTTGTTTCATCACGGGCTTGTCGACGATTTGAGACTCTCAGAGGAAACCATCCAAGTCGACCTGTTCTCGCCGCTCTTCGCTCGCGACCAAAGGCCCATGAATCATATGTTTATAAAAAATATCAAAAAGCTAAGGAGCAACATTTTGATTCGGTAATAATTTTTATTTACCTGGAATAGTTGTATCAATTTCATTTGATTGGATTTTAATTTCTTACCATAAAAGTACATATGTATGGCAAGCCTCGTTTCAGTCTCTCAGCATTGTAGATTTAAATTATTATTATAATAAAATTTATAATTACTAAACCTTCCTATAACTATAAAGATGGTGTAGTTAAAATGTGGTACAGAAGGGTTCAGTATTGTTACCATTTCTAACTCAATTGAAGAATAGCCCTAACCAGATATCGGTCGATTTTTGAACTTCACTGGGATCCACATTTGTGCACTTAGTATATAAATCTTTTTTAATAATTTAATTGAAAGTTATTAAATTTGATTACCGATTTTAAGCTCTATATAGCACCTTACTTTTATAACCTGTCATTTAAAATGGAGCTCTACACCTATCGGTCAATTTAATTCAACTTCATAGTAACTAATAACAAATTAATTGGAAAAAATATTATTGTCCAACCTTTCTAGAACTATAAACATGATGTTAAAATTTGGTAGAGTTTAGTTTAGTAGTTCTAGTGGTTAGCGATCATAAACAAAAAATGGCTTGTCGTTTATATAATAGTATAGATATACGTAAATAATCTGTGCATTAAAGAGTAGATGTCTTGAACTTTTTGTATGTTTTAAGAACCGACGATAGATGTTCAACATTAGGTACTAGTCTTCTAATAAATTAATTAATCAGAAGTAACAAATATATTATTTTTTTTGTGTGTGTGTAAGTCGCTAATGTATTCCCTGCCATCGTCTTGCATATGTAAATAAAAAAATAATGTGATAATAGGATGAATGAATGTCATGACAATGGATACAAAAAATGGAAATTGTATGAAGAACTATGATAGGCCGTTGGTGTAAACATTTGCTACTCATCACTTCACTGGCCCTTTGAGACAAAATCCCTTCTTACATGTGCCCGGTCGATACAAGGAAGTGTTTTGTCTGTTCTCGGGGATTCCTTAATCTGAAAGTTTTCTTACATAATGTTATTTTAAGTTAGTTATAATCTTTAACTGGTGAAATAAATAATATCAAAGACGTTTGGAGTAACAACTTTAAACATTGTAAAAAATTTGATAGAACTTACTATAATATGAATGAATTAAAAAAAAATTGTAAAATATTTTTATTAAGGTAAAACAAAAACAAAATCCTTTTAATTTTAATCACATTTAAGGAATTGCTGAGTTTATTGTTAATCTAAATTTCAAATATAAAAAAAAAACAATAAATTTAATTATTAGATAAAATAAATTAAACATATGTTTTTTTTTTATTATTTTAGAAATTTAAAATCGAGGCATATAAAAGGAAAGACTGTAGGTGCCAAAAATAAAATTTTAAAAAATTTTAGTTGGATAATGAATAAGTTGCATCACCAATGTAATGGAACCAGTGGTAAGTACTTATCATAAAGGGCTTGGTACAAAGAAAGGTACGTACAACTGTTTCCATTACATTGGCGATAGAACTTATTCATTTTCCAATAAAAAAAATTTTATATTTTATTTTTGGCACTTACAGCCTTTTCAATTTACATGACTCAATTGCTTAAAAAATACAATACAAGTAAATTTTAAGAGTTATTATGTAAAAGATACTTTGAACAAACCTATTTTTAAAACGAAAATCCGTCTGGCGAGGTCGATTTCCAAGCTAGGATCCTCTGGTGTTGTTTCTAAGCACTTGAGGATTAAACATAGAAGGAGATGCGATCTCGATATGTGATGCTAGCCATCCTTGGCCGCTATAGCCTCATCTGTTCTGGCATATGTGCCATCAGTATTATTTCAAGTAGTAATACATTGATTACCAATCTATTTAGCAACATTTTCTTTTTTGTTTCACGTCTCTCTTTAATTTTATTCCATTTATTAAATAAAAAAAGCCAACGTGAAGAGAATACTTTAATGACACCTTGCAGAAGACGGTGTTACTTAAAACATTGTGTTATCGGCTATTTTTTTATTTAGTGAAGATGAACAGTTAGTTTCATCCTTATTTATAATTAACGGTTATGCCTTTATTATATAACTAAAATTATTTTTGATTTGATGTGGACAAAAAGGATTATAGTTTATCAGGGATTAGTAAAATTAACAAATCAAGAACTTCTTCTTCTTCTTGTCCGGGCGCTACAGACCGAGGTGGTCCTTGGCCTGCTTCAACAGCTGTTGTCACGTGGCTCTGTCCTCCACCCAATGAATGCCCGCCTGTCTCATGTCCTCTTCCACCTTTTCCTTCCATCGAGCTCTAGGACGGCCCTTTGCTCTGGTGGTGATGATTTTACCTTTGTATACCTTTATCACCTGCTTGTCTTCATTCTATCTTTTGAGATTTCCATACCATTTCAGCCTGCTTACTCGTATAAAGCTTGATGAAGGCAGATCGTTGAAGATATCGTATACTTCTTTGTTTTTTCTACTTCGCCACGCTCCGTCCTCATACACTCCACCAATCATTCCTCGCAGCACCCTCTTCTCTTATATATATATATATATATATATATATATATATATATATATATATATATATATATATATATATATATATATATATATATATATGTAATGAAAGTACAAATGACATTTCATTAATTAATTAATTAATTATTTCATCATGACGTTGAACTAGGAACAGATGATGTGCAGGTTATTTTCTGTGAAATTTATTATAACGAAAATATATTGAGGAGCTAATATTAATAAACATTAAATGTCGTTTCTTTGTACTTTCAGAGAAACAATTTGTGGTTATTTCTGAAAATCCTCAATAATATATCTTATAAAACGACATTTTCGTTAACTAAAAGAAGATGGACCGGCTACAATTTGAGTTTATGATGATAGCCTCAAATGATGGCAAATCTAATGTGTTAGCCATAACTTCAATATTTACAGAAGAAGGAAAATGTTATGTTTTACCTGATGAGCTGAAGCCAGTGAGTCATCATACATATATTATCAAAATGAACACTTTCTCAAAAAAATAAAAAATAGCATAAAGAAAAGGCATCAAAGTAGAAAAATATGGATAAAATTGGATGAAAATCAAAAGAAAACATACATAGATGAGGAAGGTAAAATGCAATTTTTGGATCAATACTTGGAAGAAATAGACACAAAATAACCAAGAGACAAAGATGACAATTTGGAACATATCTTGGAAAAATTAATAGAAACTACGACCAAGAGAGAAAATCAACATAACCTTAAAAATGTTTCAGAGAAATTTATTATTGAAAAATTCACAAGCAAGAATACTGATGCAATGCAATGGATAGATAATTTTGAAAAAGAGTGTGAGCGCTTTAATATTACAAAAGATGAAACAAAAATAGAAATATTGAGGTTGTTTTTGGAAAAAATCTTGTTTGGATTGGTATAGCTCCATGCTCATAAAACTGACAGTAAATTCTGAATGGAATGAATGGAAAGACAAATTTTTGGAAACTTTTAAAAACCAAGGATGGGACATGGTCAAATATGCTTTTGCATTCAAGTATAAAGAAGGACTGTTAATTGATTATGCTATAAAAAAAGAACGGCTTATACTAGATATAAACAAATCGATAGACTCTAAAACAATCATTGATCTTATCGCAACAGGCTTACCTGGGTTTATTTTAACTAAGTTAAATAGGGACGAACTCAGCGACACTACTGGTTTGTTTAACGAGATAAGAAAATATGAAAGTCTGATGTACAAGAAGAACTCAACTATAGCAAAGAGTGGTACATTTCTTCATAACAATAAAATTAATGAGAAAAAGCCATGTAAGACTTGTGAATCTTTAGACAAAGGAATTAGATATCACCCAGAGGAGTCATGTTGGTTCAAGAAAAATAAAATTGAATCTGAAAAGGTTTTCAAAGCCAGAAATGTAAATAATAACTCCATTATTGAAGTAGATATGAATACTGATTAAAAAAACGAGTAAGTACACCATTAATCAAAATCCAGCTTTTATTAGAAAATAAACTAGAAGTGAGCCGAATTTATGATTCTGGCTCACAGATTTCTTTAATAAATTCAAGACTGATTAAAGTAAAAGAAAAAAAAAGAAAATAATGTGAATATAGCTTATATGAAAACGGTTAATGGTGTATAGAAGACGGATGGCTTGATAACAGTAAAAATAAAAATATTTGATCTGGAAGAAGAGGTGGATATATATGTTGTAGAAAATGAAGATTTTGATGATTTTATAATCGGATTGGATATGATAAAGAAATTCAAACTAACTCAAAATGAGGACTTGCAGATAGAACAAAAGAAAACAACGAATGAAAGAGACAGGATGTCTAAAGATAACAGAAATGAAGAACAGAATATGGAAACATTTGCAATTAATTTCAATGAACACATAGAAACAGAGGAATTTGTAAGTACGACAGACCATTTAGATATTGAAAAGAAAATTGAGATAGAAAAAATTATAAAGGAGTATAAAACAATTTTTCTAAGGACAAGTATGATATAGGATCAGTTAGAAATTATGAAGCTCAAATAGATTTATTAGTAAATAGATATTGTAGTAAAAGACCATATAGATGTACAATAGAAGATAAATTAGAAATTGAAAAGCAAATATCCATGTTACTAAAGAATAATTTAATAGAAGAATCTTTCAGTCCATTTGCTGCTCCAGTAACAATGGCTTTTAAAAAAGGTGAAAATAGAAAATCCCGCTTATGTATTGATTTCAGAGAATTGAACAAAATTGTTGTCACACAAGATGGCCACTTCCAGTGGACCTGCCTCCCCTTCGGCTTGAAAACATCACCAGCAATTTTCCAGAGGATTTTAAGCAATATTCTAAGAAAGCACAACCTCACAGGATACTCCGTAAACTTTATTGATGATATTTTGATATTCTCGCCCACCTTTGAGGAACATATAAGACACATAAGAAATGTACTAGAGGCAATAATAAAAGAAGGCTTTAGATTGAAATTTCAGAAATGTACCTTTGCCTCAGACTCAGTAAAGAACCTCGGCCATGTAATTCAGAGAAATTCAGTAAGACCTCTAAAAGACAATTTGATCTCAATAAGACATTTTCCAACTCCTAAGACACAAAAAAATATCAGACAATTTTTGGGAAAAATAAACTTCTACCATGAATACTTACCAAGAAGCGCAATTATCTTAGACCCATTACACAATTTATTAAGAAAAAACGAAAAGTTTGTGTGGTCAGAGAAGTGTGAAGAATCATTTAATCAAATAAAAAGATATTTATGTTCTCAACCTGTGCTGGAAATATTTGACAAAGACTTACCAATAAAAATCTTTACAGATGCATCTTTGGAGGGTATCGGGGCAATATTAAAACAGACACAACTAGACGGTAAAGACAAACCGGTGGCATATTTCTCAAAAAAACTGAATGAATCTCAAAAAAGGAAAAAGGCTATATATTTGGAATGTCTTGCTATGAAAGAAGCTGTTAAATATTGGCAACACTGGCTCATTGGAAAACAATTCACTATTTACTCAGACCACAAACCTTTAGAGAATATGAATATTAAATCCAGGACAGATGAAGAGTTGGGTGATCTTACATATTACCTATCTCAATATGACTTTGCAGTAAAAAATATACCTGGTAAAGAAAATGTAGAAGCTGACTGTTTGAGCCGCAACCCGGTATTAGAACCAGAAGATAACAAAGAGGAATTATTGAAAATAGTTAATTCAATACAAATAAAAGATATAGTTGAAGACCAAGAGAAAAATGAAAGAATAAAAGAAAAGAAACAAAATCTAATACACAAAAATAAAATCTATTATAAAAAAAATAAAGAAAGGTGAAAAGATTATCCTCTCAGAAGAATTTAGTAAAAAACTTATAAAAATGGTGCATGAAGATCTATGCCATATTGGTATCAGACAATTGCAGAAAAAAATAAGTCCAATATATACAGCTAAAAACCTAACAAAAAATATCATAAATATTTGTAAAACATGTGAAACATGCATAAAAAATAAATCAAGATGTCAAGGAAAATTTGGATTAATGTCACAACTGGGACCAGCAACAAAACCATTTGAGATTGTATCAATGGACACTATCGGTGGCTTTGGAGGATCTAGGTCAACAAAAAAATACCTACACCTTTTAGTAGACCACTACACCAGATATGCATTTATTGTGACTTCAAAAACACAGAATTCAAGTGATTTCATAAAACTAACAAAGCAAGTACTGGTGACAGATGAGATTGGAATAATTCTGACAGATCAATATCCGGGCATCAATTCTAGAGAATTTAAACAATATTTGCAGGAGAATAACATTACACTAATATTTACAGCTGTGAATACACCATTCTCGAATGGCTTGAACGAAAGATTAAATCAAACAATAATAAATAAAATAAGATGTAAATTAAATGAGAAAAATAAAAAGGGAACATGGACAACAGTAGCAAGAGAATGTATACAGAAATATAATGAAACAGAACACTCTGTTACAGGTTTTGCACCAAAATATTTACTGGATGGTACAAATGTCAGTATTCTACCAAATGAAATTAAAACAATAACAAAGGAAGACAAGTGGATTGCTGATAGAAGATTAGCATTAGAGAATACAATAAAATCCCATAAGTACAACAAGAAAATATTTGATAGAAATAGAAAAATGCTAGAGTTAGAGATAGGGGACAGTGTATATGAAGAAAATGGAAATAAATTAAATAGGAAAAAATTAGACGAATTAGTAATAGGCCCTTTCAAGGTAGTAGAGAAAATATCAAACTCCATTTATAGGATTGACACTGGCAACAGAAAAACAGAATCAACTTTATTCCACATAACAAAATTGCAACCTGTAACATCAGAAGAAGAAGTAGAAGAACTAGATAACTTATAGGTACATTATATAGGTATATTATTTAGAATTTTCCCTCTTAGGGGGGGAGATGTAATGAAAGTACAAATGACATTTCATTAATTAATTAATTAATTAATTCATCATGACGTTGAACTAGGAACAGATGATGTGCAGGTTATTTTCTGTGAAATTTATTATAGTGAAAATATATTGAGGAGCTAGTATTAATAAACATTAAATGTCGTTTCTTTGTACTTTCAGAGAAACAATTTGTGGTTATTTCTGAAAATCCTCAATAATATAACTTATATATATATATATATATATATATATATATATATATATATATATATATATATATATATATATATATATATATATATATATATATATATATATAATGGTCTGAATAAATACATCATTATGTCTGTTTCCAATTTCCCTTCACTGAGGGTGATTGTTACCAGGCTGGCTTTCGGTGTGGCAGATCAACTGTTGACCAAATATTCTCCCTTAGGACGATCTTGGAACGCGGCCACGAATTCAAGCTAACTACTCATCACCTCTTCATTGATTTTATAAGCGTATATGACAGCATTACCTTGCCCGAAACTGTACGAGGCTTTCATGGACATGGGCATCCCAGGAAACCTAATCCGCCTTGTGAAGTTGACAATGAGGGATTTGAGAAGTCATGTGCGAATCCAAGCTGACCTCTCCGCTGAGTTTACTACTGACAGGGGACTGAGACAGGGTGATGGCCTGGCCTGTCTTCTTTTCAACCTTGCGCTAGAGAAGTCTATTCGGGAGTCTGGGATCCAAACAAGTCACACTGTCTTCACTAGTACAGTGAATATTTTGGGTTTCGCAGACGACCAGGATATTGTGGCGAGGTCCCGGCCAGCATTAGTAGAGGCCGCAATTAGTCACATGGATGCTGTCACATCTATCGGCCTAACCATTAATGAAGATAAAACGAAATACAGCGGAATAGGCGGTGAGGAAGCACTAATCGTGGGTCCGTACAAGTTTGAAAGGGTGAATGAATTCACATATCTGGTATCTCAGATAACAACAGTTAATAACGTATCTGCAGAAATAAAAAAGAGGCTAACAGGGCTTATTATTTAAAAGCTTTACCGCCTACAGAGTTATCCATTCTTACCCAGACCAGAGGGTCTTTGCGGCCGCTGAGCTGCCTCAGGTCGTAACTGGGAAAGGGTCAAGCTCCCCCTTGGGGATGTTTACGTTGAGGACGGGGACAATAAATTGAATGCTTGGCGGCTTTGTGTGCGGAAAAACAGGTCCGCCTGGCTATCTTCATTAGGAATTAGTCGTGCGTCAATGAACATGTTCGATTCTCCATAACGGTTCCGAAACAAAAAAAAAAAATAAAGATTCTTGTATAAGAGCTAAAGAAGGTAACTAAATTTATAAAAACAAAAACTATTGAAGAAATAAATTAGTAAAGAGGAAACCATCCTCGGGGGATTTCAAATAGGATTCATCTATTATTTGCCTCTTCTATTGGAATTCTTTTCATTTTGTTTATTCACTCATTGATTATACGATAATAGTTATGAATCTCCCGTCCTTTTTATCAATAAGTAATATTCGAATACATATTTAGTTATAGAGATATTATACAAGGTGAGTTTAGTGTTAAAAAAAAATTGGGTGAAACTAGATCGAAATTGCCTCAGATCTTACCTTTCTCTTTCAATCTGTTGCAGATATACAATAATAAACCAATAATAATAATAAAGACTTTTTTGAGGGAACCACATTTTTTGCATTCAAAGCTGTAGTATCTCCACACTATTTCGCTTTTTGACCACATTTTCTGATTAAGAGTTAAATTTCCTATAAGATAAGAGTGCAACCTTGAATTTTACAAACTTCGGCCCTTAAGAACAGCTTCACCTTCACCTTTTTAGGGAAGTTACAATGCCTTATAATACTTTAACGCACACCGTTTTTCAAAAAAGCTATCCACAAAACTGCAAATCGCACAGAAACTTTAAAATGGTGTAATCAAATTAATGATTCCGTTTTGAATTCATTGATAAATTTACTTCTAAAACCGGAAAAAAACATAGTGTTTTCATTTGGCATACAAATCTGTTACTTGTGTAAATAAGACATGATAATCGCTTGGTGAGAATTTGCATTTTCAATTCTTTATTGGAATAAAAAACAAGGAAACAACTGATTGTTTAGTAGAAAACAAAGGAAAACTGTCAATAAAGCGAAACCAGATCAAAGGATTTTATGTTATTTCATTTATTTATTTACTATTATTTTTTAGGATTTATTTTATTAGATTTTTACTGTAAGGTTTAAAACTCCTTGATAATGAATATAGACCTAAATTTTACAGTTGGCTTCTGTATAGACATGATATTAAAGACTACTTTTTGAGGGGAATTTTACGGATTTTAGTGATGGAAAATCACAGTTTGCCCATCAGATTGAATAGGGAGACTTACTAGGATTTGTAAAAAATATCCACAACTTCATCACGATATTCTACCTAAAATTTTCCAATACCATAGTGCTGATCCACATAATTCGAAAGCTGTACAAAAATGAATAAACCAACAATACCCCACATGGATAGGTAAAAAGACTCATCTTTCCATTAAAAGTGGTATTCATCAATATAATCTGAATTAAGAAACCAACGGCGAAATTAAGGTCTACGCTCATTAACATTGTGTTTTAAACCTTAAATTGAAAATCTAAGATTAAAAATACATCATAAATAATAATAAATAAATGTAATTACAAAAACAGTTTTCATAGCATTTTCTATTAAATATCAAAATGTTAATATATATAAATATTTTTTTAACACTAAGAGGAAATCACCCTGTATAACTTTATTTAAAAAAAAAAAAAAAAAAAAAAAAAAAAAAAAAAAAAAAAAAAAAAAAAAAAAAAAAAAAAAAAACAGTGCATAAAATAATTCTCATAGAAATTGCAAACAATTTATCAATTCTTAACAATGTATTTAATCCAAAGCAACTTGGTAATAATTTTATTGTGCACTATGCAACAGGGCAATATAGGTACATTTTTTTTTAGGTAACTTGAATATTAAAAAAGAAAGAGTAAACGTAACACAACTCTTTTGACCAATAATATCTCATTTTAATAACTATTTTACTGAGAGAGCTCCTTAGGGGATATTTTGTGAATTCAGGTCCCTCTCAATACGCTCTTTTTTGAGATTAGGCATTCCTGTAAAGTAATCCGGGAGGGAAGTGACATCGATCAATCTGGACAGATTTGGATGATCGATGGTTGTAAAAGCCTTTTAACATGATAATTTTAGAATTTGCTATAAAATTGTTCCTTAACGACCATTTTAAAAAAAAATAAATCAAAGCGTTTACTGCTATCTGGTTGACTATATTTAGATAATTAAATTTGTTTTTAATTTTTTTTTTTTTTAATGACATACAACTCGCTATGCTTATTGAAGTTATTTCTTATTTAGAAAAAAACATGAATGAAAAATAAAAGGTATTAGACTTAAGAAAGAAGGAAAAGTACAGGAAAAATATATTTGATTTCTTTGCTTGAATAATGTTCAAAAGAACTGTTAAAAGAGCCGCTATTGGGGGGGGGGCGGCGGAGAAATTTGTTGAAATCCACACAAAAACCTTGAGAATAATTGCTGCGGGGAATGGGATTTTGCCATGAGGAAACCGACCACCGATATCTTCCTTTTATCTATGATTGTGTCTCGTAAGCGATGACCTAGATAGATAGATAGAGAACTTAATCAATCAGCAGCATTGATTAATTGAACTTGGTTTTATCTTAGACAAAAACTGTCTTGGAACCTACTTAATTGACATAAAAAACAAGAATTTACCTGAAGATTCAGCCAACCATACCGCGTACTATACAAGAATTCAAAACTTTCAATAGACAACAAGCTTTTAATTTATGAGACAATCTTCAAGCCTATCTGTACTTAAGGACTTGAAATTTGGATAACAGCAAAATATTTGAACATCAAACGTATCTAATCTATCCAATTCATCTAATCATCCAAGATTTCATCGAAATCTTTCACATCATCCTAATCCACTAGCACAATCCCCATCTAGTTCCCCTCACTAACATCACTATAATCCTCCTCTCAGGTTAAAATGGCAGTGGCTTCGTGATAGATTATAAAATTAGGTATGGAGTCCTTGCAATGACCAGCTTCTCGACTTATGCCATGAGTGACTGCGCTCTCGCTCAGCCTCTGGTGTCATTTTTGCACTAGTGACGCAGCTGAGAGAGATGCGCGGGAATCTCTTTGACCTAGCTTTCCCTTCATAAAGGACTTTAGATATTCTATAGTTTAACGTGCTTCAATAGACTAAGAAAAATGCAAGAAGTTGACATCGATTTTAACTGGGTCTTACAAGTTTATCATATAGCCACATCAACTAACAGTCTCAATGAACTTAACGATATCTACAGATCGGAACTGCAATACCACAATAAGAATATCATAGAAAAAATAGAAAATCATTTCCTGTCTCTGGACATTGCTAGAGCTCTAAATTCAAATACTAACCCCGTCTACAGAACTATCAGCCGTCTGGATTTTTCTCCAGAAGAGTATCTAACTTTTGATACCTGCATCCACAAAACACGAGTTGTCAGCCGTTTAAGAATTTTAAACCCACACGCTGTAAATATATATTTAAAAAAAATACATCCTACACTATTCAAGATGAAGATATCTGCAGTGCCTGTAAGCAACGTATATCTAATAGCCTACGTCATCTTCTTCTCCTGTGCCCGCCATCCACCGTATATAGGAAGAGATATCTGCAGCAATATATAACTGATTCACCTCCTTATGCAAATGTAGAGAACCTTCTCAATATAGACAGTATTGAAAAAGAAAATTATATTTACTTATTTTTATTATCAGTTACTAAGATATACACTGTTCCCGAAATTACTAATTAACTAGTTACTTGCTCTGATGTTATTATTTGAGAATTATTTGCTTCATGGATATGATATATCAGTATTTCTATTTATTTAATCTTTGTCCATGCATATATATATATATAAGTATATTAATCATTAAATTTCAATTATGTAAAATTATGCATTTATACCAGGATCTAATAATGTGTAGTTTGTATATAGTAGGAGTAATATTTTATTTTGTTCACAATGCAAACTTTACTAAGATGTGCGCTCAGCGCTCAGCTACTCATAACAAGTATGTACTAAATTGTTTATATTTTGAAATATTTCTACAAGATCTTTTTCTTTAACAAATAAAGTGGTTATTATTATTATTAGTTTAAGGTGCTTTATTTATTTTTCTTCTTACTTTATTTATTGCATTATATATTATCAGGTTCTTTACTTATTTTTTATCTCTTCTTTTTATTTATTTATTATTGTACATATTGTGTAAATAAATCCATTAAGCCAGGGGTTCCCAACCTTTTTGCACCTGCGTACCAATTAATTTTTTGAGAAATTTTAGCGTACCACCAGACCTAAATATTTTAATAAACGTATAATATTTACGTTTCTGTAAGTGTTCAAAGGCTTTTTGAATTAAATTCCTGAGAAAACTTCATATTTAATGGTTAGATATATGTTTATAATAAAGGAGAAATAAAAAGATTAAAATGGTATTAATTTACACTTATTTTTATTACCCATAGGTCTAAAAACATACAAATAAAAAATTAGAACAAACTCAGAAAAACATTAATCATCATACAAAATATACTTTTATATATAGTCTTTAGTGTAAAACTTGTTGTTGTTTGCCTGTGATTAAAATATCAACATTAAAAGTAATGGAACTTATTTTCACTCTTAAGTCCTCTTCAACACTTATTCTGCTTTTATTTTATTTTTTATGTACAAGAGTTCAGAAAATCCACTCTAACACAAGTAACTCGTAACAAATGGCATCAAAAATAGCATAGCTTGCCAAAAGATCAAAGGGCACTCGGTTTTACATCCGATCCAGAAGTTAATTGAAGATTTCTCTTTAGAATAACCTGTCATGTAACTATCTTCTGTAAGATCGATAAAACTTTCTTTTAGTTCCAATTTATTTGATGACGTTCCCGAAAAAGGATTTCTGACCCAATCCACATTTGAATAATCTTCCGAGAAATACTTCTTAAAGCTTTTTTCAAGACCTTCCAAGTGAACAATGATATCTGCAACAATGATGTCTTGCATTGGAGATATTTCATTTTCATCAAAAAATGATGATAGAGTGGGAAATGCAGATAAAGTCTCCTCTTGTTTTTGTGAACAAAACAGGTCCAACTTTCTCTTGAAGGAGTTTATTTTGTCACTGGCTGGGAAGGCTGTTGTGTTTGTTCCCTGAAGTACCAAGTTCAGTATGTTGAGTTTGTCAAAAATTTCGGCTAGATTAGCCAATCTTGGCAAGCGTTCTTTATCAGCAAACATTTTTTTTTTTCATGATTTTTTTTTACTTAAAAATATAAAAACTTCTGATGTCAGTTCAAAGAGACGGTTCAAATTTTCCCCCGAGATAACCACCTCACTTCTGTATGCAGAAGTAAAGTCTTGAACTTGCCACCCATTTCTTCACACATCAAGGAGAATAATCTTGTGTTTAGAGCCCTACCCTTTATGAAGTTAATAACTTTTACAGCATCTGATAGAACGGAGTTAAGAGTTTCCGGCAGCTAATGCTTCTGCATGGATGACACAATGTGCACTTTTGCATTTAGGAGCAACTTCCTTTATTTTTGCTGCTAGCCCTATTAATCTACCTGACATAGCTTTTATCCCATCTGTGCACAAGCCAAAACACTTGGACCAGGGAATGCCTACTTTAAGCATATTTTCATCAATTACCTTAAAAATGAGTTCCACTGTGGTATTTGATTCAAGTGGTATGCAGAGAACAAAAACTCCTCTATCACCTCTTCATTATAATCAAATCGCACGAAAACAAGTTTGTAACATCGGTGTTTCGTCAAGTTGAAGTGCAAAATAAATTCATTCTTGGAATTTTAAAGCCAGTTTTGCTTCAATATTATTAGACATATCGACAATTTGTTTCTTTACTGTGCTTTACTCTTTACTTTGCAGTGGTATTTTGTGAATTTCTTTGGCTGTCTTTTCTTGTAACACGGCTTGGACCATATCCACACCAGCCGGCAGTAAAAGCGTCTCACTGATTGTATGAGGATTTCCATCTTTTGCAGTTCTCAAACTAGCATGGTATGGCGTCTTTATCAAGTTAATATCAGTATTGACACACTTCGTCAAACATTGGGTTTATTTCTTAAAAAAATAAGATTATCTTTTAAAAAATTCGATAGGCTTACCAATCAAATCAGGGTGTAGTTAGTATTTTGGTGTCGCATCACAAATATTGAGTTTAAAAATTGTTTTTACACTTTATTACCTTGTACACTGTGTTTTATTTTGTATTGTACACATCAATATATCAGTGATTACCTACAAGACCTATTCATAACAATTTTTCTTTTTTTAAATTTAAAATAAGACTATAAATATTGGAGGCGTCTAAAAATGACACGAAAAAATGCCCGAAAAGGTTACTCCGAATCTGTTTCCTCTTTATCATCTCTGTTTACTCCGAATCATCATGTGTAAGGTATTATACATTCTTATTTTATATCAAATAGACAACTTGGGTATAGCATGGATCACATATACTATTAGGTAAGTTAAGCTGGACTGCGTACCTTTTTAGGGTTACTTAATAAAATATCTTCTGAAATAATAAGATACTGTGTCTCAATGACAGGAGGGCCAAGGAGGGAAGGTTTGTCGACGTAATCATGTTCCTTTATGCCCCGCTCTTCCCCGCCACGACAAAAGCTGCTTCAACCCTTTCTGACTTTTCCATTAGTCACTGCAGCATAATCAATCCATCCATTCTCCGTTTGAATAGACTTATTTTGATAGATCCTCTATAAGGAATGTATTCATACCCAAGCTATTATAAGAATAAATAAAGTCATAGTTAAGGGAACTTGTCGATTTGAAAATTTTAATGAATTTCGTTGCTACATTTTGTACTGTGGAATTTTTGGCTATTGGATGTAAAATTGACAAATACAAAATTTAGTTTCTACATGTTTTTTGAGATGAGAATTTTGAAAAAAATATCAGTTTTTAGTTTAAAATTTTCCTCATCTGTATTGTATAAATAAGACATTTTAAACCGATCTATATCTATGATTATTTTCATTTTTACACTCTAAATTTTAGATAAGACTTTTTTTTTAAGTACAAGTAAGGGGAGTTTTTTAAAAACCAAAGCCAAAACCAAATTTTTTCATTCACATAAGTTTTTGTCCACTAAAATCTGGAGTAAAACCAATGTTATATGCATGGATAAAAATAAAAATGTATGCTGATTCTTTTGATACTATTACTATTGTAATCGGTTAAACACAGCAGTTGTTATGACCGTTAGACATCGTTGATAAAATTTCACCTTCAAAATTTTAATCTCCTCGAAAGGGGTAAAAAATCAATATTTTTTGATTTTGATAAAATTTTACATATAAGGATCTTATAGAGCGTTAAATCGAGATTTGAGGTCAGTTATTCATGAAAAAAATGTTCCACTGATTTACAGCGGATTTCCTTGAAATTTTATCATTTTTTTTTAGTTTTTGAGGACCCTAAAGCAGGGTCGTATCTTGAGCATAACGAAAGTATTTTTATTTTAAATAGCATACATAACTGCAATTAAACGTGAAAGAATAGTTTCTCTATCTTGACTAAGAGCTGAGAAAAAAAATAAGCGTGATTTTCATATTTTTTTTTTTTTTCTCGGCTCCTAATGCTCATTGGCGGCTATAACTCTAGTTTTTCACTATTATAGGTCCCTAAAACTCACAAAAAAATGGGCGTTAAAATCTGTGAGTAGCAACTGCAAACGTCCACTTGTAACTACTCATACAACGCAGGTTAACAAAAAATAAATAAATAAATATTTATAAACACCATCACTCCCACTCATTCACGAACTTTCTAGTTCCTTATTAGTTTAGAAAAAAAATTATCATGAAATGATAGATGGAAATGAATTGAAGCGACTATTTGTCGGAGTATAATTTATGGCCGTACTTCTTGTTGATTTTTCTACGTAAGCACCAACGGTATACAATATGGAAATGATCCCCACTAAAAAATTGATGAATTAAAGGAAATTGGAATTTAGTTTTGTAAATAATCTTTCAATATTTCCAGCTTTCTTTAAACAACAGTAGCCATCCGCCAAGTACAGAATATATGAACCTATATTGACATAATGGCCACTTAGAGGACGTAAGGTCAAATATGACCAATACTAGGAAAGGATGTAGTATTTGAGTTTTAAAATGACGAAAATTATATTTCTTTCATTTTTAGGAGAAAGAACGTTTGTAACAACAAAACATTGAAATGGATAGGGGTGACCATAACTCATATTCCACCGGATTGATTTTTTTTTTTTTTAGTTGTCTACAGCCCTATCCAGAGCATACGAAATGTATTAGTATTATTAAAAATATCAATTAAATAAAAGCTGTATTTAGTAGAGATAACAAGCATTTTCAATTAGGATTGATGAATTAATTGCCACTTCTATTGAAATTATTTTATTAGAAAACTTGTTTCGAATGCTTAACATTCACCTTAAGTTCTAAAACATAACGACAGCCCTACTTTGGTATAGCGTAGAAACAAAAACGATGATATTTTCTTAATCAACATTAAATTTTCTAAAAGATAAAAAGGTCTAGTTATTTTAAATTCACTTTTAGAGTGCCTTTTAACGCGCAAAACACAAAACATTTATTAAAACATAAATTCTTAATAGTCTTTGAAAATTCTTCACTCACCACTGGCCGTCAAATTTCCCCAAATATGCAGAGTTTAGTTAGCTTTTTAGTTTTGTAACCTATGATACAATTGCACTTCACCTATTGAGTCTAAAAGAAGTTTTTCTAATTAAAAACACGCTTGAGAATAAATACTTTATTACTTCACGTACCTACTAGGAAAAACTACTTGATTGAATTAAAGTATTAGTTATTTTATCTCTTGTCCATATGCATGAGGTGTAAAGAGTTGTGAAGGTGGCAAGCCCTCGCTCCCCTCCCCCCCCCAAAAAAAAATAAAATCTTATTTATAGGGAGTTAAGGGGGAGGGTGACCCAAATTCTTGCTGATTATCTAATGTTATATAATCTTACTTTTTTTTTTTTTTTTAATAAAAAAGAACAATTTAGGATTATCTGAATTAAATTAAATACACCAACAGAACAATTATTATTATTATAAGCCTAAACTATGATATCACATTCTGATTGGAATTAGTGTTATCAACCCCTGGATTTATTTAGTTAAGCTTTGTAAACAATTATAATACCACTGTGTGCAAAGGTCATAAGAAGTTGTTCTCTCATTTCATGACTGCATCAATTGCTATTCACTCTTCAGCCATGGACTTCACCAAAAGTGAGTACGCAGATTTTCGTCTACGGGTTCTGCAATGGCAATGTGCTAGCAGCTCAAAGGGAGTATCAGAACCGATACCCAAATCGTCGGGTTCCAAGCTCTGCCGTTTTCAACAAGATATTCCGGCGGCTCACAGAAACCGGATCAGTCAAAAAACCATGACGTGAGGTTGGGCCTCAATTGAGGGATGTAGGCACAGACGACCATATCATCAGTGAAGCAGAGAAATCCCCCAGTACCAGCGTCCGCCAAGTTGCCTCTCATACGGGAGTTAGTAAAAGTTCAGTTTGGCACATTTTAAAAAAAGAGAATTTACGCCACTTTCATTTTTCCAAAGTTCAGGACCTACTTGAGACCGATTACCCACAAACAGTTTAATTTTGTCGATGGCTCCTTTACTCCGACATATAGCAGTATCATTTAAAAAATAAAAAAATCTTTATACCGATGAGTCAACTTTTGTAAGGGAAGATATTTATAAGACACAAAATTCCCATTACTGGACTACTCAGAACCCTCACGTCTTCTAATCGAGCTCATTTCAGCATCGGTTTTCCCGCAACGGTGTTGTTGGAGACATAATGCTGGGGCCTAATTTTTTTTAAGGGAATCTACATGAAGAAGCCTACCAAAATTTCCTGCAAACTGATCTGCAGGTCCTTCTGGAAGAACTGGATTTAGAAGTCAGAAGAGAAATAGTCTGACGGAGCTCCACCGCACTACACCACGGCAGTGAAGAATTATGACGCATATCGCACCTGGATAGGTCTGGTATCCTGGCCGCCTAGGTCGCTGGATCTCACCCCCTTGATTTTTTTTGTTTGGGGTGCCTTAAAGGAAGAGGTGTACAAAAAGCCAATTACATGTGTGGAAGAACTACGAGCAAAGATACTTGAGGCTGATGAAGTTGTCAGTAAAAGCCAAGTTGTCATTAAATGTCACTGTTGGGGCAATGAGGAAGCGCGCTAGAGCCTACATCCCAAGTACTTAGGGCACCATAAGGGTAACAGAAATTGCACCCTTGAGCAGTTTTTTTCCCTGGCGTGCCAACTCTGGAATGCTGGCTTCAAATCCTAACTTGACCAATAATTAGTCAATATAATAAATACTATAATATAGTAAATATTGAATGCCTTTTTTTAAAAACACTTATTTATTAATTCACATTCGTAATCAAATTAATTCAATTTCATTCACATATCATTCTCAATTTCATTTATCATTTATGTTTATATATTTAAAAAAATATATATCTGCAGTAATGTTCAAAAAAAGAAAAACAATAAAACAAACAGAACTCTGATTTAACAAATACATAAAATTCAAACTAAAAAAAATCAATTGCCAATATATATATATATTTAAAACTAATATTTATCTTTACGACAAAATACAAAATATAAACATTTCCAAACCAATAGTTATCTTTACAAAGAAGCGAACATAATAAAAAAACAAAAAATATATATATATATATATATTAAATTATGAAGTGGTTCTTGTTTACTAAATATTTTTTAAATATATTTTTTATTTTTGAAGAGAAAAGATTTGACTCCAGTTGGGATTCGAACCCAAGTCTCCACCTCTCCAGCGTGGCGCCTTATCCACCAGGCCACCGGGCTCGTATCCGAACCAGGGAAATCTTTTCTCTTCACTGATCCATACCCCCGGGCACTCGCAATTGCGACGTACAATTCGGGGACGAATGTTCAAATTGAACATTACTTTAATTAGATCTATTGACGAGCTGTCAT
Organism: Euschistus heros; assembly: GCA_003667255.2. Classification (NCBI taxonomy): domain Eukaryota; kingdom Metazoa; phylum Arthropoda; class Insecta; order Hemiptera; family Pentatomidae; genus Euschistus; species Euschistus heros. Next base: position 1,708,956 of record RCWM02000038.1, read on the forward strand.
ATATATATATTAAATTATGAAGTGGTTCTTGTTTACTAAATATTTTTTAAATATATTTTTTATTTTTGAAGAGAAAAGATTTGACCCTGGTCACCTAGTGGATAAGGCGCCACGCTAGAGAGGTGGAGACTTGGGTTCGAATCCCAACTGGGGTCAAATCTTTTCTCTTCAAAAATAAATATATATATATATATATATATATATATATATATATATATATATATATATTCTTTTCACAATTGAATTCATAAATACCCTGTGAAAAATGTCATCCTTTCGGTTCTGTTAATTACTAAATTTGATCTTTTCGTCTTGGACGGCCGCAACGATCAGCTTGACGATGGTCGTGGTCCAGCAGTCCGAGACGAAATAAAATAAAAGTCCAGAGTTGAGATAAAAAACAATATAGGAGCTTTACGGCCTCCCAATTGCCGATAACCGAAAGTTTAAAGTTTGGTATATCTTTCGGAATATAATCGCAATAATTACGATTAATTAAAATGAATTAATTAAAAATGAGAAATGTTCTGGCACGAGACATAACTCCGAACTCACAATTAACAAAAAAATTATCGTCCGTTTAACATGACGCTAAGTGGTTAACAACAACCAGCCAACTACCTGAGACTTAATACTACCTTCTAATACATGTTGTATCATATCAAAACAAACAAACGTTATAAACATTTAATATAAAAATATAACGATATTTTGTTATTAACTTTTTAAATAAATTATTTTTCTAAAAATGAAATTGAGAATTAAAGTTTTTAAATCATAAAATGAACGGCTGAAACACCAAGTAATGGAGGACATTTTGAACAGCGCGTGTTATCTATCAATAATCCATTTTAATGTCTCTACTATAATAGTCCTCGATATTTTTTTTTTTTTTTTTTTGCATCTTCAACATTTTTTATGTAGGATTTTTCAAATTTTAGTTAATGAGAAGAAAAAAAAAATAAAGAAAGTATTTTTTTAATTTGAACTAAGGAGTTATTTATTTTTTATTTTAGATTATTATTACCCTTTTTACATTACTTAGAATTCATACATTGTTCTTTCTAGTCTTAAAAAAGTGAGGAAAAAAAAATTCTAACTCATGAGGAGTTCAGGAAGAGGAAAATTCTATAATTTAGAGTAGTGAGTTTACATCTGACCACGCAAGAAGGACAATTTTCTTCATCCTCGTTTTTTTTTTAAGATAATAACATCTAAGGTCCAAAAGGTGTAGTGAAATTGTATCATGGGTTACAACACTAAAAAACTAACTAAATCCCGTAGTTTTTGAAAAATTTCATGGCTTCTAGGGGGCTCCAGTGTGGAGTGAGGAATTTTCAAAAACTATTAAAAATATAAGCTTTTAATAAATGTTTCGTGTTTTGCGCGTTAAAAGGCCGCCTAAAAGTGGATTTAAAATAACTAGACCTATCTCATATTTTAGAAAATATAATGCTAATTAAGAAAATATCATCGTTTTTAAGACAAGAAATCAAATACATTGGTACTCACCTAAGGAGATCTAACAGACATCTGAAGTGTACCCATAGTAGAGGGATAGGAAGGGCCAGGTAGGTTAAATTTTTGGGGGGTTTTCCTACGACTTCTTGGAGTTTTCGGTTTCTGTTGGAAACATATTTAAAATGGGGCTATGGGAAATGTTTGTCTTGTCATGTAAACAAAAATCTGGATTGGTTTTGAATGTTTTACTACTTCTAAGATTTTAAATATTTTAAGGTATTTTCTACTTTATATATTATTTTCACTCCCGAGTCTGTATTGAGTTTATGGTTATTACGATCTCAATTTATGGTATGCTCTTATATGTTCTTTTTACCACTCTTTAATTTACCGATCGTCCAGTTTTTCCCATGTATTGATCCTTCTGTACAACCAAGCGTACCTCAAGCATTTTCAAATTTACAAATTACGAAATGGAGACTAAAAAATATATATAAAAATTTCATTTATATATTATGCTACCTCGAGGTCGCACAAATCGTATATCCTGTAGTTGTTTGTTTAATGTATATATTGATCTATGTTAGCAATCCTTCAATCAATATTATCTAATCTATATTGAAAACTTATTTCATAGTTTTAAAAGAGAAGTTGTAAGATTCCACTTCTGTAAGTGAAATAAGAGTAGTAGTGGAACATGTTAATGCAACGTGTTTAAACTCGAATAAACTCCAGGAAGTAATCTCCATCATATGTCCCAAATAAGGAAATTCTCAGTATTGATGTTATGTGACTTCAGAGCAATAATCCCAATGTCCAAAAATTTTTATGATTTTCAACCCATATATTGGAAAATTATTGTTTTCCAAATAATATAACTTGAAGTTTTACCATTTTTGTTCGAGTTGTGTATTATCTTATCAAAACAAATTTTTTAAATTAATTTTTCATTCTCTAATAATAGCATTTATCAGTTATTTCATCGTAGTTATTATAAATTTCATAAAATATATTTATTGTTACAGGTAAATTGGTTTCATTTATGCTAAGCAAGCAGCAACACCTTTTGTTTACAGAATCGTAAGTTTTTTTCATATCACTTATAGGTGCAATCAGTAGTAATAAGATAATATCCATGTTTCCTAAAAAACTTAAGATCTCCAGTCAATACTGACAGGCAAAAAATTACACCTAGTTGATTTTTCATTTTCTCGGCTAAAAGTTTCGTTCAATTTTGCTCCTGACTTCTTCCTACACTTTTACCAGTGCACGTGGAATGCATAAGGATTATTTTAAAAAATAGTTAAATAAAAGCAAGACGTATTTAAAAGAATTGCCAAGCAATTTTAAATTTACGAGGTGGCTTGAACAGGTTAGTAATCTTTAGGATTTTATTTTTGTTTCTCCCCAAATTGGAGTACTTGAGGATCCTCGGGGCTAACAAACAAACAAACTCGATGAATCGTTGCCACAAAAAGACATTCCGCTTTCCTTCCTTCGAAAAATATCAATATTTGATTCCTTTTCTCAATTTTTAATTATTGCATATTGTATATTAATATAAATCCCTCATATATCGAATTATTTTGTATTTTTTAAACTGATGATTCATGTTTAACATTAGAAAAATTAAGTAAACAAAATAGTCTACTATATATTTGTCAAACACCACTCACTCATTTAACACGAAATCTCAGAAACCACCGAACGGATTGGAATGAAATTCTATATATAGTTTCCTCTAGGGCCGTAGGTGCTCGCTAAGAAAGGTAGATTAATTGTCGTATGGTATTTGGAAATAAGCTAAGTTAAAAAATAGTTTAGATGTTTAAGCCGCACTCTTTGACCACAAATAAAGTCCCTTATAGTTGTAAACAAACAAAAAATACGATCGATGTCGAAACTTTATAATATGGTACTTTCTGTGAACTCATGGTGGCTGCAGAGGTGGAATTGGAAACAAAGTTTGAGTTGTTTCGTAACGAGAAGCTATTAAAAGACTTAATAGTTCAAGAGGAGGTTAAAAGACTTATGTCAAAGAGGAGGTTAAAAGACTTATCTTTGGTGATACATGTAAGGCCAGTAAGATGTACATGTTCCTTACAAACAACCCAACAACATTGCTTCACCAGTAGCTTCGTCCCCAACTACTCTTCCTGCAGTTTTCCGGTCATAAGATAATCGGTTTTTCTAAACCAGGCCCAAGTTGTATTTAACAAGTTGTACCTAGCATTTCTGAATTTCATTCCTTGAACCTAGAATATACCTTTTTCTCAGTTCAGATGAGTCGATTGCAACATTGAAGTACATCCATCAATCTAAAAGTAAACAACGTAGGAAATGATTCACAGAATTAGTTCGCAGCAAACAACTAAGCAACTCGGATGCAAATTATATTCAAGCACATGTAGAGGTCAACAGGTAAGCCATTAAGAAATACATGACAAATCATCCTAAAATTAGCAGAAAAGTGGTTAAAAAACATAAAGAAAGCCAACCCGAAGTTAAAGGATACGCTGTATACACATATTCTGAGAATCACCCAACTGTACTTAGAGGGACTGTACAGAAGTATAAGAAAACCCATCCTTAATTCTATAGAAAGTCTTCAAACAAAATTATCACAAAATAATCCTCATGTTAAACGTGTAGCTGTAACAAAGCAAGATGAAAGATGTTCAATGGAAAGGTTACAGCCAGTATGACCCAAAAACCGAATATGCAAAAGACAAAACCGTCGATATTGGATCACGGTCTTCTTGAAATTCGTGTTATGCTGTAAAATGGAAGGACGAGATCCTTGCCATGTGCTGCAGTAACGGGAAAGTCCAACTTCCTCCCTTTCAAGAATATCCTGAACACTTGCACAGCATAATATTTGGAAAAAGAACAGTTATTTCCAAATCGCTTCATTTGAAGCAAAAGAAATAAAAGAAGGAGATATAATGCCAACATTTAAGGTGCTAGGACAGGCATGTATCACAGAATAGGGAGTTTAATGCCTGTTGTTCCAGGCTTTTATTCAGGTAAATTTTGTTGGTGATGACAACTGTTAGGGCACCGTAAGGGTAACAGAAATTGCATCCTTGAACAGCTTTTTCTCCCTTTCGTACCAACTCTGTAACGCTGGTTTTTAAAGTTAAAGGTTAACTTGACCAATAATTAGTCAATATAAAAAAATATTGAATGCCTTTTTTTTTTAAGAATTATTTATTAACAAATATTTATAACAAAATTAATTCAATATCTCTCAATTTCACTCACAATTTGTGTTTGTATAATTTAAAAAAAGAATATATAAACAGAGAACCAATAAAATAAACAGAGCTCTGATTTAGTAAAACAAAAAAAAATTAACTGCTAATATGTTCATATTTAAACGAATATTTATTTTTACAAAAAAAATCATAAACAAAAAATAGAATAACATTTGACTTATAAATACCCTGTGAAAAAAAGAAAATGTCCTCCTTTTGGTTCTATTGATGATTTTTTTTTTCCTTTTACTGAATTTGATTTTTTCGTCTTGGCCGGCGGCACACGAAGTGCTTGACGATCGTCGTGGTCCAGGAGTCCCAGACGAAACAAAAAAGTCCTGATTTGAAATAAAAGAACAAAAAAAACAATATAGGAGCTATACGGCCTCCGATTGTCGATAACCGAAAGTTTCGGAATTTAATCGTAATAGTCACGATTAATGATACAGGTTAAATGATAAATGTTCTGGCACGGGACACACATGTCGCTCACTGGTCAACAACAGCCCAACTACTGAGGCTTAATACGATATCTAACACATGATTATGATTATGACAACAAACCGCTGTTATAAGCATTTAATATAACCTATAACAATATTTGGTTATTAACATTTTTTAAATAAAGTATTTTTCTAAAACATATGAAATTGACAAAGAACGTTTTAGACTAATTAAATTTAAACAAATTATCAGGAATTGTTTTTAAACATAAAATGAACGGCTGAAACAACAACCATGAAAGAGGCATTCGCTGTGATCACTTTCAAAATGTCAAGCCTTCATTCGTAGGCCAACTCCAGAAAATTCTTCATAAACATAACGAGTATATCAAGGACTTCAGAGCTGCTGTTGAGTCTGTTCCCAAAGATCTGGGACAACAAACTGATAAGAATCAGTGATTTCTATCAAGTGTATGAATCTCTTCCGTGTCGTCTCATGTTCTACCATAGAGAAGATGGGTACAGTATTAACATCTCTCAGCGTGACCCAAACACCAATACACCACTTAAGAAAACTGTGTCTGCAGCTGATTTTTACGCCTAAATGTTGATGGAGCGAGGAGGTGAAGAACCTTATTTACTTTAATTTCGTAATCTCCTCAACCAATTTATGCTTGATATGCACTCAAAAATGGAAACAGAAAGACTAAACTTTATTCGAAAAAATCAAAAATGTTGAGAAGTTGAGACTATATTCACTTCAAGTATGCCAAAAGCTGATGGTCTGGTATCAGAGCTGGGTAAGATGGTAGTGCTGCCATGAAGCTCCACTGGAGGACTATCAAAATAAAATTAAATGAAATAATGATATAAAATTAACTTTTGCAAACTGTCAAATTTACTTATTGAAATTATTCTAAAAATGGAAATCTTTAGGTTTATTTAAGTAATAATAATTATCAACGTTAAGCTTAACTTTTACTAATTTAAGTTGTCCTTAATCCTAATGGTATCAAACCGTACCGGAGGAGGGTACTTTCTGCTAGTAATAAAATAAAACAATTGACGTAATGCACGGTAGGGGGATTTCCTTATATGATCACTTGAGAAGAATTAATCCTGGAAGATTATCTAATGACATCAGCGCGTATTAGACTAACAGTAACTAGTTATCTCACATAAGGACATCCTCTGAAGAGGAAACTGGAAAAAGCAATTGAGTTTTCAACCAAAAAGCAAAATGAAAAAGGCAGGATATAGACTGAAGAGTTCCCTTCTTTCTTCAGTTCATATCCTCACCAAAAAAAATTTGGGAATACTGAGCGAATGTAAAACACCGAAAACAATTGAAATAGTCTGGTCCACAGAATACCAAAACGAATTAAAGAAAGAAAAAAAAGTAGGGAATAATTTATCAATTCCTATTAACTTACTTCTTTTCAAAAAATCAAAGATATATCCACCAGAAGAGACCTAATAGAATGTTCCTACCTACCCTTCGCTACTTCTCCAGTGTTTTAGTAGTCAGTATTGATCGACTATATATCAAATATATTTGTCCCATCCTACGTAACTATATATAATTTTCTCTATGTTATAAAAAAACGACATACAACTATGGTATATATATATATATATATATATATATATATATATATATATATATATATATATATATATATATATATATATATGATATCTTTAATTTTCTTACGATTTTTTTTACCTTTTTTATTTTATTGATAAATTTCTTCCCTATCTCAAGAACTCCATCCACTCATTTCAATCCCCTTTATGCCATTTGAAGTGATCTTCATGAATTTTATTCACATTTCAAAAGTTCGTGACCAGCTATTTATTGGTGCGTAAATTTACTTACAATTATATGTACCGCCCTCTTAAAAGTGTTTTTCAATAAAAAATATTTTGAGATATTTTCTTTTACCACAAGTAGTTATCAAACCATATCTTTTGGTATTTAATTTATCACGTCTACCCCAGCGGTACTGACTTACATAAATATCCACTATTTTAATTAGATAGGATTGTTTATTTAGCTAGATCTGTTATAATATTATTAAAGGCACTTTAGTTAAAGCTAGACGTTCCTGCTAGAGAGCCTAAAGTGCTTATTGTTCAATCCTAGTTGGCAAGAAAGTCTGCGATGAATTCCATGAACAGATTTCTGACAACTCTCTGAGACATCTAAAAAGATGACCTAATGCGAAACAGTTATTTATGTTAAATTATTGACGAGTTTAAAGTGCCATGGCCGAAACAGCAGATCATTCCCGTTATCGCTGTGACTTTAAACTGTTTTCTCAATGGTATTAGCCTATCTACTGCTTTATAAACCTGTGTAACAACAGTTTATATTACAGTGAACAATATTGTAATCACATTTCGTCAGGTCAGTGCTTATATTAACAATTATAAGTGAGAAAAGTGGTGCATGTGGGGTACAGACTATCCACGAGTAACAGTTTCTTACTTGTCGGCACTCCAGATTGAGCTAAATATTACTTTTGCTAGTTCTCCCTACCGTCACTGGTAGCTCATGGCGTAGGCTCTGGACATCCATACCGTTTTTCTAAATTCACTCCCAGTAGACTTTTTTTTTTTTTTTTTTTTTTTTTTAATTTTAATTTTATTATTCAGAAAATGTTACAATATTTCTTTATTTTTATCTCGTTAATTTTTGATCGTTAAAATAACAATAAATTTAATATTCATTATTTAATATTTTTTTGTGACTATAAAATGGAGTTGGAGAATACTGACTCGGAAGAAGAGTTCGCGATGTCTGAAATTAGCAAGACAGACTCTCAATACTTGTCGCAAATAATGTTACAAAAACATCATCGGAACGCTGGCCCCGGATCTGCCGGGAATTCACCTAATAAAAAAAAAAAGAATAAACCATTAAAACACCAGCTCCTACAACTCGCAGTAAATCCACTGCAGCCACAAAAATAGAACAATCCACCTATTCAATTCTAACCAGTAATAAATTTGCAACCCTGGAGAATGTTCCATCCGAGCCAGCTCAACAAAATAAAGAATTTGCAGAACCTCCACCACCACCCGTTTTTGTATCAAATGTAAAGGATTACCTTCCATTTTGTCAAGAAATAGCGAATCTTATAGGCCAAACAAACTTCCAATGTTTTTCACGTGTTAAAGACATAAAAATTAACACCACCACCAAAGAAAACCATAAAAAAATCATTCTTTTCTTGTCTGCTAAAAACTATAACTTCCATTGTTATCAGTTGAAAAAAGATAAGCCTACAGAGTGGTCTTAAGAGGCCTTCATAATTCCACTCCTACAGAAGCAATAAAGAAAGATATTGAAGAGATTGGCCACAACGTGAGAAACATCTCGAATGTTCTCTACCCTACACAAAAGTTTCCCCTACCTTTATTTTATGTAGACTTAGAACCAGCCAGCAATAACATCGAAATATTCAAAATTACAAGACTGGTATACTCAGTTGTCCGATTCGAGCAACCTAAACAAAAACCTACAATTGTGCAGTGCACCAGATGCCAAACTCTGGGGCATACAAAATCATATTGTCACCATCCTGCAAGATGTGTCAAATGTGCTGGACCACATGCTACAGCAACATGCCTGAAGACCAGAGAAACGCCCGCAAAATGTGTCCTTTGCGGTGAAGACCACCCAGAAAATTACAGAGGGTGCGTCGTACATAAAAACCATCAAAGGCAGAGACATTTGCAAGCAATTTCAAAAAATCGACCTCACAACTCTCAAGAAGTAAGAGTGGAACCCCTGAAGACCCTTCATGAAGAACATAAGGATCAACTTTTCACCACTGAGCCCAAGCCGTCTACTTCATCCACCATCCATCCTCCTTAACAGGGAAAACGAGGGAATCTAAATGTTCCTTCGTCATATTCAAATATTTTAGGAAATCCTCATGCACCACATTAGGCGCCTCAAAGCTCCAAACCACAGCTTCCACTTTCCAAACCTCAACCTTCTCCTCAACGTCCTGATCAGGGCATTCCTCCATATTATCTACCTCTACGTGTGAAACTACCACCACAGAGTCAACAACCAGTTCCAATCCAAACTTCTTCCAGACATCAATAACATCCTATCGTTCTTCCTATCTGAGCTAAAAGAAACGATCGCACCTCTCATTTCACTCCTCACCACAGTCCTTTATCAAGTCCCTTTCCATATTCCACAATGAGCACAAAGCCCGTAGCTATCATTCTATAGAATGCGAATGGACTAACTAACCACCGAGACGAACTTGACATATTTCTTCATAACAATAGCATTGATATTGCCTTACTGACGGAGACCCACTTCACAAATAAATCATATTTCTACATACGGGACTGACGTATCACTTATAGGTGAGACCATCCAGACAACTTTAATTAAACTTTCTCAGCTGTATATTGCCCTCCAAATATTCCCCTTTCCTATAGTCATCTTGAATCCTTATTCCGATCTCTAGGACCTCGCTTCATTGCAGGAGGAGACTACAACGCTAAACACCAACGTGGGGTTGTCGATCATCCAACTCCCGTGGCAGCATCCTATTCCAAGTCTCTACATCCAAAACCTATTCCATCATTCCACCTATGAACCCTACATATTGGTCGACATCCCCCAAAAAACGACCCGATGTCCTCGACATATTCATCACTTCCCAGGTATCATCATCCCAGCACACAATAAAATCCCTAAATGACCTTTCATCTGATCATAGTCCAGTACTGCTTTTCCTGCATTCAACTTCTGTTCCTAAACCCACCCATCCTTCGTTGATTACTGGCCGAGTAGACTGGGACAGTTTTCGATATGATTTGGAAATGAAAATAGACTTAAAGATTCCACTTAAAACAAAACAAGACATTGATACTGCCATAGAAATACTAACGACATTAATACGCAATAGCATAAAAGATAACACCTCAAAAAGAAAAACATACAATTCTCTCCAGAGTAATTTGCGACATCATCTTCGCATCCTATTGAGAGAAAAGCGAAAAGCAAGAGCTAGGTGGCATAGAACCAGATATCCGTCAGACAAAAATAACTACACCAAATTGACTAACAAACTAAAAATAGTAATAAAAAAATTCAAAATTTATATAAATATACTGAAAACCTTAACACGACTGACAAATCCTTATGGATGGCCACAAAAAAACTCCTCAACTACAAAAATTCTAATCACCCTCTTCTTACTGAATCCAAAACGTGGTCAAGATCTGACGAAGAAAAATCTCAAATTTTCGGCCAGCACCTTTTCAATACCTTTAAACCCCATCCTGATATCCTTAACCCTAATCATCTTGAAAGTGTCAAAACAGAATTAAATATCCCACTTCAAATGTCCCCTCCTCCTAAAGCATTCCATCCCTCAGAAATATCAATTATCATCCAAAGATTACCCACCAAGAAAGCCCCTGGACATGACCTTATCACAACCCTATATCCTAAAACACCTTCCTTGGAAAGCCATCCTAACATTCATATATAATGCTGTGCTCCGAACAACATATTTTCTGATCCTTGGAAAGTATCCATAGTCAAAATGATACCCAAGCCCAAAAAGCCACCGGAACACCCTTCCTCATATCGTCCTATCTCTCTCTTGCCAATTATGGGTAAAATCATAGAAAAACTCATCTTAAAACGCTTGTATCCTATCCTAGATTCCAATCATATAATCCCAGACCGCCAGTTTGGATTCCTATTATCACATTCTACAATCCAGTAATGTCATCGTGTGGTGGACGTTGTCTCCTCCGCATTGGAGCGCGGAATGTACTGCACGGGAGCCTTTCTCGATGCAGAACAAGCTTTTGACCGAGTCTGGCACCCGGGACTGCTGTACTAACTACGAAAATTCCTACCTCCTACATACTTCCTTATCATCAGTTCCTATCTTAGTGATAGAACCTTCAAAGTTAATCATAACTTTTCCTACCCCTCTCTCTTTACCCAATCTGCAAGTGTTCCTCAAGGAAGTATCCCAGGTCCAATCCTCTACACGGTGTATACAGCTGACATCCCGACGCATCCTAGCACCATCCTCACCAGGTATGCTGATGACACGTGTGTGTTATCAGTAAACAATAATCCTTTCATTGCCTCCCAGACACTCCAATCCCATATCATAAAACTTCAAGAATGGTGTCAAAAATTGAGAATCAAAATAAATCCAAATAAATCCCATCAAATAACCTTCACCCTCCGTCGTAAACCCACGACTTCCTGTCCTACTATATCCTTTACGATGTTCCACTAATCCCCGTTGAACAGATTCGCTACCTAGGACTCCATCTGGTCAAACGTCTTACTTGGAATCCACATACAAGACTAAAACGACAAGAAACTGCCCGTCACTATCGACTACTTCAACATTTACTTGACAAACGCTCCAACCTTCCAATTAATTACAAAAGACTCATTTACATGACAATAATTAGACCAATTTGAACATACGGAGTTGAGCTTTGGGGCTCCACTAAACTATCCAATTCATCTCGTATCCAATCCTTACAATCCAAAATCCTTAGAAAAATCCTAAATGCTCCTTACTTTGTCACAAACAAACTTATCCACAAAGATCTTAATATACCTTACATTTCTGACTTAGCTCAAACCAGATATAGCTTTTTTCAGCCAAATTCAAAATTTTTTCAACTAATTTCATAATTTTTTCAACCAAATTCATAATTTTTGCAACCAATTCCATAATTTTTTCAATCAAATTCATAATTTTTTCAATCAATTTCATAATTTTTTCAACCAATTTCATAATTTTTTCAACCAATTTCATAATTTGTAAGATTTGTAAGTTTGTGTCAAATCACGTCATTCCTAATTCTATTTCCCTCACATTGTGACTTTTCGAAGATTAGTTCAATTCTTGCTTCCTTTGCATTAAGGAACCATCGCCATCATTTTCTTGGGAAGAGGAGTGGGGGCTATATTTCTAAATTGAGAACGGCTGGTCTAATTTTAATGAAATTTGATAATTATGTTTTTTTTTTTGTACTTATTAGCGTATATTTATAGGGTTTTAACAGTTTTATTAATTAGTAGGGGGTAGGGAGGGGGGCTATATTTCTAATCTGAAAACGGCTTGTCCGATTGTAATGAAATTTGATAATTATGTTTCTTTTGTACATATTAGCGTATATTTAGGGTTTCAACAGATTTATAGCTTTTTTCAACCAAATTCATAATTTTTTCAACCAATTTCATAATTTTTTCAACCAATTTCATAATTTTTTCAATCAAATTCATAATTTTTTCAACCAAAAACTTTGAAATAGAACATTAGATTCACATAATGAATGTTATAGTAAATATATATATATATATATATATATATATATATATATATATATATATATATCAATAGTAATGAGAGAAAAATATAAAAGATAATAAAATAAGAAAAAAAATAGAGGAAGTATAAAAAAAAAAAAAAGAAAATGGAACTTACTTTGTTTATTTAAGTATTTCATATTAATATATATATATATATATATATATATATATATATATATATATATATATATATATATATATATATATTAATGTAGAAAATATAAATGAAAATATTTGAAAATATTTTAGTAATACATCGAGTACGTAATTGGTACAATCAGTAGATGTGAGAGTCTTTACACTGTAGGTGATTACCTCTTCCATGTTCTGAATTCCTCTGCCAGAAGACAACATCGCTCTTGCTTCTAATTTTACTTTTGAAAAAGCATATTCTGTCGGATTCAGCATTGGTGAATATGGTGGCAGGTATCATATTGTATTGAAAGATTGCCATAACTTCTCTAACCTGCTGAGTTTTGTGTATAGCGGCATTGTCCATCACTAAAATACTATTGCTTGAAGCCATTCTTTATAGCTTTTTTCAGTATATATATATATATATATATATATATAAATATTTAATTAATATTATTAATATTCAGTTAATTTTATATTTTTTTCAACCAATTTCATAATTTTACCAATCAAATTCATAATTTTTTCAATCGATTTCATATTTTTTTCAAACGAATTTATAAATTTTTCAAATAATTTGATACACTTAATCCCATGAGTTGTTGTTATCAAGAACTCATGTAGAAATCAATGTGATTAGATTGATGAAATTATTTAGACATATATACAGTGTTTTGTTTTCGTTTTTGTTTTGTTTTCGTTTTTGATTTGTTTTCGTTTTTGTTTTGTTTGTTTATAGTTCTATGCAGGGCAGTTATTATCCGGTCTTGTTACGGTAAAGATCTACATATTGTTAAACATGAGTGCTAGTTTTTCGGAAGAATCGGTGAACAGAGTGATACCTAGATTCCGGAATTTTATTGTCAGCAATAATGAGTCTTCTGCATCTTCACAATGTTCTATGGCCAGGCCGCTATGTAACCAGCAACTATAAGTAAATATACTCTAAATTCATTACCCCAAAAAGAGTTATTAGTAAGATTGGTTGAACGAGAAGGTCTCTCGATCAAGGATGCTGCAATTCAATCTGGCCTCAAAACCCAAACCGCGTACGCCATTTACAAAACATACAGAACAAATGACGGTAAAGTATTAGACAAAAAAAGAGGTGGTACCCACCGTATAAGTTTGACCCCCGATACTCTTGCTGCGATTGAGGAAGTAATTGAAGAAAACGCAGCCTACACCTTACAAGAAATAAAAGAGAAACTGTCTCAGCGAAACATTAATATTTCGATCTCTACAATTCATAGAGGACTATTTCAGTTGAGAATTACGTTAAAACGCGCATCAAAAGAGCTTGACCGCATGAACTCAGAGATGGCCATTCAGCAAAGAAAACAATACGCTCTAGATTTTGAAAGCTGGATACCTCAAAATCGCTCTCTCATCGTCTTCATTGATTAATCCGGGTTTAACTTACATTTAACAAGAAACCGGGCTAGGTCAAAAGCTAACACGAAAGCTATTTTGACTATGCCGACAGTGCGAGGGAAGAACACAACTCTCGTCTTGGCTATCAACAACCAACAGGTCGTTCACTTTTCTGTTATATCCTCGGGGGCATGTAATGGTGACTTATTTTGCAAGTTTCTGATTGAATTGCTAGAAAAACGTGATCAGCTTGCCCTCAGCAATAGTATTTTAGTGATGGACAATGCCGCTATCCACAAAACTCAGCAGGTTAGAGAAGTTATGGCAATCTTTCAATACAATAAGATACCTGCCACCATATTCACCAATGCTGAATCCGACAGAATATGCTTTTTCAAAAGTAAAATTAAAAGCAAGAGCGATGTTGTCTTCTGGCAGAGGAATTCAGAACATGGAAGAGGTAATCACCTACAGTGTAAAGACTCTCACATCTACTGATTCTACCAATTACGTACTCGATGTATTACTAAAACTGCCAAAAGCTGCTGCTGGCAATCTTCTTCATTAACTAAATATATATATATATATATATATATATATATATATATATATATATATATATATATATATATATATATATATATTAGATACAATTGTACTTAAATAATTACAATAGTACACTTTTTTTTTTTTTCCTTATTCTATTAAATAAATATTTTCATTTATATTTTTTACATTAACATATATATATATATATATATATATATATATATATATATATATATATATATATATATTAATTATGAAATACTTAAATAAACAAAGTAAGTTCCTTTTTTTCTTTTTTTTTTTTATACTTCCTCTATTTTTTTTCTTCTTTTATTATCTTTTATATTTTTCTCATTGCTATGGATATATATATATATATATATATATATATATATATATATATATATATATATATATATATATATATATATATATATTTACTATAATATTCATTATGTTTTTAAGTTTTAATATATAAATATTATAATATCTTATATATTTTTTAAAAATTTGTATATCTCAATGGAAAAGAAACAAGAATTAAAATCACAATGTGAGGGAAATGGAATTACGAATGACGTGATTCGAACGCTTGATTTGACACAAAACTACAAATCTTACAAATTATGAAATTGGTTAAAAGAATTATGTATTTGATTAAAAAAATTATGAAATTGGTTGAAAAAATTATGAATTTAGTTGAAATAAGCTATATATATACTAATAAGTACGAAAGAAACATAATTATTAAATTTCATTAAAATCGGACGAGCCGTTCTCAATTTAGAAATATAGCCCCCCCCCCCCCACTCCCAGCTAATAAATAAAACTGTTAAAACCCCAAATATATGCTACTAAGTAAGAAAGAAACGTAATTATCAAATTTGATAAAAATCGGACGAGCCGTTCTCAATTTAGAAATATAGCCCCCCCCCCCCACTCCCAGCTAATAAATAAAACTGTTAAAACCCCAAATATATGCTACTAAGTACGAAAGAAACGTAATTATCAAATTTCATAAAAATCGGACGAGCCGTTCTCAATTTAGAAATATAGCCCCCCCCCCCCTCACTCCCAGCTAATAAATAAAACTGTTAAAACCCTAAATATATGCTAATAAGTACGAAAGAAACGTAATTATCAAATTTCATAAAAATCGGACGAGCCGTTCTCAATTTAGAAATATAGCCCCCCCCCCCCCCTCACTCCCAGCTAATAAATAAAACTGTTAAAACCCTAAATATATGCTAATAAGTACGAAAGAAACGTAATTATCAAATTTCATAAAAATCGGACGAGCCGTTCTCAATTTAGAAAATAGCCCCCCCCCCCCCTCACTCCCAGCTAATAAATAAAACTGTTAAAACCCTAAATATATGCTAATAAGGACGAAAGAAACATAATTATCAAATTTCATTAAAATCGGACGAGCCGTTCTCAATTTAGAAATGTAGCCTCCACTCCTCTCCCTAAGAAACATATGGCGATAGTTCAAAACCGTTAACAATAAGAGAAAACTTAAAATTTAAATGGTGGAGGTCAAAACTGATATTCTGATATATTTACTTATTTAATTGAAGAAATATTGTAATCGAATTATTCTGAAAATAATTCATACCTTAAATTACAAGAAATAGTAATCCGTAATCAACTATGTATATATATATATATATAATCCGTAATCGAATTACATATAAGAATTACATTGTACTCATAATTCGAAACGAATGACGTGATTCGAACACTTGATTTGACAAAAAATTACAAATCTTACACATTATGAAATTGATTGAAAAAATTATGAAATTGGTTGAAAAAATTATGAAATTGGTTGAAAAAATTATGAAATTGGTTGAAAAAATTATGAAATTGGTTGAAAAAATTATGAAATCGGTTGAAAAAATTATGAAATTGATTGAAAAAAGCTATATAATTAGTGGGGGTGGGGAGGGGGGCTATATTTCTAAATTGAGAACGGCTTGTCCAATTTTAAATGAAATTTGATAATTATGTTTCTTTTTTACTTATTAGCGTATATTTAGGGTTTCAACAGTTTTAATAATTAGTGGGGGTGGGGAGGATACAGCTCGATCGTCTTTGTGAATATTTTTAATTTTCTTGAACCAAATAAAATATAGCTACACATCTCATCTTCAAAATCCTATAGGAGCGATTCCGCTATCTTCAATACGAGGGAAGGGGGAGTCTTTTTTAAACCTTCAGTCAGACACGCTTTTAGATTACATGTCACAGTGGTTGTATCTTTCTTAGATGGGGTTGGAGTAAATATGGGCACTCTTTCTTGGTGAAAATATGGACTCCCATCTCGCCGAAAACTTCAAGTGCAATATCTCCGTTCGACATATAACTAGAGTTCTCTCAAGACCTCCTTAAAACTATGATAATCATGTAGAGGACTTTAGACCGGCACATGTATTCTAAATGATTTTGTAAATGTAATTGTAAATATGTCAATAAAGCAATATTATTATATCAAGACCGCAGTAAGAAGATGAAAAGCCTTCCAAAATAAAAAATTGAAACACGGAACGATACGATTCATCATTGGACACATGAGAATACAATGACCCATACATTCTATGTCTTGTGGACAGCGATGATGATAGCAATATATATGTCAATGGTGGGAATAAACTAGACTCAAGCGATGCAACTTACATCCTTTGTGACGGAAAGTTCTCTGAAGAAGTGTTGGTGAGTTATGTGCCAAATGTGAGTACACTTAGATCATGCCGGAGCTTAAAGAGCCAGTTATGTTTGTGATTTCTGTAAATAATTTTGTTTCTTTTAATAAATAAATTCCATTTTATATTGTTTTCAACTATGTTTGGGGACCTTTACAAAGAGGGCCCACATTTACACCCCAATTTTTCAGTTGCTATTTTTTAGGTTTTTTGTGAATCGTCGTTTCCGAAATTAAATCAATGATGGTTATAATTGTTTTGCCTTCTCGCATTAAAACACTTGTCATAGTTTTTAATGAAAGAAAAAAATCTAGAATTTTACAAATGGAAAGTAACTTTAAATTAAAAACAAAAGAGGGTGTTCGTATTTACAAATTTTCCTAAAATAAAGGCATAAATCCAAAAAAAAAAAAAGAAGGTTTTATTACAACTATGGATAAAAGCAATTGTTAATATTTACTAAATGGCCAAACCGACGATAACAGACTGTTTAAAAAAACACCATCCTGTAAAAGGTGTCAACAACATTATCAAAGTAGTCCTCCAAGTTGCTTTTTGGGTCTAATAAAATAAACAAAATTAAAGAAATGAGTTAGAGACATGAAACAAAAAAGAAAATGTTGCTGAATACATTAGTGATCAATGTATTACTAATATGAAACAATCCTGCTGCCATATACGTCAGGCCAAATGAGGTTTGGACACGTTTATAAAGACATTACTTAAAACTAATATCATATAAATACATAAAGCGGGCAAGAACGGCCAACATGAGCTTTTATCGCAATAACACCACATTTTATGTTTAATCTTTCAATGTATAGAACAAATTGGAGGATGCTAGCTTGTAAATTGAGTCCGCCAGATTAAAAGCAGATTCTCAAAGTAGGACCACTTGTTCAAAGACCCTAACCACCCCTGCTTACATGGTCATTTAATCATAACATCATAACATTTCCTAACATAGGGCCTACCGTTTAGGAGCTATATTTATAGAAATAAAAAATTGTCAAGGTTAAAACCCCTACATTCTCTTGGCTTTTTTTAAAATTTAGAATAATGAATAATTGTAAATTTGATTTAATTATTACAATAATTTAATTTTATTATATCTAAAATTAAATTGAGGGGGACCGTATACTATGAAGAGACATATACATGGTCTATTTTTTTTCCACTGACAGGGACAATTTTTTTTTTTTTTTTTTTTTTTTTTTTTTTTTTTTTTTAATTGGATATGCTATATTTTCCTGGTGAGTAGGCTCCTTGTATTCAAATCGACTACGATTATTGATATTTACATCTATTTTGTTCACTTTGGAAATCAGACCCAGTGGTTTAACGTAAAACCGATTTTCATATCAGATATGGTAGCCATTATTGTGTATTTAGTTAGTGATTACAGGAATTTACTGGACCATTTTTTTATTCTTGTTATGTGCGGGTTCGCGTTGGATTTTCAGGCTAACGATTACTGCTTCACCACAAAATTGCTTCGGTTTATTTAGAATCTGCTATTAATTAATCCAAGACAGCTTTCAGCGGGAGTGATAATGTTCTTGTAATTTGATTAGAATGGACCGGGAGCGACCAGAAGCGGATCTGGCATTGGGTTCCACAGACCGCAGAGCCAGCTGCCGCTTCGGCAAAAATTCTTCCTCTTTAATGCCAACCCTTTATTTACAGCTCAAACATTTATTTTAAGTCCGTCCCTCCCTTTCTTTTTATTAAATTGTGTGTTTATAATGATATGAAACTGAAATATATATTACCTTTTTTTTTTTTTTTTTTTTTTTTTTTTTTTTTTTTTTTTTTTTTTTTTTTTTTTTTTTTTTTTTTTTTTTTTTTTTTTTTTTTTTTTTTTTTTTTTTTTTTTTTTTTTTTTTTTAACGTCAATACGTCTTTGAATTTGCTAACATATGCGGGCAATCCAAAAAACCTAATGATAACAAAATCGGGGGATACAGTTTGGCGTTGTAGTTTCGAATCTATCCTCTACATCCAAAATTAAATTATACCACTGGATAGCGAAATGATCAAAACATTTATTACGATAAGCGAGAACAGTGAATCACAACAACAGTGTTGGAGGGAGAAACGCCTCAATTTCGAGGTTATTTTGCAGCGTTTAGAGATTTGAAATTAGTATAACTTTTGACTCGGAGAAGCAACATTAGTTTAAAGTGGTTAAAGTGAATATAAGAAGGTGTTAAAATAAAAAAAAAAATATATTATCAAAAATATATAAAGTCATCCTAAACGTGTCAAAAAGACAAAATCAAATGCAGACATTGTATATGGTTGGAAAGGGCTTCTCAAGAGCAATCGATTGGTGATAATTAAACACCATATGACCGAATCAAACTGTCCCAGGAACGTCCATTTTGATGTATTTTGCTGCGTATGGAGATTTGCAATTAGTATAACTTTTCAGTCGGAGAAGCTAAGATATTCGTTTAAGTTTTAATGCCAGCTGTCATCAAAATCTACCGATTGTATTTAAACATTAGTTTAAACTAGTGACTGTGAATATAATAACGTGTTAGAATAAAAAAATATTACCAAAAATTTTGTTATAGTGTTCCTGATCAGCAATTGTTTTATATTTAATACCGCAATTCATGGACAAGTCATCTACGCCCGTAAATTATTTTAAATAGATAAAAAAATAAATTAAAAAAAATAAAAAATAAATAAATTAAAAAAAATAAATAAATAAAATAATAGTAATGGTAATTAATAAATAAATAAAATAAATAGATTAAAATAAGTAAAAAATAAAATAATAATAAATCAATAATTTATAAAGTTAAATGAATAAATTGTTTGTAGTTGTAGGTTAGATACTATCAATTAACCCATTTACGGCCAACGTTGCGAAAACGCAACATTAACTTTAACAATTTTTTGTTACACATGTCTTGTATATTGTTTGCTGATTCTTCCGTCCTATCATCATCCTATCAAGTACTTTTTGAAAATATTTTTTTTTAACAAATTACAATTTTATTACTAGTTATTCCTTATCAGCGTATTTAGTATGATAGTAGATTTAAATAATAGGATGGTTAGTTTTGAAATTTTTTCTTTTTATCAACCCCAAAATCAAATTTTAATTTGCTGTTACGTTTTCGCAACGTTGGCCGACATCGGTATCTAATTTACCAGCCCCCTGTTTCTTAGTAATCCGGTCCCCTATTCGGGGTCTTGGTTTCTTGTAATCCTAATAATAGTGATTCTTTCAAAGAACTTTCCTGTTCATTTAAAAAAAATATCATTCATGGAATCTCCTTCTCCTAATATCATAAAAGTAAACGTAGAATTGCCAGTGCTTTTACACGGCTCCCTACGAACGGACGTTAGTGCAATTTTTACTGATACAGTAACGTGAACCTTTGTGTTATTATCAAACCATGGTATGTATAATTATTTTTATTTGTCGTTTTTTTTTTTCTTTTTTGAGAAAACTGTGGTAATTCGGTTTTCTAAATTACAGAACCACAGGTTGTGGTGTATATTCCACCAGAAGTAGATCAAGTCACAGATGAAGAAAACATCGATGAAAATCTGATTCTGAACCCTGAAAACGAAGAATCGGTGCTGGACAAAGACATTGCTGGGGCATTTGAATTACATGGACGAAGACGGAAAAAAATCGGTAAATGAACTAAATCTTCTACCAAAAAACCTGCCTCGAACTGGAGTAAAACAGAACATCCCGTGTATTCTTCTCAACCGACGTCTGTTGAACTTACATGTCTAGAAAATATTCTTGCTCAGCACGGCGGTAAGTCACCTTACGAAATTTTTCAACTGTTCCTCGATGAAGATAGTTTGAAGATGATGGCAAATTATTTGAAACTTTATGCTGATTCCAATAACCGACATGAATTTCAAATCACTGTCAAAGAGCTAAAAATATTTTGGTATTCTTTACCTTTCGGGTTATCTTCATATGTCACAACAAGATTTGTATTGGTCGATGGATGAGGATAAGGGAGTAGATTTTGTGAAATCTTCACTAAGCAGAAATCGATTCCGAGAAATAAAGCGAAATATTCATGTGTCAGATAATTCTTGCATAGATAAATCGGACAAATTTTCAAAAGTACGGCCACTCATCTCAAATTTGAGTAAAAATTTTCTTCAGTTCGGAATTTTTAGTCACAATCTCTCAATTGATAACCAAATGGTTTCTTAATTTGGAAGGCATTCTGCCAAAATGTTTATCAAAGGCAAATCCGTCCGGTTTGGATTTAAAATTTGGTGCCTTTGCTCGTCTGGTGGATATCTGTTCCAGTTTTCCCCATATGGAGGAGCTGACACAAATACAAGTAACGTGAATACCACTACAACTCTTGGGGAGCGCGTTGTTACACATTTGTTGGAGGCTGTTAAACAACCTTCACAACATCGTGTTTTCTTTATAACTTTTTTACGTCATATGACACTCATGCAGTCCTCAGAGAAATGGGTTTTTATGCCACTGGAACCGTTCGCGATACAAGAACCGGCAAAGCAGACGTGAAGAATAAAAACATTATGTAAAAAACGCCACGTGGAAGTTACGACAGCGCATTCGACAAAAATAATGAGATCATTATTG
Organism: Euschistus heros; assembly: GCA_003667255.2. Taxonomy (NCBI): domain Eukaryota; kingdom Metazoa; phylum Arthropoda; class Insecta; order Hemiptera; family Pentatomidae; genus Euschistus; species Euschistus heros. Next base: position 1,730,876 of record RCWM02000038.1, read on the forward strand.
TAAGATGGAAGGATAATAGTATTGTAACAGTAGGGACCAATCATGGATTTATCCACCCACTTCAAAAAGTAAAAAGATATAGCCGAAGTGAGCGAAAATCTATCCCCATTGACCAACCTAATATTTTGTTGGGCTATAATAAATCCATGGGAGGTGTGGACATTCACGACAACGGTGTAGCCAATTACCGAATAAAGATTCGTGGCAAAAAGTGGTGGTGGCCACTGTTAATCAACTGTTTGGATTCCTGTCTTGTAAATGCGTCGAAAATCTACAATATTGCGAACCCTGAAAACAAGAATACCCAATTAGACTTCAAATCCGAAGTAGCTAGGTGACTCATGAGAGCGGAAGGGAAAAAAATGAGTTCTTCTCTGGGGCATGGGGATAAGAGAACGTTGCCGGACGACATCCGGTATGACGGACATGGACATGTATTAAGAAAAAATAACTGTGACATAAGAAGAAGGTGCAAAGAATGTCACAGCACGACAGTGTACATGTGCGAGAAATGCAATGTATTTGTCCATAGCAAATGCTTTTCACAATATCACACAAAATAAAAAAAAAAAACTTAAAAGAAAAAAAAAAAAATCATTTTTCACTATTTCTACTCTTGGCCGTTAATGGGTTAACTGACTTCGTAGAAAAAATTCTATGATCTAATTTATAGTATTGTTACGGTCTGGCGAGGTCTGGGGACAGGTAGCTGGAAGGGCCGCCAGGGTGACCTAGACTTGGTGGTGCCGTGGGCATGGGCGAGCAGGTAGCCGAGAAGGGCGGCGGATGGCCTGGAAGGGTCACGGCGCCCCAGAAGGCCCTGGACCTGTAATCTGGCCAGATCTAGAATGTTCGGCGGCGCTTTAAATAGGCCGACTTCCAGCCTGGGAGTCAGTATCCATGTGTCAGTGATCAAGTAACGATCAACCAGTCAAGTGTCAGTGACAGTTCAGTCTGTGTGTTAGTGACAGTGATAAACAGTGTCAGTGAATGTAGTACCAGTCTCTGTGTCAGTGTAATTGATTCTTATGTATAATTGTGACATCTAGTATTAAGATATTAAAGATAAGTATTGTGTAATATACATATTAGTGTAATTAGACCTAAGTATAATTGTTATTAGATTAAGTAGCTTAAGGGACCTATTTGTATTTATTAAGTTGTAAATAAATTAGTGTTTAGTATTTAAGTTGTGATTTGATTAGTCATACCCCCAGTGGCCCGTAACAATTTGGTGTCAGAAGTGGGATCAATAGGAAACAAGACGACCAGTTTCTATGTGGATGGGATGGTGAACGGGCAGCTGCGAAGCCTTCTACTGGACACCGGCGCAACGATGACAATCCTTAGCCCGAAGACGGTTCCCGCTGAGCAGATCTCACCAACTACTTGGGCACTACGGACAGCCACAGGACAGCCAGCTCAGGTCTACGGGGAGACAGTTGCCACCTTCCTCATTGGAGGTCAATCTCTGAGGCACCGTGCTCTCGTGGCCGAAGTAGATGAAGAAGTCATATTGGGCACGGACTTGATGATTGAATACGGGCTCAAACTGGATATGGCAAAGGGTGTGGTGACATTAAGGGATGAAGAGATCATCCTCCGACGGGGCAAGGACCTCTCTTCACGAGTGCTCTTACTTGAGGACACCATTCTACCCGCAAGGAGCCAGGTTGTGACTCAAGGGACGTTTGAAGGCCAACTATCTGAAGGTGAATGTGTGGTACTAGAGCCCGGAATGTACGAAGAAAAGGAGCTCGGACGAGGCGTGCTGGTAGCCAGGTCTCTTGTTAAGGTCGGACGCACCACTCCAGTTCGTCTGATGAACCTAAACAGTTATCCGGTAGCGCTGAAGAAAGGAGCACTGATTGGGGAATGTACAACCGCTACCTCAATCGTAAGACAGCTGCAACGGCATTCTACTAATCGACGAGAGATCTCAGAAGAATTATCCAGATTTGTGGAGGAATCATGCCGTGATCTTTCACCTGAACAAAGTGAGTGAGGAAGTGCGGAACATGGTTACCCAATGGCAGGATGTCTTCGAGATCAGCTCAGAACCTCGGGGGGGTAGAACAAACATCGTCCAGCACAAGATTGACACAGGAGATACGAAGCCCATTCGACAGGTTCCGAGGAGGCTGCCGTTAGCCAAACGAGAAGACGCAGAGAGGATTATTAAAGAGATGGCGGCTGATGGTGTCATTGAGCCTTCGAGTAGTCCCTGGATGTCTCCTGTTGTACTGGTGAAGAAGAAAGACGGCAGTACGAGATTCTGCGTCGACTACCGCCTTCTTAACAATGTCACCAAGAAGGACAGCTATCCGCTTCCAAAGATCGACGATACGCTGGACACCTTGGAAGGCTGTAAGATGTTCTCTACTTTGGATCTCCGCAGTGGATATTGGCAGGTTGGATTGACTCCTGAGGATAAGGAGAAGACAGCATTCTCAATCGGCACGGGACTCTGGCAATTTACGGTAATGCCGTTCGGGCTTTGTAATGCTCCTGCAACGTTCGAGAGGCTGATGGAAAGTGTGCTGAGAGGTCTTTCATGGGAGACGTGCCTGATATACCTAGACGATATCATTGTGCTAGGAAACTCCTTCAACCACCATCTGAAGAATCTCGAGAAGGTCTTCGAACGGCTGCGTGCAGCTAATTTGAAGCTGAACCCAAAGAAGTGCAACCTCTTCCGGAGCCAAGTAAACTACCTGGGGCATGTTGTTTCTGACAAAGGAGTCGCCGTTGACCCGGAGAAGATTACGGCTATCACCGACTGGCCGGTACCTCGCGACAAGCACGAAGTTAGGAGTTTCCTCGGGCTCTGTACCTACTACAGGAGGTACGTGAAAGGGTTTGCTAGCATTGCAAAACCCCTCACCAGGCTTACCGAAGAAAAAACGCACTTTCCATTGGGACCTCGAGTGCCAAAAGTCCTTCGAGGAGCTGAAAAACAGGTTAAGTAGTGCTCCTATCCTAAGCTATCCACGCACCGAAGGCAAGTTCATACTCGACACTGACGCCAGTAACACCGCTATTGGAAGTGTACTTTCCCAGTTGCAAGACGGGGAGGAAAGAGTAATTGACTACTTCAGCAAGGCACTATCAGCCCCAGAACGCAACTACTGTGTCACGAGGAAGGAGCTTCTGGCAGTTGTAAAATCCATAGAGCACTTCCATAAATATCTGTACGGAAGAAGGTTTCTCCTCAGAACGGACCACGCGGCTCTAATGTGGTTACTGCGATTCAATTCACCAGAAGGACAAGTTGCGCGGTGGATTGAGCGCCTTCAGGAATATGACTTTGAGTCTGTTCATCGCTCAGGAAACACTCATAAGAATGCAGATGCACTTTCGAGGAGACCTTGTGATGAAAAATGCAGCCACTGTTCCCGGCAAGAGGAGAAGCAGGCGACAGTGATGAGGACTACCGTTGTCATCGACAGTTGGCAAGATGCAGAGGTGTCGAAGGAACAAGACGAGGACCCTGATTTGAAACCAATAAAGCAGTGGAAGCTTTCAGGGCAAAGAAGACCACCCTGGCAGGATGTTGCTCCAATGTCGAAGAATACAAAAACGTACTGGGCTCAATGGGACTCCATTCTAGTGGACAACGGGCTGTTGAAGCGAGCATTGGAGAACACAGAAGGAGATCAGCGCAGACTACAGCTCATCGTCCCAAAGAAAAGAGTGCCTGAAGTGCTTAGGGAACTTCACGACGGAGTATCTGGCGGCCACCTTGGAGTTCACCGTACATTGGAAAAAGTACGTGAGCGTTTCTATTGGGCTAATCTTAAAGAAGACGTATTAGACTGGTGCAGGCGCTGTGCGACGTGTGCGGCCTCCAATGGACCGATGAGGAGAAAAAAGGCCCCTTTGAAGAAGTATAACGTGGGAGCTCCATTCGAGAGAATAGCAGTAGACGTCGCTGGCCCTTTCCCTTTGACTGAGGAAGGTAACCGATACATTCTTGTGGCCATGGACTACTTCTCTAAGTGGGTGGAGGCTTACGCCCTTCCGAATCAGGAAGCCGTCACAGTTGCGGACGTTCTTGTGAAACAGCTTGTCAGCAGGTTTGGAGTACCAATGGAGCTTCACACTGACCAGGGACGGAATTTTGAGTCTGCAGTCTTCTCCAAGATGTGTGAGACGCTAGGAATACGCAAGACTAGGACGACGCCTCTTCATCCGCAATCTGATGGCATGGTAGAGCGCATGAACAGGACCATGGGTCGGTATTTGTCTAAGGTTGTCTCCGACCACCAGAGGGACTGGGACCAGTACCTTCACCTATTCCTTCTAGCCTACCGTAGTTCAGTTAATGAAACGACAGGGCAGACCCCCGCCAGAGTGGTGTTTGGCAGAGAACTTCGCTTGCCCTGTGATCTGAAATTTGGTTTCAAGCCTGATGAAGAAGTCGCCGGGGAAGATTATGTCACGAATCTAAGGATGCGAATGAATGCTATCCACGAAAAGGTTCGTTCAAACATTCAAGAAGCAAGCGACAGAATGAAGGAGCGTTACGACATCAGGGGAGAGAAAGGTGGCTTCCAGCCTGGGGACTTGGTATGGCTACATGATCCTCGGAGAAGGCAAGGCTATTCACCCAAGCTTCAGAGATCCTGGCATGGCCCGTATGAGATCATCGACAGGATTAATGACATCATCTATAGGATCAGGAAGCAGCCAAGAGGAAAACCCAAGGTAGTCCACTTTAATAGACTGGCCCCATTCAAAGGAGATCATGGCCCAACCGAGGACCAACAAGTGAGGCATCTCTCTCATGTTAGGGCCAATAACGACCCAGTTGCGCGGCCTGAAGTTTTAGGTGCTCGTGGAGTGACTCAAACAATCTACAGAGACATCTTTTCTCTACCAGTAGACTATGCTCTGGCCCATTGCGTCCCTGAAGATCTGAGAAACTCTCGAGGGATCGCAACTGTTTTCAGGAAGAAGTTTGCCGGAGCTGAAGAATTAGAACAGCAAGGACCCAGTGTTGGAAGGGCGCTTCACCAAACGCATGGAGGCCAGCATCTGTTTTACTTGGTTACCAAGCGTGCCTCCCGTCAGAAATCAACGTACGGCGCACTACAGCGAAGCCTCAACGACCTGCGCAGCCAGCTTTTAAGACTGCATGTCACTAAGCTCGCCATCCCCAAGTTGGGCTGTGGATATGACGGCCTGGAATGGAAGACCGTAAGACACATGCTTGAAGAGACATTTGCCAACTCTGGGATAGTCATATTGGTGTGCACATTTAACCCCTGGAGGTCAAACGGCGACTACTTCGAAAGAAGTTCATCGCAGCTAATTTCTCCAAACCGTGCTCTAAGGCAGAGCACTTTTAAGAGGGGGGCAGTGTTACGGTCTGGCGAGGTCTGGGGACAGGTAGCTGGAAGGGCCGCCAGGGTGACCTAGACTTGGTGGTGCCGTGGGCATGGGCGAGCAGGTAGCCGAGAAGGGCGGCGGATGGCCTGGAAGGGTCACGGCGCCCCAGAAGGCCCTGGACCTGTAATCTGGCCAGATCTAGAATGTTCGGCGGCGCTTTAAATAGGCCGACTTCCAGCCTGGGAGTCAGTATCCATGTGTCAGTGATCAAGTAACGATCAACCAGTCAAGTGTCAGTGACAGTTCAGTCTGTGTGTTAGTGACAGTGATAAACAGTGTCAGTGAATGTAGTACCAGTCTCTGTGTCAGTGTAATTGATTCTTATGTATAATTGTGACATCTAGTATTAAGATATTAAAGATAAGTATTGTGTAATATACATATTAGTGTAATTAGACCTAAGTATAATTGTTATTAGATTAAGTAGCTTAAGGGACCTATTTGTATTTATTAAGTTGTAAATAAATTAGTGTTTAGTATTTAAGTTGTGATTTGATTAGTCATACCCCCAGTGGCCCGTAACAGTATTCTCATCGTCTCTGAGTGCTCTTGATATTTCTGATGGTATGTTAAGTTGTCGCAGCACTTGCTGGTAACGGCGGCATTCCTCGAAAATGTGCTTAATGGTTAGGTTGGTATTGCATGTATGGCATAGCGGGGGTGTTTCTTTGGTTATAAGGTGGAGATGAGTAATTCGACTGTGTCCTATTCTGATGCGGGTGATGGCGACTTCCTCTCGGCGTTTACATCGGTTAGAGCTATTCCACGGCTTCACTGTTCGCTTGATATTCTTCAATTTCCTCGAAGGACTTTCTTCACACATCGATTGCCAGCTTTTATCAATTATATCTTGTAACGGTCGTGCAAGTTCGGAGGCAGTCAGAACTGCAGTTCCTCTCCCTGGGAGCGATAATGCCTCACCAGCAGCTTTATCCGCCATCTCGTTCCCGGTGATGCCTATATGTCCCGGAACCCAGACAAAATGGACCGACTTTCCTATCCCCTCTAATATTTTTACGTAGTCGTGGATCCGTGTAACAAGAGGGTGATTCGAGTACATATTATTTAGTCCGCGAAGTGCACTAATAGAGTCAGAGATGATTGCTATATTTTGTATGTTTTGGTCTAAGTTGGACATTGAAAAATAAAGAGCAGAGGCAATTGCGTTTAGTTCGGCAGTGAAAATGCTACAAAGGTGATAAAGTTTTCTCTTGTATTTTGATCTCGGTGTAACAAAGGCGCATGCTGTTGAGGTTTCAGATTTGGATCCATCTGTGTAGATGGCCATGTGTTGTGGTTGATTTTGGAGTAGTTTTTGAAATTTATCATAGTATTTTGAGGAAATGGTGTTATTTTTATGGTGTATTGATAAATCTAGGCTCAGTTTCGGTGGCTGATAGGTCCATGGTGGTGTACTTGCGTCTGCTATGGTAATGGGTATGGTCTTTATATCTCTAATAACAGATGAGTATCTCTCAGTGAAGGGAAAAGTTGTATTTGGCTTTTGTTGAAATTTTGCTGTGAATTTAGGTCGGAATAGGTATTTATAGGTGGGGTGTGAGGGTTGAAAGTATAACCGGGAAAGATAATTTATTTCCAATTTATGTCTTCTAAATAGTAAGGGTGATAGTCTGGATTCAGCGCATAAGCTTAAGATGGGACTAGTTCTGAAGGCGCCAGTAGCAATTCGGATTCCATTATTGTGGACGGTATCGAGTCTGGATAAACTTTTGAATCGGGCTGATCCATAAAAAAAGCTTCCATAATCTAATTTGGAGCGAATTTAAGCTTGGTATACTGTTGAGGCCAACATGTGTTTTGTTTATCTAGCTGAGGTCACTTAATTCTTGGTTCAAATGAAGATTATTATAATTATTTCTACCTCATGTACAATTAAATTGGTTATAAAGAATCAATTTGTTTTTTAGGTTGTCAATCGTATAAATTTTATTTTTATGGTTATTAATAAAAACATCTGTTATATGTCGAAACCGACAGATTAGTGTTCGTTATATATTTGGATTGAATTGATTGTTTTAATTGATTGATTTATGCGTGGGTCTTCTGGCGGCTGCGTGAGTCACGTGACGTGCCACGTCTCCTCCTCAAGAAGAGTCAGTGTGCGACAAGACATTGAAGGAAAGAGGCATGTCTACCTTGGAACAAGGTTATGTCGGAGGAGAGAGCTCTCTCGCTACATGTTTTTACATTCCGAGCGCAAGGCTCAACAATCCAGATGTGATACTAAGAAACTATATAGCATCATCTGTAATTGTTTTACCCACCACGGGTCTCTAAACGGCATCTACTACATTCACTCACAAAGCCAAGCCATCGTTGAACCATATTTTGTTGGACTTTACCATGGTAATTTATTAATGTTTATTGGTTATAATAAACGGTTATCTTTGTATGCAATGTTAAATTATTATTAAGGTATAATTGTTCATTAACTTATGCATAATAATTTATAAGCTTTATTTATTTATAAGATGATGAAGAGAGACTGCATTATATCTAAACTAACCTTGTTAATTATGTAATAAATTTACAAGCAAAATGTTTATTTAACGATATTTATTCCATTGAGCTACCAGCTTCACAAAAGCGGACGGTTATCGGCTGAGTTCACTAAGAACCCCTAGCCGCCGCAACATTTGGTCCAGTCCGGGTTGGATATAAAAGGGAATAAATAAATAATTGTATGGTCCTCCGGTTAGTCAAAACATTTAAGGTTAGTCTGGATATTTATAAAATGTTAGATATATAAATTTAAGACTGTTTTCAGGAGCTATCTCTAATTCTTCTTGCCGTCTGCAGGCAATGTTGTGTTTATTGCAATAAGGAATTGTACCTAATTCTAGTTCTTATTTATTAAACTGTACCATTTGTTGTTTATTATTGCATTATATGTTATTTATTGAAAATGTGTACAGTTTTTAAAGTGTTTTTTTAAATATTGTTGTTTTGTAACTGTTGTCAATGCTTTCTATTTGTTTGTAAATATTTCCTATTTTACAGACAACATTTTGTCTATTATAACTAGGACTACATAAATGGTCAATTCTTCAAGCAATTTAATTTATTGGTTTGTATCATTTTAATTATTTATAGTTTATAGTACGCTATTAAGATTATTACATGTTCTTTATTGCAAAATTAGATTTATTGGTATGAATTATTTCAATTATTATAGGGTATTTTCTTTGTTAAGATTATTATATGTTAATTATTGTAAATTTTTACAGTTTTTTAAAGGCTTTTGAAATATTGTTATTTTGTAACTGTTGTTAATGCTTTCTGTTTGTATTTTAATGTTTCCTATTTTACAGGCAATGTTTTGTCTACTGTAACTAGAAATAGATAAACGATTAATTCTTCATGTAATTTAATTTATTGGTTTGTATCATTTTAATTATTTATAGTCTATTTATCTAATAACATTATTATGTTATGTATCGCAAGTTCTTACAGTTGTTTAAAAGGTTTTTGAAATATTTCTATTTATTAACTGTTGTTTGTAACTTACATTCCGCCCACCTCTAGTCATTCTTTTCTTATGTTTTAGATTTTCTGGCCACACCATTTAGAATCCATTGTTTAGTTGCATTAAATATCAATTCTGGAATGGATTTTACTAGTTCAATTAATCTTCTTAGGAGGGATCTCCATCAGACGGTTGGAGAAGTTAATAAGATCACTGCTCTAGGTCTCTCTGGTCTCTATGATGAAAGTAAGCTTGAATTATTAAAAGAGACATTCTCTCAGCTTAGGCCACATTTTCGCTCATTTATGGTTAAATGGGATGAGATTTTGGAGTTGGTACTTGTCAATAATTGTCCATCTGTATTCCCAAATAAATTTGATGAGGACCTTAAGAAAGCAATAAAGCGAACCTACTATGAAGGTTGCGCGATTTATGAAGATTTCATGAATCCCACTCCTAAGATATCTTTTGCCTATACAGCTCCATTAGCTATTGGTTCTGGCTGTAATTCAAGCCTATTAGAGAAAGAGTCACCTCCCATCGTTTCATCTCCACCATTTGAAAGAAGGGCTCATAGCCCCGTTAACGCTAGTAAAATAAATCCTGCTGGACTCATATCAGATGAATGTCACAATGACTCACCCAGTATTTGCAACAAAGATAAGCCATTTAAAGAACACAATCCTAATATAAATCCTTATCGGATTCCACTTTGCTCAGAAAATAATTTTTTGTCTCCTAATGGTTTAAATTACCCAATGAACAGTTCACCTTATCAATGCAGTATGCACAGCAATGCCTCAGAGGCTAAATATTTTAAAAGTATTCCTGTTTCAAAGCCCCCAGTGGCGCTTCAACTACTCGATGAATCGAGTAACACCTTCCTACATGCCTCAGAGGCTAAATATGTTACAAGTATTCCTGTTTCAAAACGCCCAGTTGCGCCTCATCTACTCAATGAATCGAGTAACACCTTGTCAGATGCCTCAGAGGCAAAACATCTTAAGTACATCCCTGTTTCTACGCACCCAGCTGTGCCTGAAAAACATGATAATTCCATTGATATTTCATTAGATGCCTCAGGGGTGAGAGATATCCAATGGTTAAGAAATTTAAAGTTCCCAGATGCTTCTCAAAAACCTGATAACACCAACGACACCTCGTTGAGTACCTCAGGTACAAGATATTAAGTTATACTTCGAAAGAGCAGAGAACCCAGCCGTTCCTGGTCCATCTGGAAAATCCAATGACATTTCTTTAGACACATTAATTGATCAAACTCTTGATGGATCCTATTGTCTTAAGCGCCCAGCTGCTCCCACACTATTTTGTAAATCCAGCGACATTCCGTTGGACGCCTCAGTGGCAAATCATTTAGATAGCCTCAAATGTCTTAAGCACCCAGCTACGACCACACTATTTTGTAAATCCAGTGACATTTTGTTGGACACCTCAGTGGCAAATCATTTAGATAGCTTCCAATGTCTTAAGCGCCCGGCTGCGTTCACACTATTTTGTAAATCCAGCGACATTTCGTTGGACGCCTCAGTGGCAAATAATTTTGATAGCCTCCAATATCTTAAGCGCCCAGCTGCGCCCACACTATTTTGTAAATCCAGCGACATTTCGTTGAATGCCTCAGTAACACAAATATTCATTGATCCTAATTGTTCTGATCGCTCAACTGCGCCAGAACTGCCTAATCTCCTTAGCCCCACAGTGGAAGAAACTGTTACCCCAAATGATTTGACTTTACGCCGCACCTCCAGGAGGTCCCCAGTCAGTCATCTTGATAAAACTTGGTTCCATGAACCACCACATCCTGAATCTAAGAGCCCTGCTGCGCAAAAGACACCTAAGTCGTTGGTCATTACGCCGGGCAGAAAATTTGTTTTTTATGGCTTGCAACTGGAGAATGCCTTCAAGAGGTCTCCAGTCGGCCATCATTTCAAAACAAAATGGCCTCATTGAATGAAATGAAATGAATGAATGAAAAATAAACTTTATTCTGGGACTTATTGTCCCCTAAGAATAAAAATAATGCACAATTAAGAGTACAATTGTCTGGCCAATTATTTACAAATTAGATCTTCCAGTAATTAAAGCATACATTTTTTACAGGAAAAAAAAATTAAATTGAATAAAAAATAAAAATAAATTAATATATGAAATAATAATTATTAAATAAAATACAATCGTATATATATATATATATATATATATATATATATATATATATATATATATACACATATACACATACATACATACATATACATATATATACATATACACACACACATATATATATATATATATACACACATACACACACAAATACATACATACACACACACACACACACATACATACATACAAAAAAAAAAAAAAGTATTCATTTGATTATTGACATCTTTGCGGAAGATTGATTGTCTAAAAGGTACTGGAATAGGTTATTTTTAAAGGAGGTTATGGAAGCTGCTTTACGAATAGAAGTGGGTAAGGAATTCCAGAAGGAGGTAGCACGAATGATGAAGGATTTGTCAAAGGAAGCGGTTTTATGTGAGGGTATATATAGGTTAAAAGGTTGGGATCTAGTGTTTGGGTGGTGGATAGAAGAACGCAGAGTTAAAATAAATCAAGGATATAGGAAGGGTTTTGGGTTTTTAGGCATTGGTATATGAAGGTACCCAGAGAGTATTGCCGTCGAAATTTAGGAAATAGCCACCCAAGCTCAGAGTATCGGCAAGTAACGTGTGACCGCCTAGGGATCCCGAAGATAAACCTAATGAAACAGTTCATCAGTCTCCTCAGCTTCATCTCGAGATCCCCAGACAGTCCCCCATAAACCAAACAACAGTAATCAAAGCAAGGGAAAACAAGAGAGGACACTAAAAGTTGACGGGTACTCTGGGAAAAGAAATCTCGGGATCTATACAGTTGTTTAAGGATTATGATGGATTTTTTGGAAATTTGGGCGATATGGTTATTCCAGGAAAGGTGATGGTCAAAGGTAACTCCTAAATTTTTAATGGAGTTTTGGAACTGAATAGGAAAGTTATTAAGGTAAAGCAATAGGTAGTAAGGAAGGGTATGGAGGATGGGTTTTGAACCGATGAGGATAGCCTTAGTTTTCTTTGGATTCAGATATAACTTATTCTTCACTGCCCAACGGTTGATGTTATCAATGTCTTCCTGAAGTTTACGAGACGCCTCGAGCATATCTGAAGGATGGAAAGATAGGTAGATTTGAAGGTCGTCTGCATATAGGTGATAATTGGAATTGTGGATAAAGCTGGGTAAGTCATTGATATAGATAGAAAATAGGGTTGGTGACAGGGAGGATACTTGTGGAACACCTTGGGTTAAAGGTAGGGAAGATGAAGGAGGACTGTTGGGTATGATGACTGACTGGGAAAGATGAGATAAGAAGGAGTGGAACCAATTTAGGGCACTATTAGATAGGGAGAAATTTTGAAGTTTAGATAGGAGAATTGAATGGTCAACACAATCGAAAGCTTTTGAGAAATCAAACATGACAAGGATCGTAATTTTTTGTTGATCTATGGAGTAATAAAGGTCCTGTGTGATTTTCAACAAAGCTGACTGAGTGGAATAACCGGAACGGAAACCTGATTGGAACGGATTAAGGAGGTTATTATGCTCTAGGAAGGAGGTAATTTGGGCATTGACCAATCTTTCGAGTGGCTTTGATAAATTTGAGAGGATGGAAATAGGCCTAAAGTCTGATGCGTTGGATGGAGAAGGGATTTTATTTAACGGGCGGACTAAGGCCTTTCTCCAGGCTATAGGAAAAATAGAGTTTTGTAAGGAAAAATTATATATGTGAAGAAGGGCTGGAAGAATAGCTGGAAGACAGAGTTTGATTATTTTTATCGGGATTTGATCGGCACCGCAGTCATTAGTTCGCGATTTGAGAATGGAAGTGATAAGGTCATTGGGAAGAATGTGAGGGAAATAGAAGTTGTCGGGATTAAATGCAGCTTGAGGAGTAAAGTTTGACATTGGTAAGGAAATGGTTTGAAGTTTATCAGGAAAAGGATTTGAAAAGAAATAATTTAGGTCGTCGGGAGTGACTGGGAAATTGGAACAAGAAGAAGAGGAGCTGGTAATAGAGAATTTTCTAAGGATTCTCCACTTGGACTTTGGATCCGGGGCCAGGGATAGGATATTATGAAAATATTGTGCCTTGGTACGGCGGAGAGTAGATTGAGCGAGATTTCGAAGGTGCTTGAACATAGAATAATCCTCAAGTATCCGAGTGCGCCTGAAACGTCTTCTGGCAGCATCTCTTCTTTTCATAATTTCTTTAATTGCTGGGGTAATCCAAGGAGCTGGGGGACGCCGGAATATGGATGTTTTAAGAGGAGCTAAGTGATTGAGGAGTGAAAGGAGATTTGATGAGAGGCATTCCACCATCTCATCAACGGAATAGGAAGAGAAGATAGGTTCAATAGAATGTGAGAGGTTATCAAGAAGAGGATTTATACTTTCCGGAGATAATGATTCGAGATTACGCCAGGAGATCTGCTTAGGAATGGGGATGGGAGTGAGGATATTGTACGATATTTGAATGAGGTCATGGGAGGAGAGAAACGGTACGGGATGTTGGGAGTATGTAAGTAGTTTTTTAGGAGAATCTATAATAAATAGGTCTAGGAGAGTATCAGAAAACTGGGTATGATGGGTTGGTTGGAATGGTACAATAAATAGATCAAGGGAATAAATTAGGTCAATTAGGTATGTTTTATCAGAGGAATTGGTAAGGAGATTAGTATTAAGGTCTCCTGTTATTATAATGTTATTATATTGGGGAATATGGGTGAGAAGGGACGTTTCAAAGGTTGGATCATATTTGACTTGAGGAGGGCGGTAGGCTACAGCGTAAATAAGAGAGGAAGATTCAAAGCTGATTTTGGTGAATATGTATTCTATATGAGGAGTTTCGGAAGAGGGGGATTTTTGAAGGATTTTAACTCTCATGCTATCATGAACGTATAGACCAACGCCTCCCCCATTTCGGTCCACACGGTCATGACGGACGAGAGTATAATTAGGAACATTTACAGAGGAAGAGGGAACACTCGGTTTGAGCCAGGTTTCCGAGATGGCAATAATATGGTAGAGATTGTGTAGAAAGTGGAAAAGGAATTCATCATAATGTGCTAGGAGAGATTGAGAGTTAACATGACAGGTTAAAAGGATGTTATTCATAGGAAGAGAAAGAAGAAATAGTTTTTGTTGAAGGGTTTGTGATACTGACTTAGGACGCTAATTAAGGAAAAAGGTACAATTTGATTACTAAATTTGATAGATAGCGAAACAATAGATAGATAAAGACAAATAAAGAACAAATATAAATATAAATTCACAGAAATATGTAAAATATGTAAAATACAAATACAAATGAAAAATGGTATAAAAAAGAAAATCGTAGGAAATCGAAAAAGAGTAAATTCCTTTTGTTTTATAGAAAATGAACAAACAATAATTAAAAATATATATAAGTTATTGAAGACGGACTTAGAAATTTTAAAATGAAATATAATGTATAAAGACAGAGAAGATAATGTTTTTGGACAGCTCTTGAAATTCTGTGATATATAGAAAGATAAAAATGAAATATAAAAGTGAAATACAAACATAAAAAAGTAAAGAAAACTAAATATATGAAAATAAGTAATGAATGAAAATAAGAGCAGGAAACTGTTTCCTTTCTCTCATTTAAAAATTTCCAAATCCTCCGGTTTGTTAACAATCACGACAGGCTGACCATCATCACGGCGGTACCTGACCCTTCCTCGGGCGAACCAGACGTACTTCACCTTGCCTGCAGCCCTCACCTGCCTAGCTAGCCAGTAAAGCTGCCTGCTGGCCGGAGTCATCTCTTCCCCGATATAGATTTTATCGTCACTGTCCCATCCGAGGTGTCTGGTGGTAAAGTCCCTTTTCACTTTCCGAAGACGGATTAACTCGTTTCGGATCGTTCACATGTTCACATGTTCCTAGAACTAAGTGCCCAGCTGCACTAAATCTTTACAATAACAGAGGTATTTCATCAAATAACCCCCTTTATTATGCTTGTCAATGGCGAAACTCCTCCAAGAGGACGCTTGTCATCCACCGCCTTACTCAAAATTGGTCTCATCGGTCTCACGAACAGAAGTTTGAGCGCCCAGCTGCGCTAGACTTCCAAAAAAGCAATACACATTTTTAGAAAGTTGCCTTTTCCAACAACAGACAAAAACCGCTGTTTACCTTCAGGAGGCCCTCAGTTTGCACTTTCATTGGTCCTAACTGGCTTAATCAGCCTCATAACAAAGAAATTCCCCATGCAATAGAATCAGGTTCTCAGGAATCGGACGACACTCCTATGGAGAATGATTGTTCTCATCAGGATAGTCAGAATCGTGCCTCCATAGTGAACTCAGTTTATTATAGGATTCCTCCGGTTAGATACCGAACCCTACAAGAAGCATTACAGGTTATAAGAATGCTAATATTCTTACTTCGAGTAGGGGGTGCCGAGTTATTGACTTGGAGGTGTCTGCTGTTTTGTCTTCTGTTACGACCAGGCTAGGATTTGGAAAATGCTTTCTTTGTTTCTTGATGAATGCCTCTTGGTTTGTGACAGCCCCTAATTTGCTAATTCACATCTTGAAACCAGTTTTGCAGATAATATTTTTGTTTTTTGGTTCAAAAACAAGTCTATACCCAATCATTACAGGCTCCTTCTTCAATTCCTTTGCTCCTCAAACCGATGCCTTCTTTCATAGTTTGAAGTTCCCTGCTGCTTAGGGTGCTTTGCATGTTGGGCGGTCGACTGAGTCAGTATTATGGTGCCAGACACCCATTTGTTGGCCAGACGTTATTCACCTGGGGTCATACCCATTTTTAGATCCTGTCAAAGTATGTCATTGTAGTTTGTAGTAGGATGAAGGCATTGCAGAAGTAAAGTTTTCATGAAAACTTTGGTGGGCGGTATGTTGAGGCCAACGTGTGTTTTGTTTATCTAGCTGAGGTCACTTAATTCTTGGTTCAAATTAAGATTATTATAATTATTTCTACCTCATGTACAATTAAATTGGTTATAAAGAATCAATTTGTTTTTTAGGTTGTCAATTGTATAAATTTTATTTTTATGGTTATTAATAAAAACATCTGTCATATGTCGAAACCGACAGATTAGTGTTCGTTATATATTTGGATTGAATTGATTGATTTATGCGTGGGTCTTCTGGCGGCTGCGTGAGTCACGTGACGTGCCACCTCTCCTCCTCAAGAAGAGTCAGTGTGCGACAAGACATTAAAGGAAAGAGGCATGTCTACCTTGGAACAAGGTTATGTCGGACGAGAGAGCTCTCTCGCTACATGTTTTTACATTCCGAGCGCAAGGCTCAACAATCCAGATGTGATACTAAGAAACTATATAGCATCATCTGTAATTGTTTTACCCACCACGGGTCTCTAAACGGCATCTACTACATTCACTCACAAAGCCAAGCCATCGTTGAACCATATTTTGTTGGACTTTACCATGGTAATTTATTAATGTTTATTGGTTATAATAAACGGTTATCTTTGTATGCAATGTTAAATTATTATTAAGGTATAATTGTTCATTAACTTATGCATAATAATTCATAAGCTTTATTTATTTATAAGATGATGAAGAAAGGCTGCATTATATCTAAACTAACCTTGTTAATTATGTAATAAAGTTACAGGCAAAATGTTTATTTAACGATATTTATTCCATTGAGCTACCAGCTTCAAAAAAGCGGACGGTTTTCGGCTGAGTTCACTAAGAACCCTTAGCCGCCGCAACATATACTTTAATCATAGTGGTCCTATCTGCGCCCCATTTGGTTCCACTAAGTGTTCTCAATATCTGAAGCTTTCTGGTACATGTATCCTTCAATGATTTTATGTGATAATCCCAAGATAGACGCCTGTCGAAGAACAGTCCTTGGAATTTATAAGTGTTAACATAAGGTAAGAGAGAATCTCCTAGGAAAAGATTTGGTGATTGGGTGGTGTTTCTTTTTCTAGTAAAGTGGACACATTTAGTTTTTTTTGTCGAAAAACGGAGCCCTGATGATTCAGACCAGAAGTAAATATGGTTTAATGTATTTTGAAGTTTTTCTTTTATAAAAATGGGATTTTTCGCTCGGCAAATAATAGCTAGATCGTCGACAAATAGCATTACCTTAACTCCTCGTGTTATGTTTTTTCCGAGGTCACTAATAGCTAGGTTGAAAAGTACTGTGCTTAAAACACATCCTTGTGGTACTCCGGTTTTTTGATTGCATTGGTTAGATGATTTCGTTCCAATAAGAACCTGAAATGAACGATCGGAAATGAATCCCTGAATAAATCTGGGTAAATTACCACTAAAACCTAATGGACTTAGTTTCTTAAAAATATATAATTTATCCGTCTTATCTAAGGCTTTGAACATGTCAAAGTAAATCGCAATAGCTTGTTCGCCTTGGATAAACGCAAGGCAGGTCGGAACGCTGGCACATTTTAAGTATTTCTTCTTAGACGTGGTGTTTCTGATCATCTTCTTATCCATTCATCATTCAACAGTCAACTATACTTTTATCATCAAAGTTCGTTGGAGTCGTGCAATCAGTCTCGTATCTCGTCTCGGTCAAGCCACGAACCTTTCCAGATCATGCTGCTTGACAGTGTCAGAGGTTTTGGTGGAAACCGCTCTTCCAAACGGTACATGCACATCCTCGTTGACCACTTCACAAGATGTGCATGAATCTCAATAACAAGGGCTCAAACGCTAAAGATTTCATAAACTTACTAAATTCCATAGTTAAACAAAATAAAGGCTCAAATATTCTGACTGACCAATATACAGGCATAAACTCAACCGAATTTCTCAACTATTTGAAGCGAGTTGGGACACAGATCGTTTTCACGTGCGTTGACAACCGTGCATCTAATGGATTAAACGAATGATTAAATCAAACATTAGTTAATCGACTGCGATGTAAAATCAACGATGACACTAAAAGAGGACGGTCAACCTAAGCAGTAGAATGTGCAAAGGAATATAGTACCATCCACAGTCCCACCCATTTTACACCATCTTGCAGGGGTAAAAATCTCTCATTATCTCCACTTGATGGGAACGCTCCATCCTATTTAGAAGAAGACCGCAAAAGATAGCCTTCCAAAATTTAACGAAGAATTTCAACATCAATAAGAAACGAATTGATAACAATAGACAAGGGCATACTTTCAACGTTGGAGAGTTAGTCTACGTCGAAAATGGAAATAATTTAAATTGAATGTTTGATCCAATTCGAATTGGAGCATTCCCAGTCGTCAGACAGATTTCCTCATCTTTCTACAAAGCAGTCAGTGGTAGGAGGAAGATCTCCAACTTGTTTTTACTCCAGCAAGCCCCTTCCTTACTTTCCGCCGCCACCCCAAGAAGCGACCTCAAGGGGGGAGGTGTAAGGTTACTTGAGCAACCTTTAATCCTATGTCCATTATTTATCATCTGTGTTTCTTAATTTATCTTGAAACATTCTTTAACCACTTTCAGTTATTGTGTAATGTTTTCTGTTACTAACTGTTAAATTTACCTGTAGTTTAATTCTTTACTTTTATTGAATACATCACATTCTAACGATCTTAGATACATTACATATATCATTGTACATGTTTGACTTAGATGTTACATTCTTTCAACTAACTTATTTATCTTATTGTTAGAGTATTCATAAATATTTATTTTAGGAATTTTAAATTAGGTATTTACATCTTCTAATTGGATTTTCTAAAGGACGTATCGAATGTTAAACATTTCTAATAACATATTAACAATTCAAAATATTCGCAATTTAATGCACAGACTATTAAACTATAATATAAAACATAGTTAAATTAAACATATTAAACATAGTCTTATTTATATAATATAGGTGAGGAAAATATTTAAGCAAAAAACTGATATCATTTCCAGATTCTTCATCTCAAAAAACATGTAAAAGAAATGGTAAAAAAAAATTATTTTTGATTTCGACAAAATTAAGTTTCTACATGTTTTTTGAGATGAGGAATCTAGAAATAATATCACTTTTTTGTTTAAAAATTTTCCTCACCTATAGTATATAAATAAGACGTTTTAAAATGACATATTTTTATTTCAAATTGCATAGAAATCCTAAGATTCATGAATAATTTAAAATTAATATCTGGTTTTGGTTAAAAAATATGTAATTTTTTTTTTAATTGGTCTTATTTGAAATTTATTGTGTCAAAAGTAAAATAATAATAGAAATAGATCATTTTAAAAAGTCTTATTTATATAATATAGGTGAGGAAAATTTTTAAACGAAAAACTGATATTATTTCCAGATTCCTGATCTAAAAAAACATTTAAAACCTTAATTTTGTCGAAATCAAAAATAATTTTTTTTTACCTTTGAAATTTTGTAGGATTTTAGAAGTCAAGGGGCTGTCAATTTCTGAAAAAATGTAAATAATTTGCGCTATCTCACATATTTCGCAACCGATTAAGACAAAATTTTAAGGTCATCTAGAAGCCTTAAAACTGCATAGTTTAGCCCAACTCCGGAGGTCGCAGGATTTCCCCTTATTTAAATATCTCAAGTTATAGCTGACCGTGGATTTTTTCATTCACATCAGTTTTTGTCCTCTAAAATCGGGAGTAATACGCATGTATAAAAAGCAGAATGTATGCTGATTCTACTGGTGCTATTATTGTTGTAATCGGTTGAACACAGCAGTTGTTATGACCGGTAGAAAATGTTGATGAAATCACAACTTCAAAATTCTAACCTCCTCAAACGGGGTAAAAAATTAATATTTTTTGATTTTGGTAAAATTTTACATATAAAGGTTTTATGGTTCGATAAATCAAGATTTGAGGTCAGTTGTTCATGAAAAAAAGTTTTCACTGATTTACAGCGGATTTCCTTGGAATTTTGTCATTTGTTTGGAGGTTTTAGCACTCTAAAGCCGGGTAGTAGTGTTTTGAGCATAACGAAAGTATTTTTATTTAAAAGAGCATACATAACTACAATTAAACGTGAAAGAATCACTTCTCTATCTTGACTTAGAGCTGAGAAAAAAAATAAAACTCGATTTTCATATTTTATTTTTTTACTCGGCTCCTAATGCCCATTGGTGGCTATAACTCTAGTTTTGCACTATTATAGGTCCCTATTACCCACTCAAAAATCGGCATTCGAATCTGTGAGTTACAACTCAAACGTCCCCTTGTCGGATATTTTTGTGTGAATAGCATCCGCCACAATGCTGCATACATATTCTAATGTTTAATACGCTGATATGATTTTTGTGTATGGTTTCTGTAACGGTAATGCTTTAGAAGCGGTGCGGGAGTATGCGCGCCGATTTCCAAATAGAAGAGTGCCTAATCGACGAGTCGTTTCGTTAACTTTTAACAGACTACGAGAGACAGGGTCATTCTTAATACGTAATGAAGGCGATCAATTCCAGGCAGCAATAAGAGCAGATTATTGGAGAAGAAATTGTGTCCAACGCCACTTCGATAACAATCCTGAGAATAGCATCTGAAGAGCATCTGCTGCATTAGCAATATCGCGGCAAGCAATATAGCGAACGTTGAAAGGTGATAATCGCTGCCCATACCATCTTCAAAAAGTTCAGAATTTATTAACTCAAGATTATGTCAAGAGATTGAATTTTAGTAACTGGTTTCTTTACAAAATTCGCGATGATAATTTATTTCCATTAAAAATTATATGGACCGATGAAGCTACCTTTACAAGAGGAGGAATTGTTAATCAAAGAAATTATCATGTATGGGCTCTTGAAAATACCAGAGCTATTAGAGAGAATAGGTTTCAGCATGAATTTGCTATTAACGTTTGGCTTGGAATTTGGAACGTATTACTGGTGGGACCATATTTTTTACCTGGAAGATTGAATGGTATCACATTTACACATTTTTTAGAGAACGACTTTTCTAATTATTTAGATGACATTCCCTTACAGCAGCGGATTGAAATGTTGTTCCAAACTCGATGGATGTCCAGCTCATTAAAGCAGAGTTGCTCGTGCTTGGCTGGATATAAATTATCCACAACGATGGATTGGACGTGGAGGAGTATGGGGAACCTTGAAGCAGAAAGTTTATTCGGTGTCAATCAACTCAAGAGAACAATTAAGAGAACGAATCATAGATGCAGTGCACTAAATATCATCAGAACAATGTTTAGCTGCAATTTATCAAGTGAGTGCTAGATGTAATGCTTGCATTGGTGCAAGAGGACAACATTTTGAGCAATATTTACATTAAAAAGAACATAACATAAATATAAATGTAAATAAATAAGTATAAACATGAAAACTTGTTTTGTTTCTTCTTTTTTTTTTTGTGATTTTCTCTAAAACTAAGCAAAAACTAGCAAATCTCTAAAGGACTTTTTGTCTTAGTTTTTTGGTCCCCTATAAATTCCTGAAGTTGTGCAATTTAAATTCGGGACACCCTGTATAATTTAAAGACAAGCAAATATCTATTCATATAAATAAGCAAGCCTTGGCGTATTTCCTGCTCGGCTCGTCTCTCCTAACAAAAAAACAACAATATACTATAAAACCGGACTCCAAATCTTTTCCGAAAAGACCCAGTTCATGGGCACCAAAACATCAGACAGAAATGTGTTACAAACTAAATATGAAAACATAAAAAAGTATCTCACATTAAATACCTAGGAGGAACGATCCAAACAACGGGACTAGACACAACATCGTTCAGGAAACAGTACTCAAATTGTAAAAGGCTTATAAACTCACATAGAACTATTATTACAAAAAAGCAATATCTCTCAATGATAAGCAAAGGCACCATAACGCTGTCATTTTAACAGAGACCCAGTACGCAGCTGAAATCACGATAAAAAAAAAAGGATAACCAAGATTCATGACATTGAAAAACAAGAAAGGAAAATGCATGATCTAGTTTTTAGAAATAGGATTTGGATTAAGCGACCGACTGAGGTACAGTACAAAAACTCAGAAATCATAGCAGAACTGTTTAGAAAAATACGCATTAAATTCTATTGACACTTTCACAAAATGAACGAAGATCGACTTACAAAAAGAATTTTCAACATAATGAGCGCTAGCAAATTAAAAACTAATTGGCTGAAAGAGACTCAAAATGACTAGAATCAATACAAAATTTCAGAGGATGATAATATTAACCTTCCGGTGGGCGCGCGGTTGCTACTCACACCAACGGGCGCGCGGCGGCATTTTGGCCGCTTCCGAGTTTGTTCACTTTTCATGTATATAAATGGTGTCTTTGTATTTCTTATCGCTGCTTTTTTAACTGAG
This sequence comes from Euschistus heros, assembly GCA_003667255.2. Lineage (NCBI taxonomy): Eukaryota > Metazoa > Arthropoda > Insecta > Hemiptera > Pentatomidae > Euschistus > Euschistus heros. The sequence goes on from RCWM02000038.1 coordinate 1,753,149, forward strand.
ACAATAGGAAGGACACCATTACATTATAAATATTTTTTTTAAATCCTTTATTTATATTTTTTTAAGGGAATAAAAATCTTGAATATTGATATACAGTATTTCGGCTATGCTATGGCATTCTTATTAATCTAATACATATAAAAATGATCATAAATCAAAATGAACAAGGTTTAGTTTAGTACATAAGTTTTTACTAGTTTTGGTGACATCTTCCGCCCTCCTATAACGTTCCCTGTGTGAGAGAAAAATTTGCAGATGTTTTTTTGATTTTGGAGCAAAAACATATTATAAAACAAAACTATCAAGAAAAAACAGTTCACGAAGAGGCGCGCGGCGGCAATCTGGCCCTGGCACTCCTGACCAGACGTGCTCAACTTTGGAACTGACAGACACAGACTGTTTTTGAAGAAGACTGTTGCCTAATGTGCTTATATAGGAATACCGGAGGGCCTCGCTGTGCTACACTAGCTTATTAGACAAAAATGTATACAAACAATTTTATAGAAAATTTAGTTACCTTTAATTTTGATCTATAGCATATTATACTACAGGGATATAATAAAAAAAAAGAAAAAAAGAAATGGGACCATCAGCCCTCCCCCCGCCATAAGTTAAACCCCCAGGGGCGGTGACTAGATACTACAGATCAAAATTAAGGGTAATTAAATTTTCTATACAATAGTTTGTATACATTTTTGTCAAACTCTCAACGGTTTCGTGATTTACTTACGTTATTAAAAGTCAATATTTTTCGAAAAAAAAAAAAAAAAAAAAAAAACAATTTTTAGAAAAAAACCCAAAAAAAACCGACTTCATGATTAAACCTACATACTGAATTAAAAAATAAAAAATAATATTTTAATTGCTTCGGAACAAAAACCATTAAATGACAATCAACGAAATCATCGACACTTATATACCTATTTACAATTTATGATCATTTATTTTTTGAGTCCGTGCCAGCCAAGGACAGTTTAATCCTACATTTGCAATACACTTTCGAATGGCCGGAGACAGCGGTGTGGCGGTGATGAAACAGTGGGAAGATCTTTAAAATTACCATTTTTTTTTCAAATTCTGTTTGTTTTGGTTGGCACCGATTCCAAAAATAAATGATCATAAATTATGAAAAGGTATATAAGTGTCGATAATTTCGTTAATTTTCCTTTAATGGTTTTTGTTTTTAAGCAATTAAAATATTTTTTTAGTTCAAGTATGTAGGTTTAATCTTGAAGTCGGTTTTGTTTTTTTTTTCTAAAAATTATATTAATTTTTTACTTTTCAGTGGTGGGAGTATTTTTGTTTATACAGTCGATTCTCGATCTTCAAGCTACCCTGAAAAATATTTCGACTTACTGAACAAAGAATTATCGAGGTTATCATTCCACTTATCTTCATATAATGGGAAAATTGAACACAAAATTGTAGTTGAAATCATTACGTATATTTTTCATTAATGTGCATGTTGTTTGTACATACATATACAATCATTGATACAGAAAATTAAATACCCGGTACCAATTTATCATATAACTTTCAACTGAACTGCGCTTTTTTCTAAAGGGTGCCTAAAAGTAGACTTACCGCCTTCCACCAGTGGCGATCTTTTCTTTATTCTTTAGGATGGTTAAAAGAGAACTACGCGGAATTCGGAATTCACTAGCAACAAACGCTCAACTCCTTTCTCATTTCTCCACTTTACAAATCATATTTAACTTTTCGTTAATTGAAGGAATTTTCAATAGCCACTGTAAAACTACTCGAGTGAATAACTATTAATAAGTGACTGGTGTAACTATGAACTGGAAAGATAAACAATGACGGGAAACAGGAAACAAATTGCACATGAAATTCTTTAAATTTGAGTTCGAGTTACAGAGACGATGACTTCTAATATGTAGGTAGTTCATTTCATAGAGGTGGTCCTAGAAGTTGACTCTTTTGAACCCTATTTTCAGTTCGACTTATTTACAAAATGTTTAACGTTTTCTCTCTGAAATCGTCTCTTTGAGGTGAAATTTAAATGTAATGTACTTCCGACCGTAGATTTTGTTCGAATTATTTAAGAATTCAGCTTATCGAAGTACGACACATCGAGAGTAGGCTGTATATGTAAATTATCAATTTTGTTAATAATTTATATTTAGTTACCATTGAAATTTTAGATTATTATGTGATTTTTATTAACTTTTTTTTTTATGATTTTTAATAACTGTTCAAAAGTTCTGCGTTGATTTCAAAATATTTCTTATGGGACCACCTCTGAAGTATGCCCTACCGATCTAAAAAAGAATAATCAAAATTGATTGAGAATTGACCGAGTAATCGCGTAACATACACAAAAAAATATATAAATAAAAATAAATAAATAAATTTAAAAAAAAATACAGATGAGTTGAGAACCTCCTTTTGTTTTTAAGTCGGTTTAAAAATAATGTTTACCTCACTTTTTGCCAAACATTTGCTTCAAGAACTTAAAAAGTAAATTTAATGTGATTTTTTTTCTAACATTTATTTAAAGAAAGTATTACAATCTGCCTCAATGTGGGCAATAAGTAATATGGATGGCTCAATGGATCCATTCACAGAATGTGTACAATATGAAATAAAAACAAAGAAAGTGAACAATAAAAAAAAGTGAATAATAAATAAAAATAAGTAAAGCAGTAAGTTCTTTTTCGATGACATCGGCTGGTGTTGATGAGTGCAAATGCCAGATTACCACTCTTTTTTTTTAAAAATTATTTATTGAGGGATTATTACAATCTGCCACAAATGTGGGCAATAAATAATATAGATGACTTCATAATTACATTCACACAATGGATTACCACTCTAAGTGCTCTCTCCTGTAGAAGTTGGTAGGTCTGTAAATATGCCTTGGTATCTGACAGACACTTCACAATTTTTCTGTACGTTTCTGGCGAGTCTGGCATAATCTTTGTGTCATTTGTCCGGCAATGAAATGTATATTAATCAATGCCTTCTGTTTGATTTAATTGGACGGATAGGAGCTCATTTTTTTTTATATTTCTTACAAAGATGGAGGGGGGGGGGCTTAATTTCTTTTGGGGTGATATTAGTCTCTATTGTCTCTGATGTGTTTGATAAAACTTAGTAAGGGTTTGGTGTAAAGAATAGCGACTCATTAGTAAATACTTGGGTTGAAGGGCCTAGTAGTGATTCCATGTCTGTTGTTCTATGGTGTTACTGGAGGAGCTATTCTACTAGAGAGTTTTGGTTTCTGTTTTGCTGGGAAGTTCCTGGGTGTGTTTTCTAAACTTCTAGATCTTTTAGGGTTCGTATTTTAACTGGACATTACCATATGGAAATATCGCATGCTACTATAGCGCTCATATAATTATTATGAAGAAAAGAAAACAAAGAGAATGCAAAAAATATATATATAGATATATAGGTTTACGTATGACAATACGTAATAATCTAAGGAAAGCACCAGTAGCACCTTCCCTGACAGCGACTGGCAAGGCACTGGCTCAGCCTTGGTGGTGGTACTACTAGTAAATAAGATAGCCACAGTACATGCCAGTCTCATGCCACTCATAAACACAATAGTCTTTTATAGAGTTTATAAACAAGCTGTTTACTCACGTTTAGTGCGCTGTAATAAACCTAAATCCTAATAGATTGTTCACAATTTTTTTTTTTACATGTTGTTTTATTCTAAAACACTGGTCAAAAGATAGAACACTATCTAAAACACTTAACCCAGATAGATCTAACGTACTACCGTACGATATAGCCGCGAGTGCAGAACTAATGTGAAATTAACGTAAATTTAATCTACAACTTCCACGATTCTTTTCATTTTTCTGACGATTGTGGAAGGTACTAGAAGCAAATTTTTGATAAAAAGTTAGGTAAAAAGTATTTGTTTTGCAAAACCTATCGATTTATAGAAAATTTAGATAGGTTTAATTATTAATAGTAATATAGTTTTTAAAGATCCAATGTTTTTGAGATACAATCGTAAAATTCAAAAATGGGACCTTCTCCCCTCCCCTCCACCGTTAGCTCACCCCCACCCCAGGGGCGGGTACTTTTAGTATATTTATCTTCTAACTACTCCTAACGAAGCGCTGAGGAAAAAAATAACCAGATATTTGACGCACATTACACCCCTCATTTTAGCACTCATTGACTGGTTGAGAAAGCTGCTGATTACTTTATACAGAGGTCTTCTATTGTAATGGCTAAGATGTTAGAGATTTTAAGAAATGGTAGGGGTGACTCTTGGGAGACTAAAACCAGACTCTTCGACCCAAGTGTGGCATCAACTCTACTTTATGCCGCTGAAATATGGGGTCTTCTTTACCTGGAAGTAATACAGAAAGGCCAAGTCAGTTTTTTTAAGTCATTGCTTCAGTGGCCAAGATGTACGCCAAACTATATCAAACGCCTAGAATGCGGGAAATATCCACTCAGTGTTCAAGTGCTGAAACAAGTTGTCAACTACTGGACAAAGTTGAGCTTAATGGAGGAAGTATATATTCTTACCTTGGATGTATCTGAAGGAAAGTCTGACGAAGTATATAAGTAGGTGACCCAAGTAAAATCGATAGCGGTGGAGTTGGGTTGTCAAAACTTGTTCTCAAGAGTACAACCCCAAGGACTGAGCACGTTTAAAGAAGACATCCTAGAAAAGATGAAGAACCATCAGTTTTCAAAGGATGTAAATAGAACTTTGAATTCCACCAACAACCCTAGGTATAGAAAAATATGCAATTTTAATTTAGCAAGCCCGGAAGATTACATGCTGTTTCAGACAAATTTTAAGAAAATCAGAGTTGTGGGTCACCTAAGAGTCTCAAGCGGGGATTACCTAAAGGTGTTTATAAAGGACACAACACTAATTATGAAAGCCAGCGAAGCCTGCATGGCCTGGGGTGTTTTGGTGTCGGATCCCTAGAGCCATTTTCTTACTCCGTGCATCAAATTTGAAGAGCAGAGAAACAAATTCTTAGGTACATACATTTCTGAATCATTGTCTATAGAGGAAATCTTAAATGTAGATTGTATTCAAAAATTAAATAGACTATATTATTTTGTGCCATAGACTGAAAAGCTAAATGTTTTTATTTTTTGGAATAGAGTTCTGACTATGGTCTTATTGTGGTTCTTTTCTAAATTACTGGGTCACTGATTCTCTGATTCTCTTAACTATTAATTAAATTCAATAATGACTAAATATGACTTGGTGGGAAGTTATAAATCTGTAATTCTGTATATCTTGTAATTGCATTGATCTTGTTATTAAGTTGATAATTATTTTATTTATTTATTATTATTATTATTATTTTTCTTATGTAAAACTGTCTAAACTATTTCTTTATATTTGTAGTACTTATATAATTTAATATTATCTATACAAAGTCCTAGTGCTGCTAGACAAAAAAAAATAATTGTTTTATTTCGTATGTTATTTGTACAAGAAATATCTTTTGCAAATAAATTAAAATATTGATTGATTGACTGGTCTAAAGAGGGTTTTAAACCGTAACAAACTTTTTTTATCATTTAATTATTTAGTACGTGGATAGGTGAGGTTTAAGAAATTTCATTTGCATTTCAATGTTTAAATATATTTACATTTTATAAATTAATCATTTCACAAATTGTCTTATAATTTTATTTTTACTGTATTATTTTACATTTCTACTAGCTAGGAATTCCTACATAACTTACACACCTGCGTTTTTTTTTTTTGTTGCTGTGTAATGTTTATTACACACAAATAGTTTGGGCTTGTCACATATTTTGTAGAATATTTATTTTCATTACTTGTCCAAAGAAAACAACAACCCCGAGCGACTGCTTTTTTTTTTTTTTTTTTTTTTTTTTCCGAAATTCTTTTCATTTTACGTCCCATTGCCTCGAATGCTCGACGTAGGAGTGTGACGTAGCCTTGCATGTGTTTTTTTTCGGTTTTTAACGTTTTTTATTCGTGTATAATACAGAAATATATTGAATGGTAGTTTACATAAACCAAATTGACAACTGGAGAGAAAAAAAAGCATCATTTGGTTCCTATAAGACCCAGGATAGCTGTGCAGATATCTACTACCAGAACATATCTACAAATAAATAAAATAGGCTCTGTCCGTGGACGGTGGATCTTATCAGACACAACCATGTTTTTGTTTACAAATGTTTAATGTGTTAGAAGAAAATTATTTTCTAAGGGATACTTAGAAGAATACACCCAAAAATAATTTGTTGACATCACGAGAATCAAAGAGCAACTATTTGGATCTAAAAAGACCTGCGAACGCTGTGCGAGTGTATGTTTTGCGGGTTTGAATTTTGAATATTTAGTGATTTTAAGTATTTTTCACAACCTTTGAAACGTGAAGATTTCTTTTATTTTCTAACTATTGGGTTGTCCGGTAATTAATGCAGGATTTCATGCTTAAACCAAATCCTGACATTATTACTTAAGGGATTATATACCTGATACATTACTTTTACTCTACGTCGTAGTTTCGCTGAAAGTCCGACTTTTTGGCTATTTGATTCTCGTGATGTCAACAATTTATTTTAGGGTGTATCCTTCTATATATTCTTAATAAAATAGGTTTTTATTTAAAGTAACATAAAATTGCTACTCGGCTCCCAATACTCATTGGCGGCTATAACCCTAGTTTCGCACTATTGTAGGTCCCTACTACACTACTACCCACACAAAAATCGGCATTTAAAGCTATGAGATATAAGTCAAAACGTCTCCTTGAAGGATGAAACCAAGTATCAGATCTGTATAATGGGATCTTATTTAATAGGACTTTTGGGGCGAAACTGCGACGCAGATTAAAAATAATGCATAAGGTTTTGGTTTTGATTAAGAGATAAATAATCTCTTTAATAATAATATAAGTTTTTGATTTACACATGAAATCCAGCATTAATTCCCGGACAACCCAGTAGATCAGCGTTTTTTAATAGCTGATATTTCTATATATTAAGGACGCTATCCCGCAATGCTGGAAAGTTGTGCAGGATCATAACACCAGTAAGTGACAGAAAACGTGGATTTTTATAAACCACTAAAAAAAAGTTAACTTTATTTAATTTAAAAGAATTTAAATATCATATATCCTCTGATGAGTTAGCATGCCCTATATATGGAATATATTCAAAAGCTGGCGTAGAGGACTTGGGCGCCCCCTGGACTCTGGCTACTCCTCGTGGGTTCGGGTGCTCTCGATTGCCTTCTTCGTGTTCGGGTCGATGTTTAGACTTAATAATTAATAATTAATTTAATTTTAATGACCAACGGATGTTGACGACCTAGCTGTTTAACGCTCTCTAAAAGCAACTAAAAGAACAAACAATAAATACCATACACCAGTTTTTGGTTAAAATAAAAGAAATATAACGAATTTATAACTAAGTTTTTAAACTAGCGAATTCAAGTGGGAGCTTATTATGAAAATATATGTATCTGCTGTGGTCCGATTCACAACGTCAGCAGTTAGATCACTATTGATATGTTTTATCGTGAGTTTGGAGGAGCATTAAGGATTTCGGATTTTAAGGGTGGGATACAAAAAGAATTGTAAGCTTTAACCTTACAGCAGGCGCGCTGGGGTCAGAGCGACCCTATTATTAAATAACTTCTGAATACCTGCAACAATATCCCAGACCTCTACTTCTATTCTTAAAGTGACTTTGAAGGGTGGTGTGGTGGGAGTTGGCTTGAGTTCTCATCCTCTCTTCATTTTTTAGTTTTCGTTAAAGTAGAGAAATCATTGTTGGGGCCGTCTTGACCCCGCACGACTAGTCATGTGATAAAATCATTTGATGTGATAAAAATAAGATTGTTTTAAAAAAAATTGGCTTTTGGTCTGATGAAAGCACATTTGGAGACAAGATTAACAATTCTAACATTGCCTACTACCACGAGGGAATTTTTGAAAAGATATAGTCACATCCCTACGACTTCCGAAGATCCTCCTCAAAAACTCTAAGCATCGTCCAAGGGGTGCTATTATTGTGATACGAAAAAGGACAAGACTGCAAGAAAAACCTGTGATATTTGCAAACATAATGTGTGCAAAGAACAAAAGAAATTAGTCAGTCTTCAATGCACCATGGCTGAATACGAATACGTTGTTTAAAACGTGTTTGATATTTATTATATTTAAGGTACCTAACTAAAGCTTAACTTAGTTTTTATATCAGATAGTTTTATGTCTTCGTTAATTTTATATTGTTTTATTGTATTTATTACATTAGATAAAGGTTTATTATTTCGTTAAATTTCTGAGTATTCATTTTACTTTAATTATAAATATATATGTAAATAAAACGTTGGAAAACAAAACTAATGAACCTATATGTATCAGTTATAAGTACATAATCTCTCTGGGGCATTTGATAATGTACCACGAGTGGAACTCAAACGGGTGCTTGAGGACAAGGGAGTGCCTAGTTCCTTAATACAGGCAATCCTTAGCCTATACCAGAAAACATATGGGACGGTCAGGCTCAATGGAAATAAATCGGACATATTCCAAATGGTAAGAGGGGTAAAGCAAGGGGATAGCTTAAGGCCATTGCTTTTCATAATATACATGGACAGGATAATATGGGAAGCTAAACAAAGGAGTCCCAAATTCAAAGTAGGAAACTGGAGAATGCATCCCATATACATCCAGAATTTGGTATTTTCCGATAACATTCTTTTAATTGCACAGAGCAGAGTGGCTCTGCAGGAAGCGCTGGAAGTGTGGGAAGAAGCACTGAGCCGAAAAGGGATGACAATTAACCCCAACAAATTAAAGTATATGGTCGTGTCTAAAAGTGGTTGCTTGGAACAAGGAACTGTGGCTTGCGGAGGTTTGGACTTGGAACAGGTTAAAGTCTATCAATACCTAGGAGTTAAAATTAGTAATGATGGCAGGCTTGATTCTGAAATAAATCAGCGCATAAGGAAAGCGACCATCATCTATTACCAGCTTCGCAATGCTATAATTGGAAAAAGGCAAGTAGAGATGAAAACCAAAATGGTAGTATATAAGCAAGTATTCATCCCTACGCTGACCTATGCAGCTGAAAGCTGGCCTGGCATCAAGAAGTTTGAAAGCCGAATACAAGCCACACAAATGAAATTCCTGAGGAAGGCTCTTGGCAAGACAAGGTTGGACCGAATCCGAAACCAAAGAATAAGAGAGAATACGGAGCTGGAACCGCTGATAGACTATATTCACAGAAAAGAATTAAAGTGGTTTGGCCATGTACTAAGAATGCCAATCAATAGGTTGCCAAAAAAAGTATGGGAAGCTAGAGCAGTGGGAAAACGACCCAGAGGACGACCGAGAAGTAAATGGGAGGACCTCATATCGGATCTGGCGAGGAGGAGGGACTCACTATGGGAGAGATTGGGGAGTTGACTGCGGATAGAGAGGTGTTTAGAGCATGGTTGCTGGCTGCCCCGACGCCGTGAGGTATTAGGGTTAGATGAAGAAGAAGAAGAAGAATGAGTACATAATAAAGAAATGAACATAATATGACTACACAATAAAGTAGGTAAGTAAAATGGGAAAAAAGCAATTGGGGTCAGTATGACCCCGCGCTCCTATTGGAAGGTTAATAAAGTCCCAAACTTCAACTCTGAATGTCCATATAGGTCTAATTAACGTCATGTAATTGACTGACAATGATTTTTTTTTTTAATGCGTTCAAAATAAAAAGCCAATAGGTATACTATATATTTTTTTAGCTCAACTAGCTTCCTCCAACAGTAATCATTATGTCTTTCTTACTCCGATGGACCTACAATCCCCTGCCACACAGTCCGACCACTATAACCTGGGTCTCCCAACTCTTCGCTGGTCAGTTATCTGTTTTATTTGAATTTTTTCGGTACCGACCCATCCGACATCCACACAAAGTGTCCTGCCCATCTTAACCTTCCTACCTTGATGATCGCTACAACATCAGGCTCGTTATAGAGACTATAGATTTCTCTATTAATACGCTTTCTATATTGTCCATTTTCAAAGGTGTGTCCGTATATTCTACGGAGGATTTTCCTTTAAAAAATAAGGAGGTCTATTTCATCAGCCTTTCTGGTGGCCCAGATCTCAGAGCCATAAGTTAAAACAGGGCACATGAGGGTCTTGTAGAGGATGACTTTAGTGCGCTGAGAGACAAGGCTGCGAGCGGAGTCCATAATAACAGCGATTTGCTGAGATAATTTTTCTGCGGATCTCTGTCGAGATTCTGTTGTCGCAAGTCACTTGTGAGCCAAGGTGTACACATTCAGAAACTTGCTTAAACATATAAGTACCAAAAGCAACTTCAGCACCAATATCTTGAGGGAACTGGTCTGACACCACATACTTTGTTTAGTTTTGGTTGACAACTAAGCCGAGACGTTTTGCCGCTGGCTCGAGAGCCGGGAATGCTTGTTATACATCTTGGTTGGGTCTGCTAACAATATCAACATCATCAACATACACTAGCAGCTGAACTGTTCTACTGAAACAGTGTCTCTAGTCTGAATTCCTGATTCTCTGATAGCGTTTTCAAGGTGAAAATAGAAGAGGAGGCATTCCAAAGCATCTCCTTGCCTCACTCTTCTCACTGTCAACAAACCCTCACCTCACTGTTCCGTTTGATTTGATTACAAAGTGTTCAATGCCCGCCATGCTTATCCTGATCAATTGAACAAGTTTAGGCAGCACATTAAACTCTATGAGGGTCTTGTACAGTTCATCTTGATCAATGCTATCATATGCGGTTATAAAATCGACAAACAGATGGTGTGTCTGGAATATATTCCCTACCTTTTTCCAAAAATCCACTTAGAGGGAATATCTGGTCTGTTGTTGACTTTCCACATGAATCCACACTGATACTGACCTATTTTCCGTTCAGCAAATGGCAGGAGCCGCTGGAAGAGTATATTTCAAAAATATCTTGTATGCACATGGGAGGAGGGATAATTCTTCTATAGTTAGCACTCTTAAGCATATCCCCTATCTTATGTCTGGGGCATATTAAGATCTTCTTCAATTTCTCAGGCATGTCCTCATTCACATTAGCAAATTAACGAACGCAACCGTGAAGCGAAAGAAAATCACATCAATAAAATCAATCAAAATAGAGAGAAATCGCCTAAAGATATACCAAAAACCGTTTTCGTCGCGAATAGAAAAAAAGCAATCAAAATTAAAAAAATAAACACAAAAAGTAGAAAATTAAAGAACTCTATATAAATAAAAACTAATTGCCAAATGTGTTGCTAAGCGTAAAACTCGAGAACGGCTCGAACAATTCGTAGCGCGACCAATTCGAAAGCGCCTAATCACCCAACGCACGACGCTTTTAATTAAGAGTTGCAAGGTGAAAAACTGCAACCATTCTAAAGGGAAAAGATGTGTTGATACCCCGCATCCCAATAGTGCCAACTGACCTACCGTTTAAATTTAAAAGACTGCAATATCCAGTGCGGCTAGCTTTCGCTATGACCATAAATAAATCACAGGGTTATTCGTTGAGTGTTTGCGGCGTCAATATGGAAAACCCATGCTTCTCTCATGAACAGTTGTATGTTGCCTGCTATCGCGTCGTAAAACAGGCAGCTTTATTTGTTTACGCGCCTGCTAATCAAACAAAAAGTATCGTGTACCATAAGGTATTACAATGAAAATACCACATTAATACTACCACTAAAGTCTTACAATGTACAAAATAGAAACCTTATATTTGTAAGTAATCGTTGTTTATTATGGAGACATAAATCTATAAATAAAGTGATCACTTTGACATATTTTTTATTACTGCGAAAGGCCAATAACTTTTGACAGAACAAAGTCTGTCGGTGAGGAACTATTAACATAAAAAATCAATGTTGTGTTGGTTTAGTGAAAATAGGGCAGAACAACGCCTGCCAGGGCAGCTATTAAAAAATACAAACAAACATAACAACTGACGCGAAAAGATTCATTTAAGAAACATTAAAGGTCCTACAGTAGAAGGAACATTCCACGGCAGCCGAGAACCTTCACCAAGTTAGCCTTCTTAGAACAGGGATATTTTTTTTTTTTTTTTTTTCTTTTTTTTTATACAATTAATAAATAATTTCATTTGGTTTTAATATAATATCTTAAAAATTAGTATGTACACAATAAGGGCGCTGGTGGATACGACCTATATTGATGTGAAAAGATGGCAAATGAAAAAAAAGTCACTAATAAATTATTTTGTTTTTTTTAAATATAAGAAAGTGATAAAACATGCAGATTTAAGGGTATATGAAATCCTGTTTATGTGAAAATATGGATAATAGAAGCTCAAATCATAATAATAATTAGTATAATTTAATTCCCCATAGATAGCAATAAAATAATTATTAATAACTTTGAAGTTCGAGGGATACGAACTTTAATTAGTTGAAAGATGGCAAATATTACCCAATAAAGAAATCAAATAAATAAATAAATAAAAGATTAAATAAATGAAAAGTTAAATATTATATTAACATTAAGTTTTTTTATTTATAAAAAAAAATCACCTTTTATTTTTTTTCTCTTATAGTCCGGAAGCCAACGACACTAAACCTGTCATGATAGGTTCCTAAAACTCACATTTATGATACGTCATGTTGTTCATAGAAGAACACAAAACAGCCCTGCTGCCATGACTTGTACCGGTCAACGCCTAAAAAAAATAAAACAATTTTTTGAGGTTTCTGTCATGATAAATTTCCCGAGTTCTAATTGTTCTCCGAAATAGGGGATGGGTAGGAATATATGAAAATGCAGTGCTGTCATTCCCCCTGGCGAGTCCTATCAGTTGCTGCCGGGAATGAATCTATCATTAACGGCCTGCTCAAAAAACTAACGATTACCTGAAAGGTCATCAATTTTTGTGTAAGAAAAACAACTGCTGCCATTTCTAAAAAGTCAGCAACATGGCGGCAGCAGCATTTGAAAGTCACCCCCTAGCCCAGTCAATGAACATATTTCTAGAGTGCATGAAATATACGATAATGTTTGACTTCATAGCTTCGTTAGGAGTAGTTAAAAGGTAAACATACTAGAAGTTCGCGCCTATTGGGGTTGAGGTTACGGTGGGGGGAGTTCAAATTTTGGGTTTTTTCGATTATATCTCGAAAACGGTGGACTCTAGAAACATGTGTTTCAATTTAAAATTAAAGATAATTCAATTTCCTATAAATTTGATTTTATACATATTTGTTGAACTTCCAACGGTTTCCGAGATATACGTTATTAAAAATGGGTAATCTTCCGAAAAAATGTAATTTTGACCTCACTTTTTGTCAAACATTTGCTTCTAGTGCCTTCCACGATCGTTTCTCAGTAAAAAATGTCGGAATCAATGTTGTAGAAAATTAAATTTACTTCAATTTCATTTACCTATTTATGTTTCTGGCACTTGAACCATGTGTTTAACAAAAAGTGAGGTAAACATTATTTTTTTATCGAAAATTATCGATTTTCAATAACCCATATTGAAATACACCGTTGGAAGTTAGATAAATATGCATAGAGACAATTTTATAGGATGCTGTGAATCCCATAGATGCTGTGAAGTCAAAAATTATCAAATATTTCATGAACACAACTACCCTTCATTTTAGCACTCTCAAACTGGGATCACACGTTAATCAGTACTCTTTTGGCTATAACTCCGAAACTAATAGTTCAATCCAAAATTTATTTTTTCTATCTGAAAGCCAATAACCTTCCTCCAGAGAGGAAGGCCAAGAAGCTCCTATATCCACCATATAGAAGGAATAGGGAGGCGTAGAGGAAAGACTCTAGGAGAAATGAGAAATCTCCCCAGGGACAAGGAGGCATAGCATTGATGGCCGGAAGCACCCCCACGCTGAGAGGCAAATGGGTGGAAGATAAAGAAGAAGAAGACGTATTTAACCTGATAGGCATAAATGAAAGTCAATTAGATCAAATGACTAATTAACATTAACATGCAAATAATTATTGTCAAATGATTAAAATTAAATAGTGACTCTTGATTTGTTAGGAATCCATTGTTCTTTTTGAAATTACGTATTTATTAATATTAATTATAAACCAAACATTGCTTCTCGTTAGCAACATAAAACTAAATTTTGCAATCTAAACGCTTTGTGATCCTTCCGCTCTTCCCGTAGGGTTTTTTTATCGCGAAGTCTCCTTTAGAAATTTCAGAAAAACGCGGTATATGATCGGAGTGTACATAATTTTTTGTGGCACCTGTGGCGATTAATCACTTGTTTCATAAATCATCGGTTAATTTTGGTAGGTCGTTATTTAAATTTAAGTCGTGTATTTCTATTTTATGTTCTACGGTTTGTTTATCTAAATTAGGTTTATGTCCAGCGGTTTGTTTATTATTAATCCATAAGTCATTATCTATGTTTAATCTATGTCCGGAGGTCTGCTCGTGCTTGGACCTAATTCTAAAAAACGATCCTGTCTTTTTTCTAGGGACTCTATACGTTCTCATAACAATTTTATTTTTTCATATTTTTCTTCTTCTATTGTGTGAACCCTATTTGATACAGTTTTCATCGATACCGTGTTAGAATCTATTTCTTTTTGAGGTTGCTGTCTAAAATGCCTTGATGGAGGTTTTAATAAAAAATCGATGTTGTGATTGGGGGTCCCATTGCTGATTATATATTGAGGTATGATATGAAATAGGTTTGGTATTGTTGCCGGAAGTTATGCTAATTATGACGAGCTGGACTTTGTTCCCGTTGATACTGATGCGATCGGTAATTTTGATGATTATTATAATTATTATATGCAGGTTCGCGATATTGTTTGGGGTCGGAAATTCTGGTAATCATAATGATTATTGAAATTTTGTTTGTATTCCCGATTTTTATAGTTAGGCTCAAAATTATTCTTTTTATAATTATTTTGTGCCGGACTGTTTTTAGTATGTTTCTTCTCTCCATAAATTCTATGAACAATGTGAGCCGCACTATTTCTTAATATCTCCTCGAGGTCTTCTAAAGTATTGAATTAAATATGATAAATGAAGTCAGTCAATGCCGTATGTAAACTATGAACTGCGTGGTGTGGGATTTGTTTATCGTATCTATTCATTTCGTCCTGTTTATCAATTATTTCATGGTCCGCATATATACGGCCGTATGAGTCTCATCTTTTTTGTCCAAGTCTTTCTAAAAAGTCAAGTGGGTTCTCATTTTGATAAGTACCTACGAGTATTTAAGATTTCAGAAATTAATTGTTCTCGTGTTCTAGTATCTTGGTATTTTTTTTTTTTTTTAATTTATTATTTCTTTAACTGTCACGAATTTTTTATCGTATACTGCGATTTTTACTTTTCCCGTTAATTTATTCAATATTGTAAAAACTAATTTTGACTAATTCTTATTTTTATGGATATTATCTTCTTTACAATATAAATCATATACAAAATTACTATTTCTTATAAAATCAACTAATTGCAGGGGATTCCCATCGTATTCTGGAATTAGTGCTAAATCGTGGTTTTTAATTTCCAAAGCCATTTTACTCTTTTTTACTAATTAATGTTGAACCAGGTTTTTTTTTAATTACTTAATTTTTCTTCTAAATTATCCATAAAATTAAATCTAAAGTAGTATCAAATATACCAAATTAATATTCGAAATATACTAAATTATTATTCTAATATTATAAATTTCAAAATTACATAAAAATAAAAAATTAAAAATAAATTAATATACTTGTTCTTGATTAACAGCGATGTCTTCAGTGAACGCAACTTCTTCCTTCAGCTCCTTCCCTTCAATACTTAGCAACAGGTTGTAGGTATCTTCGGTTAAGATATTGAAACACCAAAGTGCTTCGAAAGACTTGAAGATCTGCTGATATATTCTGCTGCTGAAATGCTTTAAATTACTTAACGGATTTGAATTGATGGGCTTGCAATGCAAAATTTTGTTTAAATATGAGCTATTCTCCTGGGATTTTGATACCTGTTTACTAGTGCTGAAAAGGCAAGCTCGTAATTTTCAGTAGTAAGCTGAAAATTGGCGATGACCCAAAGAGCACTCCCGCTTAAATTGGACCTTAGAAAATGGGAACGTTGTATGGGGCTTAGAGACGGGTAATGGTGAACGAGGGATGTGAATAAACATGCTACATGTTTTCACAATATATGCTGAGGAGTGATTGCTTTATAAAATACATGTTAATTATTTAGATTTAATATTAATTAATATTAATCTTATATTATATGTAAGATTAATTAATTAATCTTAATTAATTATATTAATATTAATTATATTAATATTAATTAATTAATATGTTATCAAAAGCGATTACTGCGGCTTGAGTATCCACCTGATTTTGTTTTGTAAAAATTGTAGTATAGAAATAAAAAGGAAATTATAATATATACAGTAGAGTAAAAAGAAAAAGAGAAAATGTTGCAAACTTAATTACTTTGATTATATAGTGAATATAACAGACGCTTAGAAAAAAAACAAAATGACGGGGATACAATATGAGATGATATAAAACTAAGTTACAAATCAAACGACAGCTGAGCGTTGTGACGACAGACCACGGCGATATGAATCTGATATAGGCTAAGAAAAATGGCTGACCATGGTGTTGGTTGTAAATGGGTAAATTAGTCACACATAGGAAATTTGAACAAAAAAAAGGAAAATTTTCAATTTTTTTAGAAATTAAAATGGGAAAATTACTGAAATAATTAGTACAATCAAATGAAATAAATTTCACTTGCAAGGAGTGGAAAATCAATCGCTCCAAAATTGTGAATTAATTTATTTTAAAGTTTAGTGCGGCACTGCATGGGCCAAAATATTGAAAAGTGAACAAAATGCCGCACTGTGGTACAAACTCCGGCCCGGAGGAACAAAATGATCGTACATTATCCTGATACAATTTAAAAGGAACAGTAAATTCCTCACAAATCAAATCAGCCTCTGGATAGTTAACTGTATATAATTTTATTAAAATAATTATTCGCAACTTTAGGGAAATTCCCAATAATATATAATATCACTTATGAAGTTTTTAAGAATTTAATTCCTGAATGGGGACACTACCTCCTAAACCTCTATAATATGATCATGAGAAACCCCCGTCTCTATGGTCGTTATCAAAATTACATCTAGTCCACAAGAAAGGGGACAAGAAGGATTTAACAAACTATCGCGGCATCTCCTTAACAAACAATGCTACGAAATTGTTTACAACTATGCTGTCACAAAGAATCTTGAGATGGGCGGAGACGGAAGAATTGATTCCTGAAGAGCAAGCAGGTTTTAGAGATGAAAAGGATGCGAAGAATAAATAATCAGTGTAATGAATATGTTATATGATAACACAAGCATGCATATAAAAGTTGGAAATGAAGTTTCTGAAAACATCAATATTAGCACAGGTCTTCTTCAGGGTAATAGTCTAAGCCCAGTACTCTTCATTTTATTTCTTTCAGATATTTTATCATATTTCCAAAGTAATGAGGCGACTGGGATTTCCATTATTAAAAACAAACAGGTTATAATGCTCCTATTTGCTGACGACATTGTCCTTTAATGTAATTAATGGCAAGGTACTCAGAAGAAGCTTAAAATACTAGAAACATATTGTGATCAAAATTCGCTATTCCTAAACTCAGATAAAAGCAATAAAGTAGTTTTCCACAAATCACCTAAAACAAAAATAATAAAACCGCTCTGCTGTAAAGAAAATCAACTACAAATAAAAAGGCTTATAATTATTTAGGAGTACCATTTACCTCAACAGGAAAGTTTGCAAAAGCAGCTGACCACTTTGTACACAACTATTGCAAGCGCAAAAGTAAAAAGAATACTTGTAAAGGTTAAAAGTGATTCCTGGGAAACAAAAATGTTTCTTTTTTTTTTTTATGCTATGGTCTCATTAACACTTTTGTATGCAGCTCAGATCTTGAGTTTAAACTACCTGGAAACTATCGAAAATATTCAACTTAAATTTCTAAAAACATTATATTTCTGTTGCCAATGCAAACGAAATTATATTGTAAGATTATAAACTGGACGGAATCCGCTGTTCATCCCAGAATTAAAAAAAAAAGAATAAATTTTTCAATTAAAATCATGGCATTACCAGAAAATCGGCTACCCCGTATCTGCCTCGAAAGACTTTTAGATTTACATATCAATGAACCAGATTCTCATAATAAACCAACAACCATATTCTATAACTGGGTATCTCAAATAAAACAATTAACCATTGACGGCAATATCCCAGAACACTTTCATGTTTTTTTCAATCCACAAAAATTATTAGCTAAAAAATGATTAAATAATTTATATAATAATAATAAATTATTAAATAAAAATAACATAATAGAAAAAGTCACTAATCATTTATTATCAACAGACATTGATCGTACTTTAAATACAAGATATAACTCATTGTTTATGAAAATTTCAAATTTTAATAACCCTCAGCCGGAAGATTAATTAAAACATAACATTAATATCACCAAAATAAGAACCGTTAGCCAACTAAGAATAGCCAAATATGACTACTTGAAAATATTTTTCAAAAATAATAGTTTAAAAATTAAAGGTAATGAAAAATGTGAAGATTGTAGTTTATTCATCTTAAATAGCTTAAAACATATGTTGTTAGAGTGCCAAAGACACGATAATTGTCGAAAGAAATAACTAATAGACTATATAGTTCAAATAGATGAAAGTCTATCTTTAGAAAATATTTTATACTACAATATTATAGAAAAGATAAATAACGTCTTCCTATTTATTTTAAATGTTTTAAATGCGACCAAAAAGTAATTTATTTATTTCTTTGAATTAACTAAATAAAATATTGGATTCTATTGCGATTGCTGCTACAACTTCTGAGACCCTAGACTATAATTAATATCAATTATTATAAATTGAAAAAATGTATGTTTTTATTTTTATTTTATTTTATTTTTCATGTTTCTATATATTATTATAGCTTGTAAGAAAAAAAAATCGTTTGTTCTTATAAATTATTATTTATAAGACTTTTTTTCTATACTTATTTAGTGTTTATTTACTATTATGTAATTATTATTGTTATTGGCTAACTCAATTACCATAAAGTCTATAATTTAAATTTTAAACGTTAAAGTTTAAACTTTGGGGAAATGTGGATTAGAGGAAGTCTAAACCAACTATAAAAATAAACGCAACTCACCGATGTGAAGAAGTGTCCGAATTTCTCTGGAGTCTTAGGTGCACCTAAGAGATTCACCGGTGGTTGACTTGCTTCTGGATGCTGTGATAATTGGTTCCTCCAACTAGATCACCACTCATTTGCAAGTAAAAAGGGAAAAAGATAATGTCTTTGGAATATAACATAAAGAAAACACAGTTAAATAACTTTGGAAGGCAATTTCAGCCTTGGCCATAAAACAAAATGAGGAAGACCAAAGGTCTTGAGCATCAATGGAAGGCAAAGGGCCTTGAGCAGAGAGAAGTAAGTCTGGTTCGCTTAGCTCCTGGTGACAGAGTGGACGAGAAACTGTAATGATTAGCGCAGGAGATAAGAGCTATAAGAAATATTGCGAGAGACGGAATAGTTATCAGCTGTCCTCTAGGTAGTCATTGCAACACTAAAGGGCCAGTTACTTAAGAATTTCGATAGAGGGCGTGAAAATGTACATTTTTTCCTCTTTTTATTTTTTTACAAAAAGGCGCCTGTTGGCGCGAATGGAGTTAATATATAAATTTCTGCAAGAGCGCCGATCGGCGTGAACAGCAGGTATAAAAAGGTTTTCCACATTTAGGTGTAATTTACTTCTAAATGGAAAAATAATTTGTATGGTGTATATTAATAGAAATGTATATTATTGGTCTGAATGTATTAAACTGGAATAACAGGTGTTGAGATTTAGAACGTCTGATTTTTTGTTTATTGCGCGATTTTTAATTTTTTCTATGGGTATCATTTCTTTAATGTTTCTTTTAAAATTATTTTGCTCATCAATAATAACAGACTCGGTCAAAAGCCTGTTACACGAGGAGAAAGTCTCCCGTGCAGTGCATTCCACGCTCCAATGCGGAGGAGACAACGTCCACCACACGATGGCATTGCTGGATTATGGAGTGTGATGTCCGGAATCCAAATTAGTGGTCTGGAATCACATTATGGGAATCTAGGATAGGATAAAAGCGTTTTAAGATTAGTTTTTCAAGGATTTTACCCATGATTTGCAAAAGGGAAATAGGACGGTATGAGGATGGGAGCTCAGGTGGCTTTTTAGGTTTTGGATATATCTTAACCCTCAAGTAGTCGCAACCCTAGGACTAACACCATTAGTCGCAACGACCTGACAGATCCCCTCTTGAAATTCAATCGTTTTACTGATGATTTCATCACTTTTATTTTTCTCACTTACTTAATTTGATTTTTAATGGAATGCACATAATATTACACATTAATAAAAAAAGTAATACAAATATCATTTTTCTACTATAACAACTCTTAACTATTTTTCTGTTATCACAACTTTTTAACTATTATTTACTTCACTAATTGTATTTATACAGCTTTGACAGGCAATTTTTGAATTTTCTAAACGTAAATACATTTTACATTGTTCAGAAAAGTATTTAGCAGCTTTCGTTTTCCACATAATTCACAACGTCGTCTTATAGAGCCGCGTCTTTCATGACGCTGCAGGTGGAGCATCCTCTTTTCTATAATATATGAAACATAAACAAACTCTTACCTATAAATGAATTATTGGTAATGCATTCCTCATCACTAGATACATCATCTTTGTTTTCAGTATCTGAATGCTCAATTCTTTCTTCAACACGTCTGTTTCACTTTCAGAATTTGTCTCACTTTCATCAAAATTTTCTACATTACTATTATTATCTGTATTACATAAAATGATTTTATAAATCATTTCAATACCGCCTGGGTTTTCTAAATAGAAGGTGCGCTTACGATTCATAATGTAATAATGGCAGAACATAATCTGTCGCGTCAGCAGTCACAATAGGCCTAATAGATCTTGTGCCCCGGTAACAGCGGAATAGAAACAAAATAACTAAAAATCTAGATAGAATATTGAGGATTTGACTTCACTAATGCATTCGAGGAATGTTAATTGAAAGGTACTGAGTCGCTTATCCCATTATAAAAATCCTACTCGGAATACTGCGCAAATAATACCTTGGGTGATCTGTCAGATTGGTTGCGACTACTGGAGGGTTAAATATAGATAATTTCCAAGAGACAGGATGTGGTACGGAGCACGGCATTATATATGTAAGTTAGGAATAGGTTGGCTTTCTGAAAAAGGAGTTTTAGGATTTGGGATGTAATTAGGTCGAGTCCAGTGGCTTTGTTTGAAGGTAATTTGTGAATGATGTTTGATATTTCTGAAGGATGGGATGCTTTAGAGGGAGGATATATTAAGAGTGGGATATTTAGTTCTGCTTTTATATGTTTTTGGGAAATAGGATTAACGATATCAGGATGTGGGTTAAAAGTTTGGAAAAGGTGCTGGCCAAAACTAAGTGAATTTTCTTCGTCACATTTGGACCAGGTTTGAGCTTGGATTAGTAGAGGATGTCTGTAATTTTTATAATGCAGTAGTTGTTTAGTGGTATTCCATAAAGATTTGTCGGTGGTCTTAAGGTTTTCTGTACAGTCGTGTAATTTTTGAATTTTGTATTTTTTAGTTCCTGTAAGTTTACAGAAATTATTTTTGTCTGATGGATGCCAGTTTGCTCTTCCTCTACGCTTTTCTCTTAGTAATTCGCGAATATGGGGTGGCAAGTTAGTTAGGAGAGAATTACAATTTGTTTTGTGTGAGGTGTTATCGTTAACGGTGATAGATATTGATGTGGTAAGATTATCTATGGCAATGTCGATGTCATGTTTTGTTTTGAGTGGAATTTCCAGGTCTAATATGTTTTTTTAATCGTGACGAAATTTCTCCCAGTCTACTCGTCCTTTAATCAGTATAGGAGAAGGTTTAGGAACAGGATTTGAACGGATGAGAAGCAGAACAGGGCTATGGTCTGATGAAAGGGCGTCCAGGGATTTGGCAATGGTTTGAGAGATGGAAATTTTGGAAAAAATGAATTATTTAGGTTATCAGGATGTTTTTGGTGTTGGAAAATCATATTTTGCCGAACTTCAGGTGGAATATCGTGATGAAGTTGTGGTAGGATATTTTGTAACAATTTCTAGTAATTCTCACCATTTAATCTGTTGGGCAAACTAAGATTTTCCAACACTGTTCTACAGCAGTACGAAAATGAATAAACCAAAGAAAACCCCACATGGGTAGGAAGAAATGGTTTCCCCTGTAAAATCAGACCCATCTGTCCATAAAATCCACTTTAAAACGTTTCTTCAAAAGCCAACGGTAAAATTTAGGTCTATGTTCATTATCATTGGGTTTTAAATCGTACATTGAAAATTTAATAAAAAAAATCCTAAATAAAATAATAAATAATTGTAGTAAGATAAAATCCTTTAATCTGGTATCGCTTTATTGACAGTTTTCCTTTATTTTCTATTAAACAATATCTTTTCTCTTTGATTTTTATTCCAATGAAGAGTTTATTATGTTGAAAATGCATATTTACACATGTAACTGATTTTTAAGCCAAATTAAAGTAACATTTTTTTTCCGGTTTTAAAAGTAATTTTCACCATAAAATCGATACGTATAATTAATTTGATCATATCATATGAAAGCTTGTTCAATTTTCAAGTTTTCGTATGATCTGCAGTTTTGTAGATAGTTTTTTTTGAAAAACTGCGAGCCTTGAAATTATAAGACATTGTAACTTCCCTAAATAAGGTGAAGTTTAAGCTGCTCTTTAGGTCCCAAGTTTGTAAAATTAAAGGTTACATGTACTCTGTTTTTATAGAAAGTTTAATATTAAATTCGAAAATGTGGTCAATACTTGAAAAATGTTTAAAAAAAGTAAAGATATTACAGCTTTTATGGCAAAAAACGGGGTTTCCTCTAAAAAGTCTTTGAATTATCGTATATCTGCAACGGATTGGAATAAAAAGGTAAGATCTGCAGCATTTTTCTTCATTTTTTATCTAGTTTCACCCAATTATTTTTTACACTAGAGGTAGTCACCGTGTATATATAACGCCGTTGACAAAAATAAAATAAAATAATTTGCAGCAGCAATTAATTCCAAAATACATAAGTCTAGATGTTTTTAATTAACTGATCACATGCTGTAAGTATAAAAAATACTAGATATATCAAAACTACCATTGTAATATTGGTTCATTGAAATGAAAATGGAATGGAATGAAAAATAAACTTTATTCTGGAATTTACTGTCCCCTAAAAATAATAAAAAATGCACAGTTACAGGTACAATTTTTTGCCCATATTACTTACAAATTAAATGTTTCAGTATTTACGGTATATATTGTCGACAGTCAAATATAAATAAAAATGAAAACAAATGATCACATAAAATACAATTTATATAAAAAAAAAAAAAAAAAAAAAAAAAAAAATAATATATATATATATATATATATATATATATATATATATATATATATATATATATATATATATATATAATTCTAAATATTTACCTAATTATTTATGTATCTGCGAAAGATTGATTGTCAAAAAAGTACACAAAAAAATTATTTTTAAAAAAAGCATCTTTAATAATAGGAGTGATAGGGAATTCAAGAAGGAGGTAGAACGAACGATGAAGGATCTTTCAAAGGAAGCAGTTTTATGTGAGGGGCTATATATAAAAATATCCAGTTTTGCTAAGTAAGGTTATTTAGTGAAAACATTTTATGAAATAAAAAAAATTTTTTTAAAAAAATATTTACCCTTATTTTCTATAGGTACTTTTTTCTTACTGATTTTGTAAAAATATTATTCCAGAACTGAAAAATTCAGAATTTTGTGTTGTCCAAATTTCTGAACAGATGGGTATTTGTTGGATGCAAATATGGTGAGTGTGAAAGGACTTATTAACACCGTTTGTTTAGTTTCTTCACTTTAGGTCTCTTCCGATTAACCTATGATAAAGTATGTCAATATGACAACAGTACGATGTATACCTGGTGGTTTTGCTACAGTAAACAATGGTAAAAACAGGAAATGAGGTATTTCTAATAATTATTTAATCACTTATTTAGTCACCGGCCAAAAAATTTTCAAACCACCGATAAATGGTCTGTACGTTACAACACACTTCCTAAAACGCGGTGGTAATGTTTCTTTTGCATCTTCGTAAAATAATATAAAAACACCTAATATAAAATACAACCTTAAATAGCACAAAACATTCAAAACGAAATAACATAACAATGTTATTTACATAAAACAAAAATAGGTCTATATAACCTCAAACATATAGAACCAAAGTCACTGCTATGGGTGTGAAAGAAGTATGGTGCGTAATACACTAAAATGTTTTCTTGGTATGGAGGCTTTTGTGTTTTAGTTGTCTATAAATCCGTCTAGAAGATGGGTACAGTTGTTGTGGCCCAAACGTTGGCATAAAAATATTGATAAAAATAAAAATAAATATTAGGTTACACTCCCAGAAGACTGGCAATGCAGAGAAAAGATGGAACTTTTGCCCTGAACAATGAAGAATATTGTGAAATTTTAGCAGAATATTTTGAAAACCTTAACTGTGAAAAGTGAAATTTCAGGGTCTTATAAGAAATCCTTTTCAGATAAAAACATGACTAAGACAAGGCGACGGCTTTTCTCCCATATTTTTGAACATAGTCCTAGATAAAATTATGAAGGAATTCTGAAAAAAAAAAAAAAAAAAAAAAATAGCTCAAGAGACACAGTCGGGAACAAAAGCAACCAAATAAAAGTGCGTTTACAATCTCTCACTTTTGGCAGAATCGGAAGAAGAGGCTATTAGTGAAATAAATACCCTACAAATAACATCAGAAAAAGCGGGCCTACAAATATCACATTAAAAAAGAGAGCTTATGACTCCTGAAATAAATTTTAGGAAAATAGCAGTAAAAACCATATACGGAAAAATAAAAGTAAGCAGAACATTTAAGTAATCGGGGGAAATAATATGTTACACTGGTTCTGAGAAAGAGAGTATCCGAGAGAAAATCACAAAATTAGAAAATTTAAGTTTCCAAACAGACAAAATTTACAATAAAAAGAACCTCTCATCCAATGCAAAATTAAGACATTACCTTATAGCAGAGACCACATGCCTACCAAACTTAGAAAAGCTGCTAAGAATAGAAAAGAGGAACTTGAGGAAAATCATTGGTTCCAGGAAAACACAGGAAAGTTAAAGGAAAAGATCTAAAGAGAAATCAAAGACCTCAAAACTGAGATAAGAATCTAAAGGCTGATGTTCTATGGGCACATGAAAAGGATAAAGGAGGAAAGATTGAACAAACAGATATTTATCAAACTTATTCGCTAGAAAAGCATGGGAGGATACATGAAGCAATTCAGTGAAGAACTAAAGAAACTTTTAAATTTTAGATTCCGACTGTCTGGATAGAGATAATACAAGAAAACACTGAAAAATCTCACCAATATTAGAAAAAAAAAATAGGGGTACAAAGTGGTCCGAAGAAAGAAAATAAATGCAGTCAAAAATCATGAAACTGCAAATGGGAAGAAAGAATATCAAGATAACCAAAGAAGCCTAACAAATGAAATTCGCGTGGTCCTTAGAGTTTGTTACGTGAACAAAAAAAAAAAAAAAATCACATTTATTGATCAAGAAATCAGTTATTAGTTCTCATGCTCTAACATACAGAGAATCCATTACAAAAAAAAGAGAGAAAAAAAAAAGCTTAATATAAACACAGATTACTGGTAAAAACTCATTCTACAGTAATGGTTTTGAATGAAAACAATATTTAAAATTTTTTCAAGGCTTAAGTGACGAAATACTTTTTATTAATTCAGCATTTCCAAAGCGTTCAAAGCTCCCGATAACCTTCAGATTAATTATTTACATGAAAGTAATTAGACCTATTTGGACCTACAGAGTTGAGTTTTAGAGCTCCTGTTTTTCTCGTATCCAATCCTTACCATCTAAAATCCTTTGCAAAATCCTTAATGCTCCTTATCATGTCACAAATATACTTATCTGTAAAGATCTAAATGTCCCAAACGTTGATGAATTCGGCCAAACCTCTATACAGTAAGTGACAGCCTTATTCATACACCATATTATAATATTTTTTTTACCTATAAAATTTATTTTTGGAACAAAACATTTAAGAAAATCTTTTTTTATATAAAAAAAAAAAAATTACATTACTATAATATATTAAAAACAAATAATAAATACTAGTGTTTTTTTTTTTTTTTTTCAATGACTAAGACCTTCATTTTCATGAAGTTGGACAATTCATCATTTAAACATGTAAAAATAAAATTTTATATTTTGTTGGGTATTGTCTAATTACCTGATAAAGCTGATTTTGCATTGGGATCGCCACAAATGTTTGGTTGTATTTGGAAACTGAATCGTGTTTTTTTTCATACTGGGTGTTAGGGCACCGTAAGGGTAACAGAAGTTGCACCCATGAACAGCTTTTTTTTCCCTTGCGTACCAACTCTGGAACGCTGGTTCTGAAAGTTAAAGGTTCACTAGACCAATAATTAGTCAATAAAAAAAAATATATTGAATGCCTTTTTTTTTTTTTTTTTTTTTCCCTTTTGAAGCATTTATTTATTAACAGACAATAGTAATATAATTCATTCAATTTCTCTGATATATCACTCTCAATTCCATTTACATTTGTGTTTATATATTAAAAATATATATATATATATATATATATATATATATATATATATATATATATATATATATATTTCTTGCACAATTCCATTATAAATACCCTGTGAAAAATGCCATCCTTTCGGTCCTGTTAATTACTAAATTTGATTCTTTTCGTCTTGGCCGGCCGCATACGAACTGCTTGACGATGGTCGTGGTCCAGGAGTCCCAGACGAAAAAAAATAGAATAGAATAGAATAGAATAGAAAGAAAACTTTATTCTGGGACAAAGTCCCTTAAGAATAACATTGAATATCACAAAGTAAGATCATAAACTGGCCGAGAGGCTTTTAAAAATAAAACAACTTAGGTAAAATTAAATACAAATTGGTATGAAAAAAAAATACAGAGAAAAACTAGAGAAAGAAAAAACTATTAATAAAAAGAGAGTGAAAAGATAAATATACAAAAAAGAGGTTAATATTGTAAACAAAATTGCAGAAGAGGAAAAAACAAACAGAAACTTAAAGAAAAATAAAAAATAGAAAATCCAAAATTAGCATTACAAGAAATCAAAACATTATCATAGTTAAACTATAATTTTTGCTAATGTTTTATGTCTGACGGTCTTAATAAATAAATTAGACAATTACATACATAGTACATATATCCTTATAATTAGAGAGCGTCGGGTTGGAGGGAAAGAAGATGGTGAAAGAGTAGTGTTTTGAATGTTCCAAGGGAAGAAGCATTGCGGATACAGGGGGGGGGGGGTAAGGAATTCCAAAGAGTAGAGGGTCGGACAAGGAAGGAACGTTGGAATGCAGTACTTCTGTGGGATGGAGTATAGAGATCGGAAAGACGAGATCTTGTATGCAGTGATTTGATAGCAGACTTGAATTTCAGGTTACTGTAAATAAAGGGAGGGTGACGGGTGTTGATAACTTGGAATAGGTAGGAGCCTAGGAAGTACTTTCTGCGGAAGGAGGAGAAAAGCCAATTTAACTCAGTATAGAGATGCGAAACATGGGAACGTCTCGATGTTCCGAAGACAAACCTAATGAAGCAATTCATGATGCGTTTTAATCTGTCCTCAAGAACCATCGAGAGCCCGTCATATATCACGCAACCATAGTCAAATTGGGGGAAGATAAGGGAGGATACTAGAAGTTTGCGTGTGGGTAGGGGAAGGAGGTGACGGGAGCGGTGAAATAGTTTTAGGATACCGATTGACCTTCGGGAGATTTGTGCAATATGGGATTTCCAGGAGAGGGTTTGATCAATGGTTAAGCCTAAATTTTTAACAGAGGAATGGAAAGTTATTGGATGACCATTAAGGAATAATGACTCCTGACTGTAGAGTGAGGAAAGAGGATAGGCCTTGGTTAGCAGTGGCAACTGCTTGGGTGCGGTCGGAAGGAAATATTGAAACCAAAGGAGGGAGCTGTAGGAAAAGTTCAATGATTTCAATTTGGAAAAAAGGATATTATGGTCTAAGGAATCGAATGCTTTAGAGAAATCAAGGAGGATCAGGATGGTCAGTTCTTTTTTGTCCATCGCTGTTTGGATGTCAGTGATAATTTTAATGAGTGCGGATTGTGTTGAGAAGCCGGGACGGAAACCAGATTGGAAGGGATCGAGTAACTTGGAATGTTCTAGGAAATTGGAAATATGGGATTGCACCAATCTTTCTAGGGGCTTAGAAAGGTTGGAAAGTATGGATATAGGGCGGTAGTCCTTTGTGGATATAGGGTTTGGGTTCTTGTTGATGGGATGAGTTAAGGCCTTTTTCCAGGAAGTGGGAAATACTGAGTTTTGAAGGGAAAAATTGTATATAAAGAGGAGAACCGGAAGGATTTCAGGAAGGCATAATTTCAATAATTTAACAGGAATGTTGTCTATACCAGATGAGTTGGATTGAGACTTCATAATGGAGGTAATTAGATCAGAGGGGGTGATATAAGAAAAGTAAAAATTATTGTCGTTAAATGCTGGCGGAGGTAAGGACTGGGAGGGTCGAGAAGGGGCAGATGAAGTGGAAGAAACGAAATAGGAGTTTAACTCATCCGGAGTGACAGGAAGGTCTCCCGAGGGAGAGGAACTAGGAGGATCACACAAGGAAAGTTTGCGGAGGAGCAGCCATTTGGATTTAGGATCGGGTGCAGATGAAAGGGCTTCATGGAAGAAATTGGATTTAGTTCGCCGGATCGTGGATTGAGTTAAATTTCTAAGAAACTTAAACGCTTGATAGTCATCTTCAATCCTTGTTCGCCTGAAGCGTCTCCGGGCAGCCTCGCGTCTTCTTTGTAAATCTTTAATGTGTTGGTTCATCCAAGGAGCAGGGCGACGCCGGCGAAATGTTGAGGTTTTAAGAGGAGCATGGGTATCAAGGATAGATAGGAGATTGGTGGTGAGTAATTCAACCATGGTATCAATTGAGGAGCAGGAGTAAATTGGATTCCAATCTATGGCTTCGAGATCGGATAAAATCATATCTCGGGAGAGGGAGTCTATGTTACGGAAGGATATTGTTTTAGGAAGGAAACGAGGTGTTGGGATATCATATGATATTTGTATCAGGTCATGAGAGGATAGGAATGAAACAGGTCGTTGACTTGAGGAAAGAAGATTTTTTGGAGAATCTATGACATGCAGGTCCAACAATGTGTCGGACCCGCGGGAGTGGTGGGTGGTATTGAATGGTACAATGAAAAGGTGGAGGGAAAAAAAAAGGTTTTCAAGGTAGATTTTGTCATAGGAGTCAGACAGGAGATTGGTATTTAGGTCACCGGAGATGATTATATTGGAGTAGAGAGGGACATAGTGGTAAAGGTTAGATTCGAATGATTGGTCAAAAGGAACATGTGGAGGACGGTAAACCACTACATACAGGAGAGAATGGGCATTAATGGATATTTCAACAAATAAGGACTCAATGTTAGGGAGATTTGAAGGAGGTGAATGAAAAAGGACTCGAGGCTTCAGGCAATCATGGACGTATAGCGCCACTCCACCACCGGTCCGGTTAACCCGGTCATGACGAATGATGGAGTAGTTAGGGAGAGAAACCGAGGAAGAAGGTATGTAGGGTTTAAGCCAGGTTTCAGAGACTGCAATGATGTGGTAAAAATTTTGGGTGAAAAATTGTAGGAACTCATCGTAATGGCTGGTAGGGATTGTGAGTTTATGTGACAGGCGGTTAGGATGTTAGTCATAATGGGAAGGAGTTAGGGAAACATAGGACAGTAGGTAAAAGGATGACGCTGATAATGAGAAACAGTAGTAAACGCTAAGAAGAAAAAATACATATCGATAATAAGAACAAAGTAAAATGATATATACAAAGTATATATAGAAGTAGAAATATTTATAATAATGGAAAATAAAAGTAGTAGCAGGTGAATATATGAGGATAGTATAGAACGAAAGGGCGATGAGTTGGTTAAGAAGAGATGAAAAAAAAATAAATAAATAAAATAAAAGATAAAGAAACATAAACAAGTGAAAATAGTAAAGGAAAATGAGCGTTAACTGATTAAAAGTAATATCATGGTGACACCAATAAATTAAAAACTGAAAACTAATCTGGCAAGGATATATAATGGAAAAACAAAAAAAAATAACGAGTACACTGGTTTCATTAGCAAAGGGTGTAGACCAAGGAAGTGCAGCTAGGAAAAGAATTCCTGAAGGTCAGGCGAAGACATCCAGGTCCTGAGGCTGGTCTATGAAGATTACTGGATGGCCGTCTTCTTTACGGCACCGCACACGCCCTCCCGAGAACCAAACATATTTTAATTTCCCGGCTGATCTCTTCTGACGGGCGAGCCAATACAGATGCCTGTTGGTCGGGGTCATCTCCTCGCTAAGATATATCCGGTGGGAGTCATTCTCCTGCCAGCCGATATCGCGCGTCGAGAAGTCCCTCTTGACTTTTCTCCTCTGTATTAGATCGTCCCTCAGAGATTGCCTGACGAATCGTGCGATTACAGGCGGTGGTCGCGCATCATCCTTCCTGGGCCTCCGGCGCTCCACTAGGTCGAGATCTTCTATGTTAAGTTTGATGCCGAGACCAGCACCAATACTTGTAACCAATGCCGTGGGGGTCTCTCCTGGGCGTACCGGGATGCCCCGAATTTCCATTGATTTATTCAAAAGTCCCTGTTCTGCTTTATTTATCCTGATTTCGAGCAGGCCAACTTTTGATTTTAAATTACGATTCTCATCGACCAACTCTTCAATACGTTTTGTCTGCCCCTCTAGATGAGCTTCGATTTTTGCTAGTCTCACTCAATTCGAAACTCAAGTCACCGTATTTATCAAGTGAGGTTTTTAGGGATTTAACTTCCTCGTTTACAGTATTAACAGCAGCTAGTATCTCGGAACCGGATGGCTCCGAGGGTTTTTCTGTGCTTGAATTTACCTTTTTAGTGTCACAAATGTGACAAAACCATGGTTTTTTGGAGTTTTTCACCGCTTCAATGTCTTTGTCTAAGAGGTTAAAACATCTGCCGTGGAAAATCCCTTTACATTTAGAGCAAAGTAAACTATTTTTTTCGTCTCTGGAAATTAAATTTTCACACTTCGCACATTGAACCATTTTGACGTAATTTAGTTCTATCAGCTGATTCGGTAAATATGAAGGTGAATGACTGTTTATTTACTTACGGCAGTAGTAGGCAGGTACGTAATACTGTGAGGATTAGCCGCTTGCTCCGGGTGAGTGAACTAAATACTCCGTTTTTTTCTATTATTATGAAGTAATCGTACTGGGTTATTAGATAGATAAATATGTAGATAGAATAACAACAAAAAAAAACTAAGAAAACTAACACAAAATAAAGAAGTTAAGAAAAAGAGTAACGAGATGTTGACTGTTTTTGCCGTCTCTGGCCTCCCAATTGCCGATAACCAAAAGTTTGGGTATATCTTTCGGAAATTTAATCGTAATAATTACGATTAATGATAAAAAGGAAAAATGTTCTGGCGAGCCACACAATTAACAAAAAAAACATGGTCCGTGTTACATGACGCTCACTGGTCAACAACTAGCCACCAACTACTCAGCCTTAAATACTACGTCCTAATACATGATTGTATCAAATGAAAACAAATGGCTGTTATAAACATTTAATATAAAATATAACAATATTTTGTTATTAACATTTTAAATAGATTATTTTTCCAAAAATATGAAATTGAGAAAGAAAGTTTTAAAAATAATTTAATTTAAACAAATTATCAGGAATTGTTTTAATATATCATGAACGGCTGAAACATACCGCCCACCAAATTTTAAGTAATAAAATTTCAAACAGTTCAAACCTCTGAAGGAGGTAACAAAGGTGCTAGCTGAGCAACTGAACGCACGTATTCTCCTGTTGGGGTTTTTAATTTCACTATCCTTACAACACCATCTTTACCCGGATAAGTTTCAATAATTCTTGCTGCTGGCCAACAACGGGGAGGTATTCCGGGTTCCCTGATTAATACCAAAGTTCCTACAGTGACATTTTGACTGCTGAAACACTGGGATTATTTTTACTAATCCCTTTAAAAAAAAATAAAACTTTTCCCCAGCTCCTCAATTAGCAATCCCTATTAGATATTTTGATTTGTTTATAGCAATTATTCACATTAAAAAAAAAAAAATAAATACATTTTTTCATGACAGGGAAACATAATAAATAATAAGCTTTTCCCAGTTTACATTATAAAATTAAACGGATTAAATTTATTATATTATTAAATTAGTTATATTATCAATTAATTGTATTTCGAAATAACCAAAGTTGAGATAATATAGAGCTTTCGAACGTTACTTTTTTCATTCAAACCAATATAGGCCCTAAACAGTAGGTCATAGCGGGGAATGTTATATAAAACAAAATATATTTCGATTAAATTTCTGATAAGGAAAAACTATCGGAAAAATTTCCGAGCAAAACCAACAGAGAGCGTGTTATAATGTTACATTTTTTTTTTTTAGGGTGAAAAAAAATTTACAAAACGGAACTACAGAATCTCAAAAACTACTGATTAATCATATGTTCTGTTTTAATACATTTAATTTTCGATAGGTTTCGTAAAAATTAGCTAGAACAAGCAGGTGAGTACAAGTGTTCGTCCATGGAGGGGAGTGTATGTCCTTATTTAGTATGGAATTGTGGAGAGGGTGCCCCTCACGTTCTGACTACACTCGAACCAAAAGAGAAGAAGCCCAGCAAAGGATGCTTTTCATTAGAGCTATGTTTACTCCCTTTTTATCAGGACCATTTACTATGTTTCTTTTTTGCCTTGTCAAAAGTTTTACCGAGCTAAACGAAGCATACTCCTCTTCTTTGTCTTCCACGACGGCTATCTCTGACATTTCTTTGGTGATAAAAATGAGATATTCTCTATTTCTGTTTTATATTTAACAATATTCCCCTCAACATTGGAGCATATTGTCCAGTTACTTTGTAGCTTAGTTGGGTCGAATGTAAAGGTTTATTCATAATTTATTTTTAATATTGAATCTATATTTACTTTGCCATTAGGATAGATGAGTTATTTGCCAATTTTATCAGAATATCTTTTTAAATGATGTACATTCATCTTCAGTTCTAAAATATACAATTCTTTTTAAACACCAGCACATTGTTACATGGATTAAATATACTAAAGTTTTTTAAAAAAATGTAATACAATAAAACAAATATATTGGTATTCACTTGAGGAGATCTTTTTATTATATCCATAGTAGAAGGGAAAGGGCTAGGTAGGTTAAATTTTTTTGGAGTTTTTCCTATGACAATTGGGCTTTTCCGTTTTCATCGGAAACAAATTTAATGAAGAGGAAAATAAGAGTACCCTCTACAAATGAAGTAAGAAATTAATCGCTGTAGTAGTGCAAAAACACAATAAAAGTATCTAAATTTCATATTCAGAGTATGGAAAATTTTAATTATGTAGAATCTAATCGTTACCTCGGATAAGAATGAGGTACTGAAAATAAAGGCATTTAAATGTATTAAGGGATTTTGATTGATATGAGGAGGAACAGAATACCAACGGTTGGTTGACCGGAAGAGAAAGGAGCGTTGCAATCTAGTTCTGGTATGTGATAATTTCTCTTTTTTTTTTTAATAGCTATATATTAAAATTCACAACTTTATTCAATATAGTTCAATGATATATATATATATATATATATATATATATATATATATATATATATATATATATATATATATCATAAAAAAAAAAAAAGGACTATATACATATAGGGTAAATCACTAGTTATGGTCATAGCTAAGGGAACTTGTCGATTTAAAACGGAATTCTGTTGATACAGTTTGCAATATGATATCTTTGGTTTTATATTTAGAATCTCAAAAGTTTATTCTATTGAATATAAAATTGACAAATAGACTGAAGCTTCCTTTCAAATAAATATTTATAATTTTTTACAAAAAGTTAAAAATACCAGTTATGGGCATGCTGTACCTATTATGGTCATAGCCAATATTAGTTATGGTCATGTGGCAAAATAACCTCTAAACAATTATTTAAAAATGAATATTAATTAATAAACAACTATAACTATAAAAATAGTATAAATACTAATACAACACAGTCTAAAAAAAAAGTAAAATATATATTTAAAAACACAATCACTGGATGCACTCGTTTACAAACTTTGTAGTTACTTATTAGTTAAGAAAACCATCATAGAATAATAGTTGAAAATGAATTTAAACAACTATTTATCAGAGAATAATTTATAGCCGCACTTCTCGTTAATTGTCCTATATAAGCACTAACGGATTACGATATGGTAATCATCCCCACTAAAAAAAAATAATAAATTAAAAGAAATCGGAATATATTTTTGTAAATTATCTTCTTTAGATATTTCCAGTTTTCTGGAACAACATTAGCCATCCGCGAAGTACAAAATATAACCAACTGTATTAACTAGTAATGGCCACTTAAGAGACGTAAGGTCAAACATGGCCACTACTTGGAAGAGATATAATATTTAAGTTTTGAAAGGACATAATCAAATGAAGAAATTTTTTTTTTTTTTTTTTTAGATAATAATACTTTATTTACATTTTTACAATTTACAATTCATATTAAGTATTCATGTTCCGGTATAAGTCCACTATATGAATAATATAATTTTATAATTGTGAATAGGCTTTACAGTTCAAAGTTTATCTTTTAACAGCAGGAAAAATAGAAAAAACCTACACAACAAAAAAAAATATATAATATTGATAAATAAATAATCAATTAATAAAGCTTATAAGTATATGTCTTACTTCATATAATAGTAAAAAAAAAAAAAAACAAACAAGAAAACTAAAGAATGTATTATAACAAATGTTGAACACCACTATAAAATGATAATAATATAATAATAATAATAATAATCTATAAATTAGATTAAGTGAGGAGTATATGTTTTGTTCTTTTGTGTGTATATCTTTTTAACGATGATTTATTGTAATTACCGATTTCTCGTATAAGTGAATTTTCCGAGATTGTTGTTTTACCAAAGTAATTTTTTGTTTGATCGTGGATGTGAAGTTGGATAGGGATAAGATTGAGATCGTGCAGCATTGTTGATATTTTTGAATACCGAGGGTAATCACTGATTATCCTCATACACAAGTTTTGTATTCTTTCGAGTTTGCGGTAGTTGGTTGTGCAAGTTGAGCTCCACACGGGTGAAGCATATGTGATTTGGGATCGAATAACTGTTTTGTATAATATAAGTTTATTTTTTGGACTCAATTTAGATTTTTTGTGAAAGTAAGGGAACATCTTGTATATGATTTTTTTTACTTTGTCTACTTTATCGTTTATGTGGGCAGTGTAAGTTAAGGATCTGTCTAACGTTAAACCAAGGTATTTTACAGATTTGGACCAAGGGATGTTTTCACCGTTTAAAGTAATATGTTTGCCTATGAGTGGCCTTCGTTTAGTGAAAATAATGGCTTCTGATTTACTTGTATTTACCTTCAGTTTCCATCTTTGGCAGTATTTATTGATTTTTTTTTAAAGTTTGTAGTAGCCTATTTTCTATTGTGTCCATTCGGTAAGAGGTTGTGTATAATGCTGTATCATCTGCGTATAGGGATGTTATTACATTAGGGTGCGTTGGTAAGTCAGATAGGAACAGGTTAAAAAGTGTTAGGGATAAGCAGGAACCTTGTGGAAGACCAGCGGGAAGGGTATGTATTTTGGAGGATGGTGAGTTTATTTGGGTATAGAATTGTCTGTTGGATAGGAATGAATAGATAATGTGAATAAGGTAAGGAGGTAATTTGTACGTAATCAATTTATAAATGAGACCGGTGTGCCAGACGGTGTCAAATGCTTTTTCAAGATCTAGCATAAGCATCCCAACATGTTTTTTTTTTTCGTTAAATGCCTTCGTTATGAAGTCGGTGAGTCGAGCTAATTGGTCAACAGTGGAGTGGTGTGCCCTGAATCCGAACTGTTATTCTGCAATTAGATTGTTCTGTCTGGTGTGATTGTGGATACGGATTAATAATAATCGTTCAAATATTTTGGAAATTATATTTAATAAACTTATAGGTCTGTAATTTGAATAATGCTTGGGGTCTTTGTTTGGTTTGGGAATCGCGATGGTTTTTGAGGTTTTCCAAGCCTTAGGGAAATAACTGTACCTTAACATGGAGTTATATATTTTTGTTACATGGAAAATGGCTTTTCTGCTGAGGTGTTTTATAGCTATTGCGGGAATTCCATCGTCACCTGAGTCTTTTTTTGTTTTCAGGTTTCTGATTATTCTACTAGTCTCTCTGGGTGAGATCGAAGGGAAATTGTGATTAAGTGGGAGATTTAGATAGTCACGGACTGATTTTTGAATTTTCCGTTGATGGTGATTTGAGCCAAAATTTGATGTGATTAAATGAGTCGAGTGAAAATGGGTGGCTAGTAGGTCGGCTTTATCACTATCCAGATCCCTATCCTTTATCACTAGGCATAACAACTATTTTGTTTTAATGGAGGAATTTTTGAAGAGCACTTAGTAAAGATCCTATGTATTTTCCAAATATTTTTGTCACCGGGTGTAAATGAGTTCAGAGAATTTGCCCAGTTTTCGTTTTTTCAACTGTTGATGCGAGATCGGACATAATTGTTGAATTTATAAAAAACTGTCTTTGGTATAATGGATTTATTTTGTTGATATTTTTTCCTAAGTTTATTTTTAATTTTTATTAGTGCTAACAGAACTAACGGTAAATTGTTGCAACGGAATGTTTTTGACGATTTTTGAGGTATAGAAGCACTCATCGAGAGTTTGATGTGCTGGTTTAGTTTTTTAATGTTACAATCAATGTCGTGAGGGTTTTTAATTATAGGGTTTATGCTAATTTGTGAATCTAACGTTTTACGAAATTTTGGCCAATCAGCCTCTTTGAATATAAATTTTTTTTTATTAGGGTAAAAGGTTAGTGATGACCCAATATGAAAAATCACGAGGTTGTGGTCCGAATTGAGACAACTTAAAGCGATGAGCGGAGATAAATTTTGAATATTTTTGGTCAGGGCTAGGTCAATGATACTAGGTTTGTATTTTTCCTGAGTAGGAATGTGGGTTGGTTCAAAAGGACTATGTAATTGAATTTCATTTTTTAATAGGTAGTTTAAAATGAGTTTTCCATTTTTGTTTGTGCTATGGCAATTCCATTGAACGTGCTTTGCGTTTAGATCACCAAAAATTAATACATGCTTGTTTAAACGAAATAGTTTATTGATATCAACGATATTTATTTTATTTGGTGGAATGTAAACGGAAATTACTGTAGTTGATTTATTGTTAATGGTTGTATTAATAGCGACTGCTTCAGTGAACTTCAAGTTGGGCACGAGCTGAAAATGATGTTGGACATCGGAGCGAACTAAAATCATGACGCCCCCTCCCGCTCTGTTACGATCGTTTCTGTAAATCTTATATCCCGGAACCGTGAACCTGTCTTGCTGTGAAAGCCGGGTTTCACACACAGAAATGATGTGGGGTTGATTTTGCTGTAGAAATAATTTAAATTCTACATCATTACGACGAATTGTTTGTGCATTCCACATCATAAATTTAATTTTCTCGTTATTAGTAAACATTTAATTTCGATGTGAAATTAAGATTGCTAGAGAAGAAAAAAAAAAAAAAAAAAATATATATATATATATATATATATATATATATATATATATATATATATATATATATATATATATATATATATATATATATATATATATATATATATATATATATATATATATATATATATATATATATATATATATATATATATGTACATATATATGCACACATACATACATATATAAACACAATTGAAAGAAAATGATAACAATACCAGATATGAGAGTATATGTTTATTAGTTAGTTCAGTACTTATGTTGATAGTAAACGTGGTTATTAAGTTGTTTGGTTTGCTAGAGATATGGTTCAATGTCATTTTAGTATCCGTAAGGTGAAGTTCAAGGAAGTATGCGGTAGAAAAATACATATTTTGAAATAAATAGTGTACCCCTAATAAAATGTTATTATTGTGAGTTTTAGTGATTTGTAGTGGAATTATGGTGATGGAATTAGAGAAGTCGAAGTTTGTGAGTAGTTTTACAACAATAATGATTATAAAATATTTTAGCATGCAAATATTAAATATGAAAATATTTGTTAAAAAGTCCATTAATCAATAAAAGACAGAAGACCTTCTATTAAAATAAATACTTTTGACATACCGTCATCAGCATTTTTTAATTGAAACATCATTTTTTTAAAGTTGGAGATAATTTTACTTATATTAAATGAGCTGAAAATATTCTTTATTTCTTTAAAACAGTCAGTGAACGAAGGTTCAGGATTATGTTGATCATTTTGAGAGAAGGTGCTTTGAGGCCACTGCGATTTTGGGGTTGGTAATGTCGGAAATGCTTGGTCTGTAGGCTTGAAAGTATTTCTAGGTATAGCTTTTAGAACTGGTTTTTTCTTACTTAGTTGTATTTTAATATTTCTTCGGTATTTTGAACATTGAGGTGAGTTTGAAAAGTGTTCTTCAGAGCAGTTGCTACATTTAGGAGTGAAACTATCAATTAGGACATTTGGGCAATCTTTAGATAAGTGATTTTCTGAGCACTTTAAGCATTTAGGATTTTTGTAACAATTTCGTGCCACGTGATTAAATTCCTGGCAGATATAACATTGTGTAAATACTTTATTTGATTTATATTTTTCCCATTTTATCACCACACTGCAGCAATATTGAATTGAAGTTAATTTTGCTAATTGCTCTTTATTTTCGAGTATAACAACTGATATTGGTAGTTTTATAGGTCCAGTTTCTGTTTTTTTCTCCATCTGATAAATTTTATAAGTCTGTAAACCTTGATTAAATAAGTAAGAAAATTTTATTGTTTCTATATTAACAGAAAGAACGTTTCTAACAATAAAGAAAATTTAAATGGATAGGGGTGACCATAACCCATATCTCGTATTTGTATACACCAGTTATGGTCAGTTCAATATTATTGTTCATTAAAATCAGATAGTCCAACCTACTGGAGATTGTATGGAAGCCTGAATTCTATTAAAAAGATACATAGCTTAAAAACTAAGAATTAATGAAGCGATTTCACTACAATTCCTTAAGAATCCTCACTTTTAAAAACGATCTTACTAAAAAAGGATGTATTTCAGGACACTATTTGAGGAAAATATTTTTTAATGTCTACTAAAAAGGGATAGGAGGGAGAGTTTCATTAGTAAATGAATCTTAAATCCTTTTCAGAAATATTTCACCTCGTGATATCACAAATAAATGGATTAGACCCTTATTATTGCGATAATTGTATTAGCCTGCCCATAACAGGTGAGGTGACCATAACTAGTGATTTACCATATATATATATATAAATTACAACGAGTAAATGTGATGATAATTCTTAAAATGATATGTCAATTACTTGAAAGCATCGACCCATTAGTAGGACTTATTAATGATCTATATAATAAAGTACTATATTAGCAGATGCCGTGGTAAACTTCTTTTCAGGCGGCTAGGAGGATTATCTGGAATAGAGAGGGAAGCGAGTTGTGATATTAATGGATTTGAATGATTATGAAGATTGCTAAGAAAGGATAAATATCAGGTTTGGGCTAAGTCAGAGACATATTAAGACCTTTGTGGATAGGTTTATTTGTGACAAAGTAAGGAGCATTGAGGATTTTTCTAAGGATTTTAGATTGTAAGGATTGGATAAGAGATAAATTGGATGGTCCAGTGGAGCCCCAAAGCTCAACTCCATACATCCAAATAGGTCTAATTACTGTTATGTAAGTGATTCTTTTGTAACTGATCGGAAGGTTAGAACATTTGTCAAGTAAATGTTGATGCAATCGAAAATGGTTCTTGTCGTTTTAGTCTTGGATGTGGGTCCCACGTATGAAGTTTGTCTAGATAGAGTCCTAGGAATTGAATCTGTTCAACAGGGATTAACGGAATATCATTAAAGGACACTGTAGGACAGTAGTCGTAGGTTTACGACAAAGGTTAAAGGTCATTTGTTGAGATTTGTTTAAATTTATTTTTATTCTCCGTTTTTTACACCATTATTGAAGACTTAGAATCCCGTTACAACCCTAAAGGCAAATACTGCAAAGGGCACTTTCGTTTTGGAAACAGATGCAAACCGGAAAAATATAATTAATCATGCCTATGGAACCAGAAAGCCTCAGAGGGAAACTCCAATCGGCAGCCACAGTAATGGCGAGTGTGCTGCTTCAGATGTTTTTGTAGACCAACCACATCGATTATTTGTTAAAGATTGTTTTGGAACGATACTGATATTTTCCGATGCGACTTCGCAAAATTCGCACCAGCCACTAGAAAATGGACTGTAATTAAAAGTATAAAAGCGAGTGCTCGCAGTCTTGGGGAAATCTTAATCAGAAGGTAATCTAACCAAATATTACAGACAAAACCACTCACCTTGTTATAGCCGCTGACGTACTTCCGTGTCTTGGAGGCCTCCAAAAGAGTCTCGGGCATGCTAACGATTCTCGCAGGCTGTAAAACTTGATCAGGATATCCTCCTCTTAAATCACCACTCATAAATGGGAATATTAAGTCTATATTAAATGTCATAGGAAACAAAAAAAACACTTTAAGAAAGAAAAAAAACTTTGGGAAAGCTAATCTTAGCCTTGGGCATAAAAACGCAGGAAGACCATAGGGTCTTGAACAAAGATAATGTGCATACAGGAAAGTAGACTGCAGAAGAGTGAGGTATATTCATGTAGGGATTAAGGCAGATAAGGGCAATTATCTAGTAATTTTATAGAGTGCGTGGCTATGTACGGTATATTACAGTTTTTATCATTTCCCCCCCTCACAAAAGCGCCGATTGGCGCTAACACACCGCCCACCAAAATTGGGATGTTGCCCAATTTTATTCCAAAAGTTATACAATGAAAATGGTGGGCAGGCATCAACAAATTTATACAAAACTAAAGAAAGGAAAGGATGCTCAATTATACAATGTAAAAAAAAGGGAACAGCCCAATTAGGCAACAATTATATAATGTAAAGAAAAGAAAACAGCCCAATTGGGTAACAATTGTATAATGTAAAGAAAAGAAATAAAGCAGCACCCCTGGGTAAACAATTATACAAAATAAGGAACAAAAGGGAGCAAAACTGTTGGAAAATTATACAAAGTAAAAGGGCGTCATTCCGGAAGCGGAATAAGCTTGTTCACGGGTCTAGTGAGAGTGCCGTTAGAGGTCTCAAGGGTGGCCACTCGAGATACACCATCAAGCCCAGGCTTGAGTTCGGAAATGCGAGCTATAGGCCAGGAGAGGGGAGAGCTATTCATACCCTTGATCACAACAACATCGCCCTGTTTTATCGGTTTGGACATTGCGGTCTACTTAGTACGCTGCATCAGCGAGTTCAAGTACTCCCTTGACCACCGTCGCCAAAAATACTGCGAATACTGGGAGATGATCTTCCATCTAGATGTTAAATGATGATCCTCAGAGATAGGAATTTCGGCAACGGATAACAGGGGAGCCCCAATGAGGAAGTGCCCCGAGGAAAGGAGTTAGAGAGCTATCAAGCCTGCCGGTACGAATATTCAGAAGAGAATCGTGAAAATGCTCGGACTGAGTACGCAATATGACTGTGAATAAGGCATCTTGCAACTCGTAGACAGTTAAGGGACCGTGTAAAACCGGCTTTGACATTCTGCGAGATCGACAGTTAGACATTAAACGGTTTATCCACGCTATGGTACGTTGAAAACGAGGGAAATAAGAAAACCGAGAGGAAAACTGCTCAAAGGAAAAATCAGGTTGTGACGCGATGAGTGAAATGGTAATAACCTTGAGCTCAGGAACAGTTGTGATGTTCAAGCCAGCGTCAGAATAAGGAGGAGGCCATTTCTCCTGACAATTGGTCAAAAGGGAAGGACCTTGAGTCCATAAACAGAAGTTCTTGGCGTGCGCGTACTGAGTAGGGGTAAGACCCCTAGAGGCCATATCGGCAGGATTTAACGAACTATGGCAATGTGACCATGACGAGTTGGACGGGGAATTGTTCATGATGTGAGCAATTCTGTGAGATTCAAAGGTGTTAAGTGTATGAGGAGACGTGTGCAACCAGGCGAGTACTGTGGTGGAATCGGAAAAAAAGCCGGATGTTAGACCAGGGTTTAGGATAACGGAGAGAACGAACTGACTTCACTAAATCGATAAGAAGTACGGCAGCGCAAAGTTCGAGTCTAGGAATTGAGAGTGTTTTCAGAGGCGCTACGCGGGTGTTTCGCCTTCCAAAAAAAGGAATAACGAGAATTAGGTGCCTCAAAACGAATGTAGAATACGGCGGCGTAGGCGACGGAAGAGGCATCAGCAAATCCTACAAGTGACATTTGGCCATACGTAGAAGCCGGCAGTACACAACGAGGAAAATGAAGCGAAGAAAGCTGCGTAAGATGATCAGTGAGCTGCTCCCAAAGAAGTTTAATTTCGGAAGTAACGGGTTGGTCCCAATCGAGTTTGGCTAGCCAGATTTTCTGAATTACTATTTTGAAGGAAATGTTAACGGGTGACAGAAAACCAAGTGGATCAAAGATTCTTGCGATGAACGAGAGCATATTCCGCTTTGTGCAGGCTGCCTGAAATGGCTGGACCTTGAAGACAAAGGAGTCGTGAGAAGGTTCCCAGCTCAGGCCCAGAATTTTAAAGGTGTCTTCATCCTCAAAAAGGACCGAAGATTCCAAGTGTTCCGGAGGTAAATCGAAAAATACTTGTGGGTGGCTAGAGCACCACTTACGTAACTCGAACCCACCGGCAGAAAGAAGTTGCGTAAGTTGAACTTTAAGGGCTAGAGCATAGTGAATATCATCTTCGCCAGTGATGATATCGTCTATGTAGGTTTGGTTGAGTAGTGCTCGAGCAGCCAAGGGAAATCGGTGCTCTTCATCCTGAACAAGCTGATGAAGAACTCGGACCGCTAGAAACGCTGAGGGGGCCATACCGTAAGTCACGGTATTGAGCTCTATCTCCTGCACGGCAGCAGCACCTTCCGGCATTCAGAAAATGTGCTGCATGTAACGATCTCGTTCATGTACTAACGCTTGCCGATACATTTGCTTTATATTGCAACACAAGGCAACCCGGGGAAATGGGAGGCAAATTTCTGGGGAGGCAAATAGTTAGCGATGTGAGGAACCACGGACGAGTTGGCAAAAAGGTGCCTCTGAGAAAATGCAGAAAAAATGTCGCATGCAACTGTGCCCGGGGAGTTGGAAACGCGCCCACCGATACCCGAAACCGTAATGGGCATATCACGTATTTTTTGACCCAATTAGTCAAAAAGCCGTTGGGAAATAAAGGAAAGTTGCGACCCCGGATCAATGACCCCTCTGACAGGAATGTAACCTAAGTGAGTATCAAAAATACGTGCACGAAAGGTGCCTAGCAGTGAAGTAACGTGATTGGCGGAGGTACTACAACTAAGAGATGGTGAAGAATCAGCTGGTGATTGACCAGCGGAAGAGGATGCTTGTTCACCCGAAATGTGATTAGCATGATCTGATGCGCGATTAGGCGTGGAATTCAAATGCACATTTGAATTTACAACTTTGGAAAGATGCAGAAGTGTGTGTAGTTCACGGGAATTGCATTTACGACAGGAAAACTTGGAATTGCAATTACTTTTTAAGTGCGGACCTAGACAACTGAAACAACGTTTGTGTTTCTTCAGGATATCGATTTTTTGATCTCGAGTGAGATGAGCAAACTCGAAACAGGAAGATAAAGAATGCGGCTTACGGCAAAAAATACATTTAAAGTTAGAAGAATTAGAAAGTGCCGCCCGAGTTCTATCTGATTGTGGTGAAGGAACAGGACTAGTGTTGACAATTAGTGAATTAACTCTATGGCTTCTATTTTGATTGCTGAGGGAAGAAATTATCTCCAGCGTTTTAATTTGCTTGGTAACGAAATTTAGCAAGTCATCAAACAAAGGGACCGATTTTTCAGAATGTTGATCCTCAAAGACTTTGAAAGTGCGGGAGTCCAGGTGGTTTAATGAGAGGGTTAACAAAATAAAATTTGCTAAATCATCGATAGGTAGCGCCTTGAAAGCCTGCACCGAATTTTGATGTATTTCTAGGAAATTTTTTAAATTACCTAAAGAATTTGAACTGATGGGTTTAAAATGCAAAATTTTGTTCAAATATGCCTGTGCTATTCTTCTGGGATTTTGATACCTGGAAATTAGTGCTGAAAAGGCAAGCTGGTAATTTTCAGTTGTAAGTTGAAAATTGGAAATGACTGAAAGAGCACTCCCCCTTAAATTGGACCTTAGAAAATGAAACCGTTGTATGGGGCTTAGAGACGGGTTGTCGTGAACAAGGGATGTGAAAAGAGAGAAAAATTCAGGCCACTGTTCAATATCGCCTGAGAGAGTTGGCAAATTAATTGGTGGTAATGAGAAACCACCCTGAGACAATTGACTAGGGCTGGTAACTGGTGTAGAGGTCATAGTGGCTTCTTCTTTTTTCAATTGAAAGAATTTAGCTTTAATTTTGCGTAATATATCATTAAAGGCTATATCCGCGGCTTGGGTATTTACTTGATT
This sequence comes from Euschistus heros, assembly GCA_003667255.2. Taxonomy (NCBI): domain Eukaryota; kingdom Metazoa; phylum Arthropoda; class Insecta; order Hemiptera; family Pentatomidae; genus Euschistus; species Euschistus heros. The sequence goes on from RCWM02000038.1 coordinate 1,798,116, forward strand.
CTGTTTTGATAGGATAACATTTAGGTCACTGATTTTTTCATTTACTGTTTCAAACTTAGCTTGAAGGGAGGGTAAATCCTCGTAAAGAGCCTGAACAGAAAAAATATCCTCAACAGTAGAAGCTTTTATTTGGGCCCAACTGCTAGTTATATGAGCAAAGAGCGTTTCCCTTTTTGCCAGTAGTTGTGCTTGAACTATGATATTTTTGTCTTCTACAGGCATTGTAAAAAATACAGAATATACAGATACAGAAATAAAGGGAAATTATGATATATAAGGAACAGAAAAGGAAAGGAGAAAAAGCTGCAATACTGATTACTCTAGTTATATCGCAAACATAATCGACGCTTGAATAAAACAAAATGGCGGGGTTTGGTACGAGATGAAGTAACAAGTACGTCACTAGAGAAATGGTAGAGAAGTGTGACGTCAGACCACAGCTTACGATACGAACTAGAAAAAAATGGCCGACTATAGCGTCGGTTTTAAATATGTAATTACTAATTAATTAATTAATTAAAGTAATTACTAATTAAATATGTAATTATGTAATTTAAATATGTAATTATGAAACTTAAACACAAAATGGGCAAAGTTTTGCAATTTATGGAAATTACAATGTAAAAATCTGTAATATAAATAAAACACGGAAATGAGTGGATGATTAGTCGCCCCAAAACCGCGAAAACACTCGTTTTAATGTGGTACAATATGTGGCCCGGTCGGACCAAAATGTTTAGGAAATATAATATTTTCCGATGCGACTCCTCAAAATTCGCACAGGCCTCTAGAAAATGGACTGTATTTAAAAGTATAAAAGCGAGTGATCGCAGTCTTGGGGAAATCTTACTCAGAAGATATCTGAACCAAATATTACAGTAAAAAACACTCACCTGGTTGAAGCGGCGGACGTACTTCCGCGTCCCTTCGGAGGCCTCCAAAAGAATCGCCGGTGAACGAATGACTCTCGCAGGCTGAAATACTTGGGCAGCATATCCTCTTCTTGAATCACCACTCATTAATAGGGGATATTAAGTCTTTATTAATAACAAAGAAAACAAAACCACTTTGAGAAAAAGAAAAGAGTTTTTGGAAGGCTATCTTAGCCTTGGTCATAAAAATGAAGGAAGACCAAAGGGCCTTGGACATAGATATGCTTGCGTACAGGGGAGGAGACAGTGACAGAGTAAGGTATATTCATGTAGGGATTAAGGCAGATAAGGGCAGTTATCTATTAATTTTATAGAGTGCATGACTATGTACGGTATATTACAGTTTTTCTCCTTTCCCCCCCTCACAAAAGCGCCGATTGGCGCGAACAAAGATTATCGAACCGGTTTGAAATTTCCTATTGGCAGTGGTGCGGATGTTTCTGTAATTCCGGTTACCAAGCATAATAAGCCAACTGATTTCAAATTATATGACGTAAATACCAACCTTAAGTTCCAAAATTCTTAACATATATTTGGAACATAAGCGTACTATGGAATGGCCTTTCTCCATAGCAAAAACATTGAAAGCAATACTAGGGGCAGATTTTCTTCGTAAATTTGATCTATTAATCGGTTAATAAAAAAAAAAAAAAAAAAAAAATCGATATCACTGAATTGACTGTATCCGCTTCGGTTGACACAATTTCTGCCAAAAATACGGTCAGTACCTTAATATCTATTCAATCATTTACTGATTTGTTAAAAAAATTATTTAGATCTCACCAGACCTAACTTAGTGCCTACACAGTCAGTCCATAACGTTAAACACTATATTAATACATCTAGTGGACCATCCTGTTCACTGTAAACCACGTCGACTAGACTCATATAAATTAAAAGTGCCAAAAAGAGAATTTCAATCATTATTAAACGAAGGCATAATCAGGCCATCA